>CM069528.1:5630000-5645000 GCA_035773235.1 Eospalax fontanierii
ACCCAAACCCTAACCCTAACCCTAACCCTAACCGAAAACCAAACCCTAATCCTAACACTAACCCTAACCCAAACCCTAACCCTAAGCCTAACCCTAACCCAAACCCACACCCTAACCCTAACCCTAACACTAACCCCAACCCTAACACTAACCCTAACCCTAACCCTAACTCAAACCCAAACCATAACACTAAACCTAACACAAACGGTAACCCTAACCCTAACCCTAACCCTAACCCTAACCATAACCATAACCATAACCCTAACCCAAACACTAACCCTAACCCTAACCCTAACCCTGACCCTAACCCAAATCCTAACCCTAACCCTAACCCTAACCTTAACCCTAACCCTAAACCGTAACCCTAACCATAACACTAACCGTAACCCTAACACAAACCCTAATCCTAATCCTAACCCTAAACCTAACCCTACCCTAAACGCTAACCGTAACACTAACCCTAACCCTAACCCAAACCCTAACCCAAACCCTAACGCTAACCCTAACCCCTAACCCTAACCCTAACCCTAATCTTAACCCTGACCCAAACCCTAACCCAAACCCTAACCCTAACCTTAAACCTAACCCAAACCCTAACCCGATACCTTACTCTAACCCAAACCCAAACCCTAACCCTAACCGTAACCCTAACAGTAACCCTAACCCTAACCCTAACTCTAACCCAAGCCCTAAAACTAACCCTAACCCTAATCCTAACCCTAACCCAAACTTAAACCCTAAACCACACCCGAACCGTAACCCTAACCCTAAGCCTAACCCCTAACCCTAACCCTCACCTTAACGCTAACCCAAACCCTAACCCAAACCCTAACCTTAACCCTAACCCTAATCCTAACCCGAACCCTAACACTAAACCCTAAACCCTATCCCTAAACCTAACCCTAATCCAAAACCTAACACTAAGCCTAACCCAAATCCTAACCCTAACCCAAACCCAAACCCAAACCCTAACCCTAACCCTAACCTTAACCCTAACCCAAACCCTAACCCAAACCCTAACCTTAACCCTAAAACTAATCCTAACCGAAACCCAAACCCTAATCCTAACACTAAACCTAACCCTAATACTAACCCTAACACTAACCCTAACCCAAGTGCAAACCCTAAACGTATCCCTAAACCTAACCTTATCCCTACCGCGTAGCCCTATCCCTAACCCTAACCCTAACCCTAACCCTAACCCAAAACCTAAACCTAAACCTAACCCTAATCCTAAACCTACCCCTAACCCTAACCCTAACCATAACCCCAACCCTAAACCTAAACCTAACCCTAAACCAAACCCCAACTCTAAACCTAACCCTAACCCAAACCTAAACCTTAACCCTAACCTTAATCCTAACCCTAACCCTAACCCTAAAGCACCCCTAACCATACCCCTAAACCTAACCCTTTCCCTAACCCTAACACTAACCCTAAACGAAACCAAACCCTAAACCTAAGCCTAAAGCTAACGCTAACAATAATCCAAACACTAACCCTAACACTTACCGTAACCCTAACTCTAAGCCTAACCCTAACCCAAACGCTAACAATAAACCTAATCCTAACCCTAACCCTAACCCAAACCCTAACCCTAACCCTATCCCTATCGCCTAGCCCTAACCCTAACCCTAACCCTAAGCCAAACACTAACCCTAACTCTAACCCTAACCCTAAACCTAACCCTAACCCAAGCCCAAACACTAACACTAAACCTAATCCTAACCCTAAACACAAACGCTAACCGTAACCCTAACTCTAACCCTAACCCAGACACTAACCCTAACCCTAACCCTAAGCCCTAGCCCTAACCCTAACCTTATCCCTAACCCAAACCCTAACCCTAACACAAAACCTAACCCAAACCCTAAATATATACCTTACTCTAACCCAAAGCCAAACCCTAACCCTAACCCTAAACCTAAACCTAACCCAAACCGAAACCCTAACCCTAAGCCTAACCCAAACCCTAAACCTAACCTAAACCCAAGCCCTAACCCTAAACCTAACCCTAACCCAAGCCCTAAAACTAACCCTAACCCTAACCCTAACCCTAACCGTAACACTTACCCTAACCCTAACACTAACCCTAAACCAAACCAAACCCTAACCCTAACCCTAAAGCTAACCCTAACCTTAATCCAAACCCTAACCCTAACATTTACCCTAACCCTAAACCTAAGCCTAACCCTAACCCAAACCCATACACTAAACCTAACCCGAACCCTAAACCTAACCCTAAACAAATCCCTAACCCTAACCCTAACACTAACCCTTACCCAAGCCCTAACCCTAACACCGTAACCCTAACCCTAAGCCTAACCCTAAACGAAACCCACACCCTAACCCTAACCATAACACTAACACCAACCTTAAACCTAACCCTAACCCTAACCCTTACTCAAACCCAAACCCTAACATTAACCCTATCCCAAACCCTAACCCCAACCCTAACCGTAATCCTAACCCTAACCATAACCATAAACCTAACCCTAACCCTAACCCTAACCCTAACCCTGACCCTAACCCAAATCCTAACCCTAACCCTAACCCTTACCCTAACACTAACCCTATCCCTACCCCTAACCGTACCCCTACCCCAAACCATACCCCTACCCCTAAACCTAAACCTAACACAATCCCTAATCCTAACACTAACCCGAACCCTAACCTAAAACCTAACCCTAACACAAACCCTAACCTTAACCCTTACCTAACCCTAACCCTATCCCAAAACCTAACAGTAACCCAAACCCTAACCCTAACCCTAACCCTAACCGAAACCCAAACCCTAATCCTAACACTAACCCTAACCCAAACCCTAACCCTAACCCTAACCCTAACCGTAACACAAACCCTAACACTAACCCTACCCCTAAACTTAACTCTACCCCAAATCCTAACCGTAACACTAACCCTAACCCTAACCCTAACCCAAACCCTAACCCTAACCCTAACCCTTACCCTAACCCGAACACTAACCCTAAACCAAACCAAACCTAACCCTAAGCCTAAACCTAACCCTAACCCTAATCCAAACCCTAACCTAACACTTACCCTAACCCTAAACCTAAGCCTACCCCTAACCCAAATCCACATCCTAAACATAACCCGAATCCTAAAGCTAACCCTAAACGAAAACCTAAACCTAAACCTAACCCTAACTCTAACCCTTACCCAAGCCCAAACCCTAGCACTTACCCTAAAACTAACCCTAAGCCTAACCCTAACCCAAACCCACACTCTAAACGTAACCCTAACACTAACCCCAACCCTGACCCTAACACTAACCATAACCCTGACTCAAACCCAAACCCTAACACTAACCCTAACCCAAACCCTAACCCTAACCCTAGCCCTAATCCTAACCCTAACCATAACCCAAACCCTAACCCAAACCCTAAAACTAACCCTAACCCTAACCCAAACCTAAACCCTAACCCATACCCTAACCCTAACCCTAACCCTAAACCAAACCTAAACCCTAACCCTAACCCTAACCCTAACCCTAACCTAAACTCTATCCCTAACCGTAACACTAACCCTACCCTAAACCAATCCCTAACCCTAACCCTAACCCTATCCCTAACTCAAACCCAAACCCTAACACTAGACCTAACCCAAACCCTAACCCTAACCCTATACCTACTACCAACCCTAACCATAAACATAACCCTAACCAAAACCCTAACCCTAACCCTAAGCCTAACCCTGACCCTAACCCAAATCCTAACCCTAACCCTAACCCTAACCCTAACCCTAACCCTAACTTTAACCCTGACCCTAAACCGTAACCCTAACCATAACCCTAACCGTAACCCTAACACAAACCCTAACCCTAACCCTAACCCTAAACCTAACCCTACCCTAAACGCTAACCGTAACACTAACCCTAAGACTAACCCAAACCCTAACCCATACCCGAAACCTAATCCTAACCCCTAACCCTAACCCTAACCTTAACCCTAAACTAAACCCTAACCCAAACCCTAATCCTAACCTTAAACCTAACCCAAACCCTAACCCGATACCTTACTCTAAACCAAACCCAAACTCTAAACCTAACACTAAACCTAACCCTAAACCTAAACCTAACCCAAACACAATACCTAACACTAAGCCTAACCCAAACCTGAAACCTAACCTAAACCCAAGCCATAACCCTAACCCTAACCCTAACCCAAGCCCTAAAACTAACGCTAACCCTAACCCTAACCCTAACCCAAACCTAAACCCTAACCCTAACCCGAACCCTAACCCTAACCCTAAGCCTAACCCCTAACCCTAACCCTCACCTTAACCCTAACCCAAACCCTAACCCAAACCCTATACTTAACCCTAACCCTAACCGTAACCCGAACGCTGACACTAAATCCTAAACCTAACCCTAATCCAAAACCTAACACTAACCCTAACCCAAATCCTAACCCTAACCCTAAATGTAACCCTAACCCAAACCCAAACCCTAATCCTAACACTAAACCGAACCCTAATACTAACCCTAACACTAACCCTAACCCAAGTACAAACCCTAACACTAACCCTAACCCTAAACCTATCCCTACCGTGTAGCCCTAACCCTAACCCTAACCCTAACCCTAATCCTAAACCTAACCCTACCCTAAACGTAACCCTAACCATAATCCCAACGCTAACCCTAAACTTAACCCTAAACCAAACCCCAACTCTAAACCTAACCCTAACCCAAACCTAAACCTTAACCCTAACCTTAGTCCTAACCGTAACCTTAAACCACCCCTAACCCTAACCCTAACCCTAACTCTTCCCCTAACCCTAACACTAACCCTAAACCAAACCAAACCCAAAACTTAACCCTAAACCTAACACTAACCCTAACCCAAACCCTAAACCTAACCCTATCTCTATCGCCTAGCCCTAACCCTAACCCTAACCCAAGGCCAAACCCAATCCATAACTCTAACCCTAACCCTAAACCTATCCATAACCCAAGCCCAAACACTAACCCTAAACCTAAACCTAACCCTAACCCAAACACTAACCCTAACCCTAACTTTAACCTTAAGCCAAACCCTACCCCAAACCCTAACCCTAACACTAAACCTAACCCAAACTCTAAATATATACCTTACTCTAACCCAAACCCAAACCCTAACCCTAACCCTAATCCTAAACCTAAACCTAACCCAAACCCAAACCCTAACCCTAACCCTAAACCAACCTCTAACAGTAACCCTAAACCAAACCCTAACCCCAAACCTAACCCTTATCCTATCCGTAACATTAAGCCTAACTCAAACCAAATCCTAACCCTAACCCTAAACCTAACCCAAAACCTAAACCTAAACCTAAAACTAATCCTAAACCTAACCCTAACCCTAACGCTAACCCTAACACTAACCCCAACCCTAACCCTAAACCTAACCCTAAACCAAACCCCAACTCTAAACCTAACTCTAACCCAAACCTAAACCTTAACACTAAACTTAATCCTAACCCTAACCCTAGCCTTGAACCACCCCTAACTCTATCCCTAACCCTAACCCTTCCCCTAACCCTTACACTAACCCTAAACCAAACCAAACCGTAACCCTAACCCTAAACCTAAACCTAACCGTAACCCAAAACCTAACCCTAACACTTACCCTAACCCTAACCTTAAGCCTAATCCTAAACCAAATCAATACCCTAAACCAAACCATAACCCTCACCCTAACCACAACCCTAATCGAAACCCTAAACCTAACCCTAACCCAAACCCAAACTTCAACCCTAACCCTAACCCTAACCCAAACCCTAAACCTAACACTAACCCTAACCCTAACCCTAACAATATCCCTAAACCTAAGCCAAACCAAAATCTACCCCTATCCCTAAACCTAACCCTAACCCAAACAAAACACTAATCCTTACCCTAACCCTAACCCTAACCCCTAACCCTAACCCTGACCTTAACCCTAACCGAAACCCTAACCCAAACATTAACCCTAACCCTAACCCTAACCGAAACACAAACCCTAATCCTACCACTAAACCTAACCCTAATCCTAACCCTAACACTAACCCTAACCCAAGCCCAAATATTAACCCCAACCGTAACACTAACCCTATCCGTATCGCCTAGCCCTAACCCTAACACTAACCCTAAGCCAAACCCTAACCCTAACTCTAAACCTAACCCTAAACCTAACCCTAACACAAGCCCAAACACTAACCCTAAACCTAACCCTAAGCCTAACCCAAAACCTAACCCTAACTCTAACCCTAACCCAAACCCTAACCCGAACCCTAACCCTAACCCTAAACGCTAACCCTAACCCTAACCTTAACCCTAACACAAAGCCTAACTCAAACCCTAACCGTAACACTAAACCTAACCCAAACTCTAACCCTATACCTTACTCTAACCCAAACCCAAACCCTTACCCTAACACTAACACTAACCGTAAACCTAATCCTAACCCAAACCCAAAACCTAACCCTAAGCCTAACCCAAACCCTAAACCTAACCTAAACCCAATCCCTAACCCTAACCCTAACCCTAACCCAAGCCCTAAAACTAACCCTAAACCTAACACTAACCCTAACCCTAACCCTTACCCTAACCCTAACACTAACCCTAAACCAAACCAAACCCTAACCCTAACCCTAACCCTAACCCTAACCCTAACCCCAAACCTAACCCTTACACTATCCGTAACATTAACCCTAACCCAAACCAAACCCTAACCCTAACCCTATCCCTAACCCTAAACCTAACCCTAACCTCAACCCTAACCCTAAACCTAACCTTAAATCAAACCCCAACTCTAAACCTAACTCTAACCCAAACCTAAACCTTAACCCTTACCTTAATCCTACCCTAACCCTAACCCTAAACCACCCCTAACCCTAACCCTAACCCTAACCCTTCCCCTAACCCTCACAATAACCCTAAACCAAACCAAACCCTAACCCAAACACTAACCCTAACCCTATCCCTATCGCCTAGCCCTAACCCTAGCCCTAACCCTAAGCTAAACCCTAACCCTAACTCTAACCCTAACACTAAACCTAACCCTAACCCAAGCCCAAACACTAACCCCAAACCTAACCGTAACTCTAAACCAAACGGTAACCCTAACCCTAACCCTAACCCTAACCTTAACCCTAACCCTAACACTAACCCTAACCCCTAACCCTAACCCTAACCTTAACCCTAACCCTAACACTTACCCTAACACTAACCCTAAGCCTAACCCTAAACCAAACCCACACCCTAACCCTAAACCTAACGCTAAAGCAAACATAAACCCTAACCCTAACCGTAACCGTAACCTAAACTCTATCCCTAACCCTAACACTAACCCTACCCCAAACCAATCCCTAACCCTAACCCTAACCCTAATCCTAACCCTAAACATAACCATAACCCTAACCCAAACCCTAACCCTTACCCTAACCCTAACTCTGACCCTAACCCGTAGCCTAACCCTAACCCTTACCCTAACCCTAACCCTAAACCAAACCCTAGCCCTAACCCTAACCCTAACCCAAACCGAAACCCTAACCCTAACCCTAACCCTAAACCTAACACAAACCCTAATCCTAACACTAACCCTAACCCTAACCCTAACCCTAACACAAATCCTAACCCTAACCCTAACCCTAACCCTTACCCTAACCCTAACACTAACCCTAAAGCAAACCAAACCCTAACCTTAAGCCTAAACCTAACACTAACCCTAATCCAAACCCTAACCTAACACTTACCCTAACCCTAACCCTAAGACTAACCCTAACCCAAACCAACACCCTAAACCTAACCTGAACCCTAAAGCTAACCCTAAACGAAACCCTAAACCTAAACCTAACCCTAAACCTAACCCTTACCCAAGCACTAACCCTAACACTTACCCTAACCCTAACCCTAAGCCTAACCCTAACCCAAACCCACACCCTAACCCTAACCCTAACACTAACCCCAACCCTGACCCTAACAATAACCCTGACTCAAACCCAAACCCTTACACTAATCTTAACCCAAACCCTAACCCTAACCGTAACCCTAATCCTAACCCTAACCATAACCCTAACCCTAAAACAAACCCTAACGCTAACCCTAACCCTAACCCTAACCCAAACCCTAACCCAAACCCTAACCCTAACCTTAAACCTAACCCAAACACAAACCCTAACCCTAACCCTAATCCTAAACCTAAACCTAACCCAAACCCAAACCCTAACCCTAAGCCTAACCCAAACCTTAAACCTAACCTAAACCCAAGCCCTAACCCTAACCCTAACACTAACACAAGCCCTAAAACTAACGCTAACCCAAACCCTAACCCTAAAGCTAAACCTAACCCAAACACAAACCCTAACCGTAAGCCTAACACAAACTTTAAACTTAACCTAAACCCAAGAACGAACCCTAACCCTAACCCTAACCCAAGCCCTAAAACTAACCCTGACTGTAACCCTAACCCAAACCTAAATCCTAACCCTAACCCTAACCCTAACCCTAACCCTAATCCTAAACCAAACCTAAACCCTAACCCTAACCCTAACCCTAACCTAAACTCTATCCCTAACCCTAACACTAACCCTACATCAAACCAATTCTTAACCCTAAACCTAACCCTAACCCTAAACTTAACCCTAACCCTAAACCAAATTCTAACAGTAACCCTAAACCTAACCCTAACCCCAAACCTAACCCTTACATTATCCGTAACATTAACCCTAACCGAAACCAAACCCTAACCCTAAACCTAACCCTAACCCCAAGAATAATCCTAAACCTAACCTTAAACTAAACCCCAACTCTAAACCTAACTCTAACCCAAACCTAAACCTTAACCCTAACCTTAATCCTACCACTAACCCTAACCCTAAACCACCCCTAACCCTAACCCTAACCTTAACCCTTCCCCTAACCCTCACAATAACCCTAAACCAAACCAAACCCTAACCCAAACACTAACCCTAACCCTATCCCTATCGCCTAGCCCTAACCCTAGCCCTAACCGTAAGCTAAACCCTAACCCTAACTCTAACCCTAACCCTAAACCTAACCCTAACTGTAAAGCAAATGGTAACCCTAACCCTAATCCTAACACTAACCCAAACCCTAACACTAACCCTAACCCCTAACCCTAACCCTAACCTTAACCCTAACCCAAACCCTAACCCAAATCCTAACACTAACACTAAACCTAACCCAATCCCTAACCCTATACCTTACTCTAACCCAAACCCAAACCCTAACCCTAACCCTAACCCTAAACCTAAACCTAACCCAAACCCAAACCCTAACCCTAAGCCTAAACCAAACCCTAAACCTAACCTAAACCCAAGCCCTAACCCTAACCCTAACCCTAACCCAAGCCCTAAAACTAACCCTAACCCTAACCCTAACCCTGACTGTAACAGTTACCCTAACCCTAACCCTAACCCTAAACCAAACCAAACCCTAACCCTAACCCTAAAACTAACCCTAACCCTTAACCAAACATAAACCATAACCATAACCCTGACGCTAACCTAAACTCTATCCCTAACCCTAACACTAACCCTACCCCAAACCAATCCCTAATCCTAACCCTAACCCTAATCCTAACCCTAAACATAACCATAACCCTAACCCAAACCCTAACCCTAACACTAACACTAACCCTAACCCTAACCCTAACCCTAACCCTAACCCTAACCCAATCCCTAACCCTAACCCAAACCCTAACCCTAACCCGAACCCTAACCCTGACCCTAACCCAAATCCTAACCCTAACCCTAACCCTAACCCTAACCTAAACTCTATCCCTAAACCTAACACCAACCGTACCACAAACCAATCCCATCCCCTAACCCTAACCCTAACCCTAACCCTAAACCAACCTCTAACAGTAACCCTAAACCAAACACTAACCCCAAACCTAACCGTTACACTATCCGTAACATTAACCCTAACCCAAACCAAACCCTAACCCTAACCCTAACCCTAATCCTAACCCAAAACCTAAACATAAATCTAACCCTAAATATAAACCTAAACCTAACCCTAACCCTAACCCTAAAACTAACACCTAAACCTAAACCTAACCTTAACCTTAACCCAAAACCTAACCCAAACCCTAACCCTAACACTAAACCTAACCCAAACCCTAACCCTATACCTTACTCTAACTCAAACCCAAACACTAACCCTAACCCTAACTCTAAACCTAAACGTAAACCTAACCCAAACCCAAACCCTAACCCTAAGCCTAACCCTAATCCTAACCCTAACCTAAACTCTATCCCTAACCCTAACACTAACCCTACCCCAAAATCCGTAACCCTAACCCTAACCCTAAACCTAACCCTAACACTAAACCAACCTCGAACAATAACCCTAGACCTAACGCTAACCCCAAACCTAACCCTTACACTATTCGTAACATTAACCCAAACCCAAACCAAACCCTAACCCTAACCCTAAACCTAATCCTAACCCCAACCCTAACCCTAAACCTAACATTAAACCAAACCCCAACTCTAAACCTAACTCTAACCCAAACCTAAACCTTAACCCTAACCTTAATCCTACCCCTAACCCTAACCCTAAACCACCCCTAACCCTAACCCTAACCCTAACCCTTCCCCAAACCATCACAATAACCCTAAACCAAACCAAACCCTAACCCAAACACTAACCCTAACCCTATCCCTATCGCCTAGCCCTAACCCTAACCCTAACCCTAAGCTAAACCCTAACCCTAACTCTAACCCTAACACTAAACCTAACCCTAACCCAAGCCCAAACACTAACCCTAAACCTAAACCTAACTCTAAACCAAAGGGTAACCCTAACCCTAACCCTAACCCTAACCCAAACCCTAACACTAACCCTAACCCCTAACCATAACCCTAACCTTAACCCTAACCCAAATCCTAACCCAAACCCTAACACTAATACTAAACCAAACCCAAACCCTAACCCTATACCTTACTCTAACCCAAACCCAAACCCTAACCCTAACCCTCTCCCTATCGCCTAGCCCTAACCCTTACCCTAACCCTAAGCTAAACTCTAACCCTAACTCTAACACTAACACTAAACCTAACCGTAACCCAAGCCCAAACACTAACCCTAAACCTAACCCTAACTCTAAACCAAACGGTAACACTAACCCTAACCCTAACCCTAACCCTAACCCTAACCCAAACCCTAACACTAACCCTAACCCTAGTCCTAACCCTAACCCTAACCATAACCATAACCCTAACCCAAACCCTAACCCAAACCCTAACCCTAACCCTGACCCTAACCCAAATGCTAACCCTCACCCTAACCCTAACCCTAACCCTAAACCAAACCCTAACCCTAACCCTAACCCTAACCCTAACCCTAACCCTAACCCAAACCCAAACCCTAACCCTAATCCTAACCCTAAACCTAAAACAAACCCTAATCCTAACACTAACCCTAACCCTAACCCTAACCCTAAACCTAACACAAACCCTAAAACTAACCCTTACACTAACCCTAACCGTATCCCAAACCCTAACACTAACCCAAACCGTAACCCTAACCCTAACCCTAACCGAAACCCAAACACTAATCCTAACCCTAACCCTAACCCTAACCCTAAACCAAACCTAAACCCTAACCCTATCCCGAACCCTAACCCTAACACTAAGCCTAACCCCTAACCCTAACCCTAACCCTAACCTTAACCCTAACTCAAACCCTAACCCAAACCCTAACCTTAACCCTAACCCTAACCCTAACCCTAACCAGAACGCTAACACTAAATTCTAAACCCTAACCCTAAATCTAACCCTAACCCACAACCTAACACTAACCCTAACCCAAATCCTAACCCTAACCCTAAACCTAACCCTAACCCAAAACCAAACCCAAACCCTAACTCTAACCCTAAACCTAAACCTAACCCAAACCCAAACCCTAAACCTAAGCCTAACCCAAACCCTAAACCTAACCTAAACCCAAGCCCTAACCCTAACCGTAAACCTAAACCAAGCCCTAAAACTAACCCTAACCCTAAACCTAACCCTAACCCTAACTGTAACACTTACCCTAACCCTAACACTAACCCTAAACCAAACCAAACCCTAACCCTAATCCTAAAGCTAACCCTAACCCTAATCCAAACCATAAACCTAACACTTATCCTAACACTAACCCTAAGCCTAACCCTAACCCAAACCCACACCCTAACCCTAACCCTAACCCTAAACCAAACCTAAACCCTAACCCTAATCCTAACCCTACCCTAAAATCTATCCCTAACCCTAACACTACCCCTACCCCAAAATCCGTATCCCTAACCCTAACCGTAACCCTAAACCTAACCCTAACCCTAAACCAACCTCTAACAGTAACCCTAGACCTAACCCTAACCCCAAACCTAACCCTTACACTATCCGTAACATTAACCCTAACCCAAAACAAACCCTAATCCTAAACCTAAACCTAACCCTAACCCCAACCCTAACCCTAAACCTAACCTTAAGCCAAACCCCAACTCTAAACGTAACTCTAACCCAAACCTAAACCTTAACCCTAACCTTAATCCTACCCCTAACCATAACCCTAAACCACCCCTAACCCTAACCCTAACCCTAACCTTCCCCAAACCCTCACAATAACCCTAAACCAAACCAAACCCTAACCCAAACACTAACCCTAACCCTATCCCTATCGCCTAGCCCTAACCCTAACCCTAACCCTAAGCTAAACCCTAACCCTAACTCTAACCTTAACACTAAACCTAACCCTAACCCAAGCCCAAACACTAACCCTAAACCTAACCCTAACTCTAAACAAAACGGTAACCCTAACCCTAACCCTAACCCTAACCCTAACCCAAACCCTAACACTAACCTAACCCCTAACCATAACCCTAATCTTAACCCTAACCCAAACCCTAACCCAAAACCTAACACTAACACTAAACCAAACCCAAACCCTAACCCTATACCTTACTCTAACCCAAACCCAAACCCTGACCCTAACCCTATCCCTATCGCCTAGCCCTAACCCTAACCCTAACCCTAAGCTAAACCCTAACGCTAACTCTAACACTAACACTAAACCTAACCGTAACGCAAGCCCAAACACTAACCCTAAACCTAACCCTAACTCTAAACCAAACGGTAACCCTAACCCTAGCCCTAACACTAACCCTAAGCCAAACCCTAACACTAACCCTAACCCTAACCCCTAACCCTAACCGTAACCTTAACCCTAACCCAAACCCTAACCCAAACCATAACACTAACACTAAACCTAACCCAAACCCTAACCCTATACCTTACTCTAACCCAAAACCAAACCCTAACTCTAACCCTAACCTTAAACCTAAACCTAACCCAAAACAAACCCTAACAATAAGCCTAACCCAAACTCTAAACCTAACCTACACCCAAGCCCTAACCCTAACCCTAACCCTAACCCAAGCCCTAAAATTAACCCTAACCCTAACCCTAACCCTAACTGTAACAATTACCCTAACCCTAAGACTAACCCTAAACCAAACCTAAACCCTAACCCTAATCCTAACCCTAACCTAAACTCTATCCCTAACCCTAACACTAACCCTAGTCCAAAATACGTAACCCTAACCCTAACTCTAACCCTAAATCTAACCCTAACCCTAAACCAACCTCTAACAGTAACCCTAGACCTAACCCTAAACCCAAACCTAACCCTTACACTATCCGTAACATTAACCCTAACCCAAACCAAACCCTAACCCTAACCCTAAACCTAACCCTAACCCCAACCCTAACCCTAAGCCTAACCTTAAACCAAATTCCAACTCTAAACATAACTCTAACCCAAACCTTAACCTTAACCCTAACCATAATCCTACCCCTAACCCTAACCCTAAACCACCCCTAACCCTAACCCTAACCCTAACCCTTCCCCAAACCCTCACAATAACCCTAACCCAAACCAAACCCTAACCCTAACCCTAAACCTAACCCTAACCCCAACCCTAACCCTAAGCCTAACCTTAAACCAAACTCCAACTCTAAACATAACTCTAACCCAAACCTTAACCTTAACCCTAACCTTAATCCTACCCCTAACCCTAACCCTAAACCACCCCTAACCCTAACCCTAACCCTAACCCTTCCCCAAACCCTCACAATAACCCTAAACCAAACCAAACCCTAACCCAAACACTAACCCTAACCCTATCCCTATCGCCTAGCCCTAACCCTAACCCTAACCCTAAGCTAAACCCTAACCCTAACTCTAACCCTAACACTAAACCTATCCCTAACCCACGCACAAACACTAACCCTAAACCTAACCCTAACTCTAAATTAAACGGTAACCCTAACCCTAACCCTAACCCTAACCCTAACCCTAACCCAAACCCTAACACTAAACCTAACCCCTAACTATAAGCCTAACCTTAACCCTAACCCAAACCCTAACTCAAACCCTAACACTAACACTAAACCAAACCCAAACCCTAACCCTATACCTTACTCTAACCCAAACCCAAAACCTAACCCTAAACCTATCCCTATCGCCTACCGCTAACCCTAACCCCAACCCTCAGCTAAACCTAACCCTACCTCTAACACTACCACTAAACCTAACCATAACCCAAGCCCAAACACTAACCCTAAACCTAACCCTAACTCAAAACCAAACGGTAACCCTAACCCTAGCCCTAACCCTAACCGTAAGCCAAACCCTAACACTAACCCTAACCCTAACCCCCTAACCCTAACCGTAACCTTAACCCTTACCCAAACCCTAACCCAAACCATAACACTAACACTAAACCTAACCCAAACCCTAACCCTATACCTTACTCTAACCCAAACCCAAACCCTAACTCTAACCCTAACCTTAAACCTAAACCTAACCCAAACCAAACCCTAACACTAAGCCTAACCCAAACTCTAAACCTAACCTACACCCAAGCCCTAACCCTAACCCTAACCCAAACCCTAACCCTAAAACTAACCCTAACCCTAACCCTAACCCTAACTGTAACACTTACCCTAACC
>CM069528.1:5657500-5660000 GCA_035773235.1 Eospalax fontanierii
AACCCTAAATCAACCTCTAACAGTAACCCTAAACCAAACCCTAACCCCAAACCTAACCCTTACCCTATCCGTAACATTAACCCTAACCCAAACCAAACCCTAACCCTAACCCTAACCCTAATCCTAACCCAAAACCTAAACATAAATCTAACCCTAAATATAAACCTAACCCTAACCCTAACCCTAACCCTAACCCTAACCCTGACCCTAACACAAATCCTAACCCTAACCCTAACCCTAACCCTAACCCTAACCCTAAACCAAACCCTAACCCTAACCCAAACCGAAACCCTAACCCTAACCCTAACCCTAAACCTAACACAAACCCTAATCCTAACACTAACCCTAACCCTTACCCTATCCCTAAACCTAACACAATCCCTAAAACTAACCCTTACACTAACCGTAACCGTATCACACACCCTAACACTAACCCAAACCCTAACCCTAACCCTAACCCTAACCCTAACTGAAACCCAAAAACTAATCCTAACCCTAACCCTAACCCTAACACAAAACCAAACCTAAACCCTAACCCTAACCTGAACCCTAACCCTAACACTAAGCCTAACCCCTAACCCTAACCTTAACCCTAAGCTTAACCCTAACTCAAACCCTAACCCAAACCCTAACCTTAACCCTAACCCTAACCCTAACCCTAACCAGAACGCTAACACTAAATTCTAAACCCTAACCCTAAACCTAACCCTAACCCAAAACCTAACACTAACCCTAACCCAAATCCTAACCCTAACCCTAACACTAAACCTAACACAAACCCTAATCCTAACACTAACCCTAACCCTAATCCTAACCCTAACCCAAACCCTAACCGTAACCCTAACCCTTTCCCAAACCCTAAAACTAATCCAAACCAAGCCCAATCCCTAACCCTAACCCTAACCCTAACCCTATCCCTATCTCCTAGCCGTAACCCTAGCCGTAACCCTAAGCCAAGTCCTAACCCTAACTCTAACCCTAACCCTAAATCTAACCCTAACTCAAGCCCAAACACTAAGCCTAAACCTAACCCTAACCCTAACCGTAACCCAAACCCTAAGCCAAACCCCAACCGTAACCCTAACCCTAACCCCTAACCCTAACCCTAACCTTAACCCTAACCCAAACCCTAACCCAAAATCTAACCCTAACTTTAAACCTAACCCAAACCCTAACCCGATACCTTACTCTAACCCAAACCGAAAACCTAACCCTAACCCTAACCCTAACACTAATCCTAAACCTAAACCTAACCCAAACACAAACCCTAACGGTAAGCCTCACACAAATCTTAAACCTAACCTAAACCCAATCCCTAACCCTAACCCTAACCCTAACCCAATCCCTAAAACTAACTCTAACCCTTACCCTAACCCAAACCTAAACCCTAACCCAAACCCTACTCTAACCCTAACCCTAAACCAAACCTAAAACCTAACCCTAACCCTAACCCTAACCCTAACCTAAACTCTATCCCTAAACCTAACACCAACCGTACCACAAACCAATCCCATCCCCTAACCCTAACCCCAACCCTAACCCTAAATCAACCTCTAACAGTAACCCTAAACCAAACCCTAACCCCAAACCTAACCCTTACCCTATCCGTAACATTAACCCTAACCCAAACCAAACCCTAACCCTAACCCTAATCCTAACCCAGAACCTAAACATAAATCTAACCCTAAATATAAACCTAACCCTAACCCTAACCCTAACCCTAACACCTAACCCTAAACCTAACCTTAACCCGGGCCCCCAACCTAACCCAAGCCCTAACCCTAACACGAAACCTAACCCAAACCCCAACCCTATACCTTACTCTAACTCAAACCCAAACCCTAACCCTAACCCTAACCCTAAATCTAAACCTAAACCTAACCCAAACCCAAAACCTAACCCTAAGCCTAAGCCAAACCCTAAACCTAACCTAAACCCAATCGCTAACCCTAACCCTAACCCTAACCCAACCCCTAAAACGAACCCTAACCCTAACCCTAACCGTAACCCTAACCCTTACCCTTACCCTAACCCTAACACTAACCCTAAACCAAACCAAACACTAACCCTAAGTCTAAACCTAACCCTACCCCTAATCCAAACCCTAACCCTAAGACTTACCCTAACCCTAATCCTAAGCCTAACCTTAACCCAAACCCACACCCTAACCCTAACTCTAAAACTAACCCCAACCCTAACCCTAACCCTAACCTTAATTCAAACCCGAACCCCAACACTAACCCTAACCCAAACCCTAACCCTAGTCCTAACCCTAACCATAACCATAACCCTAACCCAAACCCTAACCAAACCCTAACCCTAACCCTGACCCTAACCCAAATCCTAACCCTAACCCTAACCCTAACCCTAACCCTAACCCTAAACCAAACCCTAACCCTAACCCTCACCCTAACCCAAACCCAAACCCTAACCCTAACCCTAACCCTAAATCTAACACAAACCCTAATCCTAACACTAACCCTAACCCTAACCCTAACCC
>CM069528.1:5677500-5680000 GCA_035773235.1 Eospalax fontanierii
CAATCCCTAACCCTAACCCTAACCCTAACCCTATCCCTATCTCCTACCCGTAACCCTAACCCTAACCCTAAGCCAAACCGTAACCCTAACTCCAACCCTAACCCTAAATCTAACCCTAACCCAAGCCCAAACACTAACCCTAAACCTAACCCTAACCCTAACCGTAACCCAAACCCTAACCCAAACCCCAACCCTAACCCTAACCCTAACCCCTAACCCTAACCCTAACCTTAGCCCTAACCCAAACCCTAAACCAAAATCTAACCCTAACTTTAAACCTAACCCAAACCCTAACCCGATACCTTACTCTAACCCAAACTCAAAACCTAACCCTAAACCTAACCCTAACTCTAACCCTAAACCTAAACCTAACCCAAACACAAACCCTAACGCTAAGCCTCACACAAATCTTAAACCTAACCTAAACCCAAGCCCTAACCCTAACCCTAACCCTAACCCAAGCCCTACAACTAACTCTAACCCTACCCCTAACCCACACCAAAACCCTAACCCAAACCCTACTCTAACCCTAACCCTAAACCAAACCTAAACCCTAACCCTAAACCTAACCCTAACCCTAACCTAAACTCTATCCCTAAACCTAACACAAACCGTACCACAAACCAATCCCATCCCCTAACCCTAACCCTAACCCTAACCCTAAACCAACCTCTAACAGTAACCCTAAACCAAACCCTAACCCCAAACCTAACCCTTACCCTATCCGTAACATTAACCCTAACCTAAACCAAACCCTAACCCTAACCCTAACCCTAATCCTAACCCAAAACCTAAACATAATTCTAACCCTAAATATAAACCAAACCCTAACCGTAACCCTAACCCTAACCCTAACACCTAACCCTAACCCTAACCTTAACCCTAACCCAAAACCTAACCCAAACCCTAACCTTAACACTAAACCTAACCCAAACCCTAACCCTATACCTTACTCTAACTCAAACCCAAACCCTAACCCTAACCCTAACCCTAAACCTAAACGTAAACCTAACCCAAACCCAAACCCTAACCCTAAGCCTAACCCAAACCCTAAACCTAACCTAAACCTAATCGCTAACCCTAACCCTAACCCTAACCCAAGCCCTAAAACGAACCCTAACCCTAACCCTAACCGTAACCCTAACCCTTAACCTTATCCTAACCCTAACACTAACCCTAAACCAAACCAAACACTAACCCTAAGCCTAAACCTCAACCTACCCCTAATCCAAACCCTAACCCTAAGACTTACCCTAAACCTAACCCTAAGCCTAACCTTAACCCAAACCCACACCCTAACCCAAAACCTAAAACTAACCCCAAACCTAAACCTAACCCTAACCCTAACCCTAACTCAAACCCGAACCCTAACACTAATCCTAACCCAAACCCTAACCCTAACCCTAACCCTAACCATAACCATAACCCTAACCCAAACCCTAACCCAAACCCTAACCCTAACCCTGACCCTAACCCAAATCCTAACCCTAACCCTAACCCTAACCCTAATCCTAAACCAAACCCTAACCCTAACCCTAGTCCTAACCCTAACCCTAACCATAACCATAACCCTAACCCAAACCCTAACCCTAACCCTAGTCCTAACCATAACCCTAACCATAACCATAACCCTATCCCAAACCCTAAACCTAACCCTACCCCTAAACCTAACACAAACCCTAATCCTAACACTAACCCTACCCCTAACCCTAACCCTAAACCTAACACAAACCCTAAATCTAACCCTTACACTAACCCTAACCGTATCCCCCAAACCCTAACATTAACCCAAACCCTAACCCTAACCCTAACCCTAACCGAAACCCAAACCCTAATCCTAACCCTAACCCTAATCCTAACCCTAAACCAAACCTAAACCCTAACCCTAACCCGAACCCTAACCCTAACAATAAGCCTAACCCCTAACCCTAACCCTAACCTTAACCCTAACTCAAACCCTAACCCTAACCCTAGTCCTAACCCTAACCCTAAACATAACCATAACCCTAACCCAAACCCTAACCCAAACCCTAACCCTAACCCTGACCCTAACCCAAATACTAACCCTAACCCTAACCCTAACCCTAACCCTAAACCAAACCCTAACCCTAACCCTAACCCTAACCCAAACCCAATCCCTAACCCTAACCCTAACGCTAAACCTAACACAAACCCAAATCCTAATCCTAACCTTAACCCAAACCCTAACCCTAACCCTAAGCCTAACCGAAACCCAAACACTAATCCTAACCCTAACCCTAACACTAAACCAAACCTAAACCCTAACCCTAACCCGAACCCTAACCCTAACCCTTACCCAAGCACTAACCCTAACACTTACCCTAACCCTAATCCTAAGCCTAACCCTAACCCAAACCCACACCCTAACCCAAACCCTAACACTAACCCCAACCCTGACCCTAACCCTAACCCTAACCCTGACTCAAACCCAAACCCTAACACTAACCCTAACCCAAACCCTAACCCTAACCCTAACCCT
>CM069528.1:5710000-5720000 GCA_035773235.1 Eospalax fontanierii
AACTAACTCTAACCCTAACCCTAACCCAAACCTAAACCCTAACACAAACCCTACTCTAACCCTAACCCTAAACCAAACCTAAACCCTAACCCTAACCCTAACCTAAACTCTATCCCTAACCCTAAAACTAACCGTACCACAAACCAATCCCAACCCCTAACCCTAACCCTAACCCTAACCCTAAACCAACCTCTAACAGTAACCCTAAACCAAACCCTAACCCCAAACCTAACCCTTACACTATCGGTAAGATTAACCCTAACCCAAACCAAACCCTAACCCTAACCCTAACACTAATCCTAACCCCAAACCTAAACATAAATCTAACCCTAAAAATAAACCTAACCCTAACCCTAACCCTAACCCTAACCCTAACACCTAACCCTAACCCTAATCCAAACCCTAACCCTAACACTTACCCTAACCTTAACCCTAAGCCTAACCCTAACACAAACCCACACACTAAATCTAACGCGAACACTAAACCTAACCCTAAACGAAACCCTAACCCTAACCCTAACTCTAACCCAAACCCTAACACTAAACCTAAACCAAACCCTAACCCTAACCCTAACCCTAACCCTAAAGATAACCATAACCCTATCCCAAACTCTAACCCTAACCCTAACACTAACCTGACCCTAACCCAAATCCTAACCCTAACCCTAACCCTAAACCTTACCCTAAACCGTAACCCTAACCATAACCCTAAACGTAACCCTAACACAAACCCTAACCCTAACCCTAACCCTAAACCTAACCCTACCCTAAACGCTAACCGTAACACTAACCCTAACCCTAACACAAACCCTAACCCTAACCCTAACCCCTAACCCTAACCCTAACTTTAACCCTAACCCAAACCCTAACCCAAACCCTAACCCTAACTTTAAACCTAACCCAAACCCTAACCCGATATCTTACTCTCACCCAAACCCAAACCCTAACTCTAACCCTAACCTTAACACTAACCCTAAACCTAAACCTAAACCAAACACAAACCCTAACGCTAAGCCTAACACAATCCTTAAACCTAACCCAAACCCTAACCCGATACCTTACTCTAATCTAAACCCTAACCCTAACCCTAACCCTAACCCTAAACCTAACCCAAACACAAAACCTAACCCTAAGCCTAACACAAACCTTAAACCTAACCCTAACCCTAACCCTAACCCAAACCGTAACCCTAACCATAACCCTAACCGTAACCCTAACACACACCCTAACCCTAACCCTAACCCTAAACCTAACCCTACCCTATACCCTAACCGTAAAATTACCCTAACCATAACCCAAACCCTAAACCTAACCCTAACCCCAAACCAAACCGTAGCCCTAAACCTAAACCTAACCCAAACCCAAACCCTAACCCTAACCGTAAACCTAACACAAACCCTAATCCTAACACTAACCCTAACCCTAACGTTAACAGTAACACAAACCCTAACCCTAACCCTATCCCAAACCCTAAAACTAATTCAAACCCAAGCCCAATCCCTAACCCTAACCCTAACCCTAACCCTATCCTTATCTCCTAACCGTAACCCTAACCCTAAGCCAAACCCGAACCCTAACTCGAAACCTAAAACAAATCTAACCCTAACCCAAGCCCAAACACTAACCCTAAACCTAACCCTAACACTAACCGTAACCGTAACCCAAACCCTAACACAAACCCCAACCCTAACCCTAACCCTAACCCCTAACCCTAACCCTAACCCTAACCCCTAACCCTAACCCTAACCTTAACCCTAAACCAAACCCTAACCCAAACCCTAACCGTAACTTTAAACCTAACCCAAACCCTAACCCGATAACTTACTCTAACCCAAACCCAAACCCTAACCCTAACCCTAATCCTAACACTAACCCTAAACCTAAACCTAACCCAAACACAAACCCTAACGCTAAGCCTAACACAAATCTTAAACCTAACCTAAACTCAAGCCCTAACCCTAACCCTAACCCTAACCCAAGCCTTAAACTAACTCTAACCCTTTCCCTAACCCAAACCTAAACCCGAACTCAAACCCTACTCTAACCCTAACCCTAAACCAAACCTAAACCCTAACCCTAACCCTAACCCAAACCCTAACCTAAACTCTATCCTAACCCTAACACTAACCGTACCACAAATCAATCCCAAACCCTAACCCTAACCCTAACCCTAACCCTAAACCAACCTCTAACAGTAACCTAAACCAAACCCTAACCCCAAACCTAAGCCTTACCCTATCCGTTACATTAACCCTAACCCAAACCAAACCCTAACAATAACCCTAACCCTAATCCTAACCCAAAACCTAAACATAAATCTAACCCTAAATATAAACCTAACCCTAACCCTAACGCTAACCCTAACCCTAACACCTAACCCTAACCCTAACCTTAACCCTAAACCAAACCCTAACCCAAAACCTAACCCTAACACTAAACCTAACCCAAACCCTAACCCTATACCTTACTCTAACCCAAACCCAAACCCTGACCCTAACCCTAACCCAGGCCCTAAAACTAAGTCTAACCCTAACCCTAACCCAAAACTAAACCCTAACCCAAACCCTACTCTAACCCTAACCCTAAACCAAACCTAAACCCTAACACTAACCCTAATCTAAACTCTATCCCTAACCCTAAAACTAACCGTACCACAAACCAATCCCAACCCCTAACCCTAACCCTAAACCAACCTCTAACAGTAACCCTAAACCAAACCCTAACCCTAACACTTACCCTAACCTTAACCCTAAGCCTAACCCTAACCCAAACCCACACCCTAAATATAACCCGAACACTAAACCTAACCCTAAACGAAACCCTAATTCTAACCCTAACTCTAACCCAAACCCTAACACTAAACCTAACCCAAACCCTAACCCTAACCCTAACCCTAACCCTAACGATGACCATAACCCTAACCCAAACCCTAACCCTAACCCTAACACTAACATGACCCTAACCCAAATCCTAACCCTAACTCTAACCCTAAACCTAACCCTAAACCGTAACAATAACCATAACACTAAACGTAACCCTAACACAAACCCTAACCCTAACCCTAACCCTAAACCTAACCCTACCCTAAACGCTAACCGTAACACTAACCCTAACCCTAACACAAACCCTAACTCTAACCCTAACCCCTAACCCTAACCCTAACTTAAACCCTAACCCAAACCCTAACCCAAACCCTAACCCTAACCCAAACCCTAACCCGATACCTTACTCTAACCTAAACCCTAACCCTAACCCTAACCCTAACCCTAACCCTAACCCTAAACCAAACCCTAACCCTAACACTTACCCTAACCTTAACCCTAAGCCTAACCCTAACCCAAACCCACACCCTAAATATAACCCGAACACTAAACCTAACCCTAAACGAAACCCTAATTCTAACCCTAACTCTAACCCAAACCCTAACACTAAACCTAACCAAAACCCTAACCCTAACTTAAACCCTAACCCAAACCCTAACCCAAACCCTAACCCTAACCCAAACCCTAACCCGATACCTTACTCTAACCTAAACCCTAACCCTAACCCTATCCCTAACCCTAACCCTAAACCTAAACCTAACCCAAACAGAAAACCTAACCCTAAGCCTAACACAAACCTTAAACCTAACCCTAACCCTAACCCTAACCCAAACCGTAACCCTAACCATAACCCTAACCGTAACCCTAACACACACCCTAAACCTAACCCTAACCTTAAACCTAACCCTACCCTATACCCTAACCGTACCACTAACCCTAACCATAACCCAAACCCTAAACCTAACCCTAAACCAAACCGTAGCCCTAAACCTAACCCTAACCCAAACCCAAACCCTAACCCTAACCCTAAACCTAACACAAACCCTAATCCTAACACTAACCCTAACCCTAACCTTAACAGTAACACAAACCCTAACCCTAACCCTAACAGTATCCCAAACCCTAAAACTAATTCAAACCCAAGCCCAATCCCTAACCCTAACCCTAACCATAACCCTATCACTATCTCCTAGCCGTAACCCTAACCCTAAGCCAAACCCGTACCCTAACTCGAACCCTAACCCAAATCTAACCCCTACCCAAGCCCAAACACTAACCTTAAACCTAACCCTAACACTAACCGTAACCGTAACCCAAACCCTAACCTAAACCCCAACCCTAACCCTAACCCTAACCCCTAACCCTAACCCTAACCTTAACCCTAACGCAAACCCTAACCCAAACCCTAACCCTAACTTTAAACCTAACCCAAACCCTAACCCGAAACCTTACTCTAACCCAAACCCAAACCCTAACCCTAACCCTAACCCTAACACTAACCCTAAACGTAAACCTAAACCAAACACAAACCCTAACGCTAAGCCTAACACAAATCTTAAACCTAACCTAAACCCAAGCCCTAACCCTAACCCTAACCCTAACCCAAGCCCTAAAACTAACTCTAACCCTAACCCTAACCCAAACCTAAACCCTAAACCAAACCCTACACTAACCCTAACCCTAAACCAAACCTAAACCCTAACCCTAACCCTAACCCTAACCTAAACTCTATCCCTAACCCTAACACTAACCGTATCACAAACCAATCCCAACCCCTAACCCTAATCCTAACCCTAACCCTAAACCAACCTCTAACAGTAACCTAAACCAAACCCTAAACCCAAACCTAACCCTTACCCTATCCGTAACATTAACCCTAACCCAAACCAAACCCTAACCCTAACCCTAACCCTAATCCTAACCCAAAACCTAAACATAAATCTAACCCTAAATATAAACCTAACCCTAACCCTAACGCTAACCCTAAACCTAACTCCTAACCCTAACCCTAACTTTAACCCTAACACAAACCCTAACCCAAACCTTAACCCTAACACTAAACCTAACCCAAACCCTAACCCTATACCTTACTCTAACCCAAACCCAAACCCTAACCCTAACCCTAACCCTAACCCTAACCCAAACCCTAAAACTAACTCCAACCCTAACCCTAACCCAAACCTAAACCCTAACCCAAACCCTACTCTAACCCTAACCCTAAACCAAACCTAAACCCTAACCCTAACCCTAACCCTAACCTAAACTCTATCCCTAACCCTAACACTAACCGTACCACAAACCAATCCCAACCCCTAACCCTAATCCTAACCCTAACCCTAAACAAACCTCTAACAGTAACCTAAACTAAACCCTAACCCCAAACCTAACCCTTACCCTATCCGTAACATTAACCCTAACCCAAACCAAAAACTAACCCTAACCCTAACCCTAATCCTAACCCAAAACCTAAACATAAATCTAACCCTAAATATAAACCTAACCCTAACCCTAACGCTAACCCTAAACCTAACTCCTAAACCTAACCCTAACTTTAACCCTAACCCAAACCCTAACCCAAACCTTAACCCTAACACTAAACCTAACCCAAACCCTAACCCTATACCTTACTCTAACCCAAACCCAAACCCTAACCCTAACCCTAACCCTAACCCTAACCCTAACCCAAACCCTAAAACTAACTCTAACCCTAATCCTAACCCAAACCTAAACCCTAACCCAAACCCTACTCTAACCCTAACCCTAAACCAAACCTAAACCCTAATCCTAACCCTAACCTAAGCTCTATCCCTAACGCTAACACTAACCGTACCACAAACCAATCAAAACCCCTAACCCTACCCCTAACCCTAACCCTAAACCAACCTCTAGCAGTAACCCTAACCAAACCCTAACTCCAAACCTAACCCTTACCCTATCGGTAAGATTAACCCTAACCCAAACCAAACCCTAACCCTAACCCTAACCCTAACCCTTATCCTAACCCAAAACCTAAACATAAATCTAACTCTAAATATAAACCTAACCCTAACCCTAACCCTAACCCTAACACCTAACCCTAACCCTAATCCAAACTCTAACCCTAATCCAAACCCTAACCCTAACACTTACCCTAACCCTAACCCTAAGCCTAACCCTAACCCAAACCCACACCCTAAACCTAACCCGAACATTAAACCTAACCCTAAATGAAACCCTAATCCTAACCCTAACTCTAACCCAAACCCTAACACTAAACCTAACCCAAACCCTAACCCTAACCCTAACCCTAACCCTAACGATAACCATAACCCTAACCCAAACCCTAAGCCTAACCCTAACACTAACCTGACCCTAACCCAAATCCTAACCCTAACCCAACACTAAACCTAACCCTAAACCGTAACCCTAACCATAACCCTAAACGTTACCCTAACACAAACCCTAAACCTAACCCTAAACCTAACCCTAACCCAAGCCCAAACAGTAACCCTAAACCTAACCCTAACACAAACCGTAAAGATAACCATAACCCTAACCGTAACCCTAACACACACCCTAACCCTAACCCTAACCCTAAACGTAACCCTACCCTATACCCTAACCGTAACACTAACACTAACCATAACCCAAACCCTAAACCAAACCCTAACAATAATCCTAACCCTAACCCCTAACAATAACCCTAAACCTAACCCTAACCCAAACCCTAACCCTAAATTTAAACCTAACCCAAACCCTAACCCGATACCTTACTCTAACCCAAACCCAAACCCTAACCCTAACCCTAACGCTAACCCTAAACCTAAACCTAACCCAAACACAAACCCTAACGCTAAGCCTAACCCAAACCTTAAACCTAATCTAAACCCAAGCCCTAAACCTAACCCTAACCCTAACCCAAGCCCTAAAACTAACCCTAACCCTAACCCTAACCCAAACCTAAACCCTAACCCAAACCCTACCCTAACCCTAACCCTAAACCAAACCTAAACCCTAACCCTAACCCTAACCCTAACCCTAAGCCAAACCCGAACCCTAACTCTAACCCTAACCCTAAATCTAACCCTAACCCAAGCCCAAACACTAACCCTAAACCTAACCCTAACCCTAACCGTAACCCAAACCCTAACCCAAACCCCAACCCTAACCCTAACCCGAACCCCTAACCCCAACCCTAACCTTAACCCTAACCCAAACCCTAACCCAAACCCTAACCCTAACTTTAAACCTAACCCAAACCCTAACCCGATTCCTTACTCTAACCCAAATCCAAAACCTAACCCTAACCCTAACACTAACCCTAAACCTAAACCTAACCCAAACCCAAACCCTAATGCTAAGCCTAACACAAAATCTTAAACCTAACCTAAACCCAAGCCCTAACCCTAACCCTAACCCTAACCCAAGCCCGAACCCTAACCCTAATTCTAACCCAAAACCTAAACATAAATCTAACCCTAAATATAAACCTAACCCTAACGCTAACACCTAACCCTAACCCTAACCTTAAACCTAACCCAAACCCCAACCAAAACCCTAACCCTAACCCTAACCCTAATCCAAACCCTAACATTATACCGTACTCTAACCCAAACCCAAACGCTAACCCTAACCCTAACCCTAACCCAAGCCCTAAAACTAACTCTAACCCTAACCCTAACCCAAACCGAAACCCTAACCCAAACCCTACTCTAACCCTAACCCTAAACCAAACCTAAACCCTAACCCTAACCCTAACCCTAACCTAAACTCTATCCCTAACCCTATCACTAACCGTACCACACACCAATCCCAACCCCTAACCCTAACCCTAACCCTAACCCTAAACCAACCTCTAACAGTAACCTAAACCAAACCCTAACCCCAAACCTAACCCTTACCCTATCGGTAAGATTAACCCTAACCCAAACCAAACCCTAACCCTAACCCTAACCCTAATCCTAACCCAAAACCTAAACATAAATCTAACTCTAAATATAAACCTAACCCTAACCCTAACCCTAACCCTAACACCTAACCCTAACCATAATCCAAACCCTAACCCTAACACTTACCCTAACCCTAACCCTAAGCCTAACCCTAACCCAAACCCACACCTAAACCTAACCCGAACACTAAACCCAACCCTAAACGAAACCCTAACCCTAACCCTAACTCTAACCTAAACCCTAACACTAAACCTAACCCAAACCCTAACCCTAACCCTAACCCTAACTCTAACGATAACCATAACCCTAACCCAAACCCTAACCCTAACCCTAACACTAACCTGACCCTAACCCAAACCCTAACCCTAACCCTAACCCTAAAACTAACCCTAAACTGTAACCCTAAACATAACCCTAAATGTAACCCTAACACAAACCCTAAACCTAACCCTAACCCTAAACCTAATCCTACCCTAAATGCTAACCGTAACACAAACCCTAACCCTAACCCAAACCCTAACCCTAACCCTAACCCCTAACCCTAACCCTAACTTTTACCCTAACCCAAACCCTAACCCAAACCCTAACCCTAACCTTAAACCTAACCCAAACCCTAACCCGATACCTTACTCTAACCCAAACCCTAACCCTAACCCTAACCCTAACCCTAAACCTAAACCTAACCCAAACACAAAATTTAACCCTAAGCCTAACCCAAACCGTAAACCTAACCCTAACCCAAACCCTAACCCTAACCCTAACCCAAGCCCTAAAACTAACCCTAACCCTATCCCAAGCCCTAAAACTAACCCTAACCCTAAGCCTAACCCTAATCCAAACCTAAACCCTAATCCTAACCCTAACCCGAACCCTAACCCTAACCCTAAGCCTAACCCCTAACCCTAACCCTCACCTTAACCCTAACCCAAACCCTAACCCAAACCCTAACCTTAACCCTAACCCTAACCCTAACCCGAACCCTAACACTAACCCTAACCCTAACCCTAACCCTAACCCAAACCGAAACCCTAACCCAAACCCTACTCTAACCCTAACCCTAAACCAAACCTAAACCCTAACCCTAACCCTAACCCTAACCTAAACTCTATCCCTAACCCTATCACTAACCGTACCACACACCAATCCCAACCCCTAACCCTAACCCTAACCCTAACCCTAAACCAACCTCTAACAGTAACCTAAACCAAACCCTAACCCCAAACCTAACCCTTACCCTATCGGTAAGATTAACCCTAACCCAAACCAAACCCTAACCCTAACCCTAACCCTAATCCTAACCCAAAACCTAAACATAAATCTAACTCTAAATATAAACCTAACCCTAACCCTAACCCTAACCCTAACCCTAACACCTAACCCTAACCATAATCCAAACCCTAACCCTAACACTTACCCTAACCCTAACCCTAAGCCTAACCCTAACCCAAACCCACACCTAAACCTAACCCGAACACTAAACCCAACCCTAAACGAAACCCTAACCCTAACCCTAACTCTAACCTAAACCCTAACACTAAACCTAACCCAAACCCTAACCCTAACCCTAACCCTAACTCTAACGATAACCATAACCCTAACCCAAACCCTAACCCTAACCCTAACACTAACCTGACCCTAACCCAAACCCTAACCCTAACCCTAACCCTAAAACTAACCCTAAACTGTAACCCTAAACATAACCCTAAATGTAACCCTAACACAAACCCTAAACCTAACCCTAACCCTAAACCTAATCCTACCCTAAATGCTAACCGTAACACAAACCCTAACCCTAACCCAAACCCTAACCCTAACCCTAACCCCTAACCCTAACCCTAACTTTTACCCTAACCCAAACCCTAACCCAAACCCTAACCCTAACCTTAAACCTAACCCAAACCCTAACCCGATACCTTACTCTAACCCAAACCCTAACCCTAACCCTAACCCTAACCCTAAACCTAAACCTAACCCAAACACAAAATTTAACCCTAAGCCTAACCCAAACCGTAAACCTAACCCTAACCCAAACCCTAACCCTAACCCTAACCCAAGCCCTAAAACTAACCCTAACCCTATCCCAAGCCCTAAAACTAACCCTAACCCTAAGCCTAACCCTAATCCAAACCTAAACCCTAATCCTAACCCTAACCCGAACCCTAACCCTAACCCTAAGCCTAACCCCTAACCCTAACCCTCACCTTAACCCTAACCCAAACCCTAACCCAAACCCTAACCTTAACCCTAACC
>CM069528.1:5730000-5737500 GCA_035773235.1 Eospalax fontanierii
ACCCAAACCATAACCCTAACCCTAACCCAAACCCTAACCGTAACACGAACCCTAAACCTAACCCTAACCCTAACCCGAACCCTAACCGTAACCCCAACCCTAAACCCTAACACTAACCCTGACCTTAACCCTAACCGAAACCCTAACCCAAAACCTAAACTTAATCCTAACCCTAACCCTAACCCGAACCCTAACCCTCAACCCTAAACCCTACCCCTAACCCTAACCCTAACCCAAACCCAAAACCTAACCGTAACCATAAATCTCACCCTATCCCTAACGCCTAACCCTAACCCTAGTCCTAACCCTAACCCTAACCCTAAGCCAAACCCTAACCCTAACTCTAACCCTAACCCTAACCCTAAACATAACCCTAACCCAAGCCCAAACACTAACCCTAAACCTAACCCTAACCCTAACCAAAATCGTAACCCTAACCCTAAACCCTAACCGTAACACTAACCCTAACCCTAACCAAAAACCTAAACCTAACCCTAACTCTAACCCAAACCCAAAACCTAACCGTAACCATAACCCTCACCCTATCCCTAACGCCTAACCCTAACCCTAATCTTTAACCTAACCCTAACCCTAAGCCAAAACCTAACCCTAACTCTAACCCTAACCCTAAACCTAACCCTAACCCAAGCCCAAACACTAACCCTGAATCTAACCCTAACCCTAACCCAAACCGTAGCCCTAACCGTAACACTAACCCTAACCCTAACCTACACCCTAACCCTAACCCTAACCCTAAAACAAACATAAACCCTCACCCTAAAACTAAACCTAACCGTAACCTAAACTCTATCCTTAACCCTAACACTAACCCTACCCCAAACCAATCCCTAACCCTAACCCTAACCCTAACCCTATACCAACCTCTACCAGTAACCCTAAACCTAACCATAAACCCAAACCTAACCCTTACCCTATCCGTAACATTAACCCTAACCGAAACCAAACCCTAACCCTAACCATAACCCTAACCCTAACCCTAACACCAAACCTAAAACTAAACCTAACCCTAAACCAAACCCCAACTCTAAACCTAACTCTAACCCAAACCTAAACCTTAACCCTAACCTTAATCCTAACCCTAACCCTAACCCTAAACCACCCCTAACCCTAAGCCTAACCCTAACCCTTCCACTAACCCTACCACTAACCCTAAACCAAACCAAACCGTAACCCTAACCCTAAACCTAACCCTAACTCTAACCCAAACCCTAACCCTAACACTTAACCTAACCCTAACCCTAAGCCTAATCCTAAACCAAACCCACACCCTAAACCTAACCATAACCCTAACCCTTCCTCTAAACCTAACATGAACCCTAAACCAAACCAAACACTAACCCTAACACTAAACCTAACCCTAACCCTAACACAAACCCTAACCCTAACCCTATATCTATCGTCTAGCCCTAACCTAACCCTAACCCTTACCCGAACCCTAACCCTAAACCTAACCCTAATCCCTAACATTCACCCTAACCTTAACCCTAACCCAAACCATAACACAAACCCTAACCTTAACCCTAACCCTAACCCGAACCCGAACCCTAACGCTAAACCCTAAACCCTAAACCTAACCCTAACCCTAACCCAAAACCTAACACTAACCCTAACCCAAATCCTAACCCTAACCCTAAACCTAACTCTAACCCAAACCCAAACCCTAACCCTAACCCTAAACTTAACCCTAACCCAAACCCTAACCCAAACCCTAACCCTAACCCTAACCCTAACCCTAACCCAAACCCTAAATCTAACCACAACCCTAACACTAACCCTAACCCAAACCAAACCCTAACCCTAACCCTAACCGTAACACTAACCATAACCTTAACCCAAACCCAAACCCTAACACTAAACCTAAACCTGACGCTAACACAAACCCTAAACCTAAACCTTACCCTAACCATAAGGCTAACCCCTAACCCCTAACCCTAAGCCTAATCCTAACCCTAAACCTAAACCTAACACTAACACTAACCCAAACCCTAACCCTAACCCAAACCATAACCCTAAACCGAACCGTAAACCGAACCCTATACCTATCGCCTAGACCTAACCCTAACCCAAACCCTAACCCTAACCCTAACACTAAACCAAACCGAAACCCTAACCCTAACCCTAACCCTAACCCTAACCTAAAATCTATCCCTAACCCTAACACTAATCCTACCCCAAACCAATCCCTAACCCTAACACTAACCCTAACCCTAACCCTAAACCAACCTCTAACAGTAACCCTAAACCAAACCCTAACCCCAAACCAAACCCTAACCCTAACCCTAACCCTAACCCTAAACCTAACCCTAACCCAAAACCTAAACCTAAACCTAAACCTAATCCTAAACCTAACCCTAACCCTAACCCTAACCCTAACACTAACCCCAACCCTAACCCTAAACCAAACCCTAAACAAAACTCCAACTCTTTACCTAACTCTAACCCAAACCTAAACCTTAACCCTAACCTTAATCCTAACCCTAACCCTAACCCTAAACCATCCCTAACCCTAACCCTAAACCTTGCCCTAAACCCAGCTCTAACCCTAAACCAAACTAAACCGTAACCCTAATATTAAACCTAACCCTAACCCTAACCCAAACCCTAACCCTAACACTTACCCTAACCCTAACACTAAGCCTAATCCTAAACCAAACCCACACCCTAAACCTAACCATAACCCTAACCGAAACCCTAATCCTAAACCTAACCAAAACCCAAACTTCAACCCTAACCCTAACCAAACCCTAAACCTAACCCTAACCCTAACCCTAACCCTAACCCTAACCCAAACCCTAATCCTAACACTAACACTAACCCTAACCCTAACCCTAACAAAAACCCAAACCCTAATCCTGACAAGAACACTAACCTAATCCTAAACTTAACCCTAATCCTAACCCAAACCCAAACCCTAACCGTAACCCTAACACTCACACTATCACTAACGCCTAACCCTAACCGTAATCCTAACCCTAACCCTAACCCTAAGCCAAACCAAACCCAACCCCTATACCTAAACCTAACCCTAACCCAAGCCCAAACACTAACCCTAAACCTACCCGTAATCCTAACCCAAACCATAACCCTAACCCTAACCCACACCCACACCCACACCCTAACCCTAACCCAAACCCTAACCGTAACACGAACGCTAAACCTAACCCTAACCCTAACCCGAAACCTAACCCTAACCCTAATCGAAACCCTAACCCTAACCCTAACCCAAACCTAAACTTCAACCCTAAGCCTAACCCTAACCCTAACCCACACACAAACCCTAACCCAAACCCTAACCCTAACCTTAAACCTAACCCAAACCCTAACCCGATACCTTACTCTAACCCAAACCCTAACCCTAAACCTAACCCTAACCCTAAGCCTAACCTAAACTCTATCCCTAACACTAACCCTACCCCAAACCAATCCCTAACCCTAACCCTAAACCAACCTCTAACAGTAACCCTAAACTAAACCCTAACCCCAAACGTAACCCTTACCCTATCCATAACATTAACCCTAACACAAACCAAATCCTAACCCTAATCCTAACCCTAACCATAACCCTAACCCAACCCTAACCCAAAACCTAACTCTAAACCAAACCCCAACTCTAAACTTAACTCTAACCCAAACCGAAACCTTAACCCTAACCTTAATCCTAACCCTAACCCCAACCCTAACCCTAAACCTTGCCCTAAACCTAACACTAACCCTAACCCAAATCCTAACCCTAACCCTAAACCTAACTCTAACCCAAACCCAAACCCTAACCCTAACCCTAAACTTAACCCTAACCCAAACCCTAACCCAAACCCTAACCCTAACCCTAACCCTAACCCTAACCCAAACCCTAAATCTAACCACAACCCTAACACTAACCCTAACCCAAACCAAACCCTAACCCTAACCGTAACACTAACCATAACCTTAACCCAAACCCAAACCCTAACAGTAAACCTAAACCTGACGCAAACACAAACCCTAAACCTAAACCTTACCCTAACCATAAGGCTAACCCCTAACCCCTAACCCTAAGCTTAATCCTAACCCTAAACCTAAACCTAACACTAACCCAAACCCTAACCCTAACCCAAACCCTAACCCTAAACCTAACCCTAAACCGAACCCTATACCTATCGCCTAGACCTAACCCTAACCCAAACCCTAACCCTAAACCTAACACTAAACCAAACTGAAACCCTAACCCTAACCCTAACCCTAACCCTAACCCTAACCTAAAATCTATCCCTAACCCTAACACTAATCCTACCCCAAACCAATCCCTAACCCTAACACTAACCCTAACCCTAACCCTAAACCAACCTCTAACAGTAACCCTAAAACAAACCCTAACCCCAAACCAAACCCTAACCCTAACCCTAATCCTAACCCTAACCCTAACCCTAACCCTAACCCTAACCCAAAACCTAAACCTAAACCTAAACCTAATCCTAAACCTAACCCTAACCCTAACCCTAACCCTAACCCTAACCCTAACCTCAACCCTTACCCTAAATCTAACCCTAAAAGAAACTCCAACTCTTTACCTAACTCTAACCCAAACCTAAACCTTAACCCTAACCTTAATCCTAACCCTAACCCTAACCCTAAACCATCCCTAACCCTAACCCTAAACCTTGCCCTAAACCTAACACTAACACTAAACCAAACTAAACCGTAACCCTAATATTAAACCTAACCCTAACCCTAACCCAAACCCTAACCCTAACACTTACCCTAACCCTAACCCTAAGCCTAATCCTAAACCAAACCCACACCCTAAACCTAACCATAACCCTAACCCTAACCCTAACCGAAACCCTAATCCTAAACCTAACCAAAACCCAAACTTCAACCCTAACCCTAACCAAACCCTAAACCTAACCCTAACCCTAACCCTAACCCTAACCCAAACCCTAATCCTAACACTAACACTAACCCTAACCCTAACCCTAACAAAAACCCAAACCCTAATCCTGACAAGAACACTAACCTAATCCTAAGCTTAACCCTAATCCTAACCCAAACCCAAACCCTAACCGTAACCCTAACACTCACACTATCACTAACGCCTAACCCTACCCGTAATCCTAACCCTAACCCTAACCCTAAGCCAAACCAAACCCAACCCCTATACCTAAACCTAACCCTAACCCAAGCCCAAACACTAACCCTAAACCTACCCGAAATCCTAACCGAAACCATAACCCTAACCCTAACCCACACCCACACCCTAACCCTAACCCTAACCCAAACCCTAACCGTAACACGAACGCTAAACCTAACCCTAACCCTAACCCGAACTCTAACCCTAACCCTAATCGAAACCCTAACTCTAAACCTAACCCAAACCTAAACTTCAACCCTAACCCTAACCCAAACCCTAACCCTAACCCTAACCCTAACCCAAACCCTAATCCTAACCCTAACCCTAACCCTAACCCTAACCCTAACCCTAAGCCAAACCAAAACCTACACCTATCCCTAAAGGTAACCCTAACCCAAGCCCAAACCCTAACCCTAACCCTAACCCAAGCCCTAAAACTAACCCTAAACCTAACCCTAACCCAAACCTAAACCCTAACCCAAACCCTAACCCTAACCCTAACCTAAACCCTATCCCTAACCCTAACCCAAACCCTAACCCTAACCCTAACCTAAACCCTATACCTAACCCTAACACTAACCCAAACCCTAAACCTAACCCTAAACGTAACCGAAACCCAAACCCTAATCCTAACACTAAACCTAACCCTAACCCTAACCCTAACACTAACCCTAAACCAAATCAAATATTATCCCCAACCCTAACCCTAACCCTATCCCTATCGCCTAGCCCTAACCCTAACCCTAACCCTAAGACAAACCCTAATCCTAACTCTAACCCTAACCCTAACCCTAAACCTAACCGTAACCCAAACCCAAACACTAACCCTAAACCTAACCCTAACCCCAACCCAAACGCTATCACTAACACAAACCCTAACCCGAACCCTACCCATAAACCTAACCCTACCCCAAATCCTAACCGTAAGACTAACCCTAACCCTAACCCTAACCCAAACCCTTACCATAACCCTAACACTAACACCTAACCCTAACCCTAACCTTAACCCTAATCCAAAACCTAACCCTAACCCTAACCCTAAACCTAATCCTAACCCAAACCTAAAACCTAACCCTAAGTCTAACCCAAACCCTAAACCTAACCTAAACCCAATCCCTAACCCTAACCCTAACCCTAACCCAAGCACTAAAACTAACCCTCACCCTAACCCTAACCCTAACCCTTTCCCTAACCCTAACACTAAACCATACCAAACCCTAACCCTAAGCCTAAACCTAACCCTATCCCTAATCCAAACCCTAACCTAACACTTACCCTAATCCTAACCCTCAGCCTAACCCTAATCCAAACCCACATCCTAACCCTAACCCTAACACTAACCCCAACCCTGACCCTAACCATAACCCTAACACTGACTCAAACCCAAACCCTAACACTAACCCTAACCCAAACCCTAACCCTAACCGTAACCCTAATCCTAACCCTAACCATAACCCTAACCCTAACCCAAACCCTGACCCTAACCCAAACCCTAACCCAAACACTAACCCTAACCTTAAATCTAACCCAAACCCTAACCCGATACCTTACTCTAACCCAAACACAAACCCTAACCCTAACCCTAACCCTAACCCTAACCCTAAACCAAAACGTAACCCAAACCCTAACCCTAAACCTATCCTTAAACCTAACCCTAACCCAAGCCCAAACACTAACCCTAAACCTAACCGTAAACATAACCCAAACCCTAAACCTAACCCTAACCCTACCCCTAACCCAAACCCTAACCCTAACCCTAAACCTAACCCAAACCCTAACCGTAACAAGAACCCTAAACCTAACCCTAACCCTAACCCAAACCCTAACCCTAACCCAACCCTAACCCCTAACCCTAACCCTGACCTTAATCCTAATCGAAACCCTAACCCAAACCCTAACCTTAACCCTAACCCTAACCCGAACCCTAATCCTAAAGCCTAAAGCCTACCCCTAACCCTAACCCTAACCCAACCCCAAAACGTAACCGTAACCATAACTCTCACCCTATCCCTAACGCCTAACCCTAACACTAATACTAACCCTAACCCTAAACCTAAGCCAAACCCTAACCCTAACTATAACCCTAACCCTAAACCTAACCCTAACCCAAGCCCAAACGCTAACCCTAATCCTAACCCTAACCCTAACCCTAAGCCAAACCCTAACCCTAACTCTTACCCTAAACCTAAACCTAACCATAACCCAAGCCCAAACAATAACGCTAAAACTAATCCTAACCCTAACCCAAACCGTAACACTAACCCTAACCCTAACCCTAAACACTAACCGTAACCCTAACCCTAACCCTAACCCAAACCCTAACCCTAACCCTAACCCTAAACCAAACATAAACCCTAACCCTAAAACTAAAC
>CM069528.1:5742500-5747500 GCA_035773235.1 Eospalax fontanierii
AAACCCTAACCCTAACCCTAACCCTAACCCTAACCCTAACCTAAAATCTATCCCTATCCCTAACACTAATCCTACCCCAAACCACTCCCTAACCCTAACCCTAACCCTAATTCTAACCCTACACCAACCTCTAACAGTAACCCTAACCCAAACCCTAAACCTAAGCTAAACCCAATTCCTAACCCTAACCTTAACCCTAAACCAAGCCCTAAAACTAACGCTAACCCAAACCCTAACCCTAAAGCTAAACCTAACCCAAACACAAACCCTAACCGTAAGCCTAACCCAAACCTTAAACCTAACCTAAACCCAAGCCCTAACCCTAACCCTAACACTAACACAAGCCCTAAAACTAACCCTAACTCTAACCCTAACCCAAACCTAAACCCTAACCCAATCCCTTACCCTAACCCTAACACTAAACCAAACCTAAAACCTAACCCTAACCCTAACCCTAACCCTAACCTAAAATCTATCCCTAACCCTAACACTAATCCTACCCCAAACCAATCCCTAACCCTAACCATAACCCTAACCATAACCCTAAACCAACCCCTAACAGGAAACCTAAACCAAACCCTAACCCCAAACCAAACCCTAACCCTAACCCTAACCCTAACCCAAAACCTAAACCTAAACCTAACCCTAACCCTAATCCTAAACCTAACCCTAACCCTAACCCTAACCCCAACCCTAACCCTAAACCTAACCCTAAACCAAACCCCAACTCTATACCTAACTCGAACCCAAACCTAAACCTTAACCCTAACCTTAATCCTAACCCTAACCCTAGTCCTAAACCAACCCTAAACCTATCCCAAACCTAACCCTTCCCCTAACCCTAACACTAACCCTAAACCAAACCAAAATGTAACCCTAACCCTAACCCTATGCCTAACCCTAACCCAAACCCTAAACCTACCACTTATCCTAACCCTAACCCTGAGCCTAATCCTAAACCAAAGGCACACCCTAAACCTAACCATAGCCTTAACTCTAACCCTAACCCTAATCGAAACCCTAACCCTAACCCTAACCCAAACCCAAACTTCAACCCTAACCCTAACCCAAAAGCTAACCCTAACGCTAACCCTAACCCTAAACCAAACCCTAATCCTAACACTAACCCTAACCCTAACCTAACCCTAACCATAACCCTAAGCCAAACCAAAACCAACCCCTATCCCTAAACCTAACCCTAACCCAAGGCCAAACACTAATCCTATCCCTAACCCTAACCCTAAGCCCTAACCCTAATCCTAACCTTAACCCTAACCCAAACCCTAACCCAAACGCTAACCCTAACCCTAACCCTAAACCTAACCTGAACCCTAACCCAAACCCTAACCTAAGACTTACCCTAACCCTAACCCTAAACCTAATCCTAACCCAAACCTAAAACATAAACCTAAGCCTAACCCAAACCCTAAACCTAACCTAAACCCAATCCCTAACCCTAACCCTAACCTAAACCGTATCCCTAACCCTAACCCTAACCCAAACCCTAACCCTAACCCTAACCATAACCGAAACCCAAACCCTAATCCTAACAGTAAACCTAACCCTAATCCTAACCCTAACACTAACCCTAACCTAAGCCCAAATATTAACCCCAACCCGAACCCTATCCCTATTCCTATCGCCTAGCCCTAACCCTAACCCTAACCCTAAGCCAAACCTTAACCCTAACGCTAACCCTAACCCTAAACCTAACCCTAACCCAAGCCCAAACACTAACCCTAAACCTAACCCTAACCCTAACCCAAACCCTATCCCTAACACAAACCCTAACACTAACCCTACCCCTTAACCTAACCCTACCTGAAATCCTAACCGTAAAACTAACCCTAACCCTAACCCTAACCCAAACCCCTAGCCCCAACACTAACACCTAACCCTAACCCTAACCTTAACCCTAACCCAAATCCTAAACCAAACCCTAACCCTAACACTAAACCTTACCCAAATTCTAACCCTATACCATACTCTAACCCAAACCCAAACCCTAACCCTAACCCTAAACCTAATCCTAACCCAAAACTAAAACCTAAACCGAAGCCTAACCCAAACCCTAAACCTAACCTAAACCCAATCCCTAACCCTAACCCTAACCCTAACCCAAGCACTAAAACTAACACTAACCCGAACCCTAACCCTTATCCTAACCCTAACACTAACCCTAAACCATACCAAACCCTAACCCTAAACCTAAACCTAACCCTAACCCTAATCTAAACCCTAACCTAACACTTACCCTAACCCTAACCCTAAGCCTAACCCTAACCCAAACCCACAACCTAAACCTAACCCGAACCCTAAAGCTAACCCTAAACGAAACACTAAACCTAACCCTAACCATAAGCCTAACCATAACCGTAAACAAAACCCAAACCCTAACCCTAAACCTAAACCTGACCCAAACCAAAACCCTAAACCTAACCCTTAACCTAACCATAAAGCTAACCGCTAACCCCTAACCCTAACCCTAACCCTAACCCTAAAACTAAACCTAACCCTAACTCTAAACCTAACCCTAACCCTAAATCTAACCCTAACCCTAACCCCTAACCCTAACCCTAACCTTAACCCTAACCCAAACCCTAACCCAAACCCTAATCCTAAGCCTAACCCTATCCCGAACCCTATCGCTAACCCTAATCCTAAACCTGATCCTAAACCTCACCCAAAACCTAACCATAACCCTAACGCTAACCGAAACCCTAACCCTAACCCTAACCCAAACCCAAATTTCAACCCTAACCCTAACCCAAAACCTTACCCTAACCCTAACCCTAACCAAATCCCAAACCCTAATCCTAACACTAACCCTAACCCTAACCCTAATCCTAACCCTAACACAAACCCAAAGCCTAATCCTAACAGTAACCCTAACCCTAATTCTAAACTTATCCCTAACCCTAAACCAAACCCAAACCCTAACCGTAACCCTAACCCTCACCCTATACCTAACTCCTAACCCTAAACTTAATCCTAACCCTAACCCTAACCCTAACCCGAAACCTAAACGTAACCCTAACCCTAACTCCTAACCATAACCCTAACGTTAACCCTAACCCAAACCCTAACACAAAACCTAACCCTAACCCTAACCCTAACCCTATCCCGAACCCTAACCCTAAACACTAAACCCTAACCATAACATAAACCCTAACACTAACCCTAACCCAAATCCTACACCTAACCCTAAACCTAACCCTAACCCTAACCCGAAACCTAAAGGTAACCCTAACCCTAACCCCTAACCCTAACCCTAAGGATAACCCTAACCCAAATCCTAACCCTAAACCTAAACCTAACCCTAACCCAAACCCTAAACCTAACCCTAACCTTAACCCTAACCCAAACCCTAACCAAAACCCCTACCCTAACCCTTACCCAAACCCTAAACCTAACCATAACCATAACACTAACCCTAACCCAAACCAAATCCTAAACCTAACCCTAACCATAAGCCTAACCATAATCGTAAACAAAACCCAAACCCTAACCCTAAAACTAAACCTGACCCAAACCCAAACCCTAAACCTTACCCTAACCCTAACCCAAACCCTAAACCTAAAGCTAAACCTAAACCAAACACAAACCCTAACCCTAAGCCTAACTCAAAATTTAAACCTAACCTAAACCCAAGCCGTAACACTAACCCTAACCCTAACCCAAGCCCTAAAACTAACCCTAACCCTAACCCAAACCTAAACCCTAACCCAAACCCTAAACCTAACCCTAACCCTAAACCAAACGTAAAACCTAACCCTAACCCTAACCCTAACCCTGACCTAAACTCTATCCCTAACCCTAACGCAAACCCTACCACAAACCAATCACTAACCCTAACCCTAACCCTATACCAACCTCTAACAGTAACCCTAAACCTAACCCAAACCCCAAACCTAAACCTTACCCTATCCTTAACGTTAACCCTAACCCAAACCTAACCCAAACCCTAACCCTAACCCAAAACCTAAACCTAAACCTAAACCTAACCCTAATCCTAAACCTAAACCTAACCCTAACCCTAACCCTAACCCTAAACCAAACCCCAACTCTAAACCTAACTCTAACCCAAACCTAAACCTGAACCCTATGTTTAACCCTAACCCTAACCCTAACCTTAAACCACACTTAAACCTAACCCTAACCCTAACCTTTCCCCTAACCCTAACACTAACCCTAAACCAAACCAAACACTAACCCGAACCTTAACATCTAACCCAAACCCTAACCCTAACCCTAACCTAAACCCTATCCATAACCCTAACATCTAACCCAAACCCTACCTTAACCCTCACCCTAACCGAAACCCAAACCCTAATCCTAACACTAAACCTAACCCTAATCCTAACCCTAACACTAACCCTAAACCAAGCCAAAACACTAACCACAACCCTAACCCTAAACGTAACCCTAAACGAAACCCTAACCCTAACCCTAACCCTAACCCTTACCAAAGTCCTAAACCTAACCCTTACCCTAACCCTAAACCTAAGCCTAACCCTAACCCAAACCCACACCCTAACCCTAACCCTAACACTAACCCCAACCCTAACCCTAAACCTAACCCTAACCCAAACCCATACCCAAACCATAACACTAACCCTAACCATAACCCTAACCCAAACCCTAATCCAAACCCCTATCCTAACCCTAACCCTAACCCTAAACCTAAACCTTACCCAAACACAAACCCTAAACCTAACTCTTACCCTAACCATAAAGCTAACACCTAACCACTAACCCTAACCCTAAACCTAACCCTAAACCTAAACCTAAACCAAACCCTAACCCTATACCTTACTCTAACCCAAACGCAAACCCTAAACCTAACCCAAACCCTAACCCTAACCCTAACCCTAACACAAACCCTAAACCTAACCTAAACCAAAGCCCTAACCGTATCCCTAACCCTAACCCAAGCCCTAAAACTAACCCTAACCCTAACCCTATCCCAAACCTAAACCCTAACCCAAACCCTAACCCCA
>CM069528.1:5750000-5762500 GCA_035773235.1 Eospalax fontanierii
CATAAATCTAACCCTAAATATAAACCTAACCCTAACCCTAACACCTAACCCTAAACCTAACCTTAACCCTAACCCAAAACCTAACCCAAACCCTAACCCTAACACTAAACCTAACCCAAACCCTAACCCTATACCTTACTCTAACTCAAACCCAAACCCTAACCCTAACCCTAACCCTAATCCTAAACGTAAACCTAACCCAAACCCAAACCCTAACCCTAAGCCTAACCCAAACCCTAAACCTAACCTAAACCCAATCGCTAACCCTAACCTTAACCCTAACCCAAGCCCTAAAACGAACCCTAACCCTAACCGTAACCCTAACCCTTACCCTTACCCTTACCCTAACACTAACCCTAAACCAAACCAAAGGCTAACCCTAAGCCTAAACCTCACCCTACCCTTAATCCATACCCTAACCCTAAGACTTACCCTAACACTAACCCTAAGCCTAACCTTAACCCAAACCCACACCCTAACCCTAACCCTAAAACTAAACCCAACCCTAACCCTAACCCTAACCCTAACCCTAACTCAAACCCGAACCCTAACCCTAAACCTAACCCTAACCCTATCGCTAAATCTAACCCTTACCCTAATCCTAACCCTATCCCTATCCTTAACACTATCCCAAACCCTAAACATAACCCTAACAAAAACCCAAACCCTCATCCTAACAGTAACCCTAACCCTAATCCTAACGTTAACCCTAACCCTAACCAAAACCAAAACCCTAACCGTAACCCTAACCCTCACCCTATCCCTAACGCCTAACCCTAACACTAACCCTCACCCTAACCCCTAAACCTAACCCTAACCTTAACCCTAACCCAAAACCTAACCCTAACAATAACCCTAACCCTATCCCGAAACCTAACCCTAAACCCTATACCCTAACCCTAACCCAAACCCTAACACTAACCCTAACCCAAATCCTAACCCTAACCCTAAACCTAACCCTAACCCAAACCCATACTCAAACGTTAACCCTAATCCTAACCTTAACCCTAAACCAAACCATAACCCAAAACCCTACCCTAACCCTAAACCAAACCCTAAACCTAACCATAACAGTAACACTAACCCTAACCCAAACCAAACCCTAAACCTAACCCTAACCGTAAGCCTAACCATAACCGTAAACCACACCCAAACCCTAAACCTAAACCTAAACCAAACCCTAAACCTAACCCTAACCCTAACCCTTAACCTAACCCAAACCCTAACCCTATACCTTAATCTAACAAAAACGCAAACCCTAAACCTAACCCTAACCCTAACCCTAACCTTAATCCTACCCCTAACCATAACCCTAAATCAAACCTAAACCCTAACCCTAACCCTAACCCAAACCCTGACACCAACCCTAACCCAAATTCTAACCCTAACCCTAAACCTAACCCGAACCAAAACCCAAACCGAAACCCTAACCCTAACCCTAAATTTAACCCTAACCCAAACCCTAACCCAAACCAGAACCCCACCCCTAACCCTAACCCTAACCCAAATTCTAACCCTAACCCTAAACCTAACCCGAACCAAAACCCAAACCGAAACCCAAACCCTAACCCTAAATCTAATCCTAACCCTAAACCCTAACCCTAACACTAACCCTAACCCAAACCCTAACCCTAAACCTAACCCTAACCCTTATCCTAACCCTAAACCTAACCCAAAAAATAACACTAACCCTAAACCAAACCCAAACCCTAACCCTAACCCTAACCCTTACCCAAACCCTAACCCTAACCCTAACCCTAACCCTAACCCAAACACTAACACTAACCCTAACCCAAATCCTAACCCTAACCCTAAACCTAACCCTAACCCAAACCCATACTCAAACGTTAACCCTACTCCTAACCTTAACCCTAAACCAAACCATAACCCAAAACCCTACCCTAACCCTAAACCAAACCCTAAACCTAACCATAACAGTAACACTAACCCTAACCCAAACCAAACCCTAAACCTAACCCTAACCGTAAGCCTAACCATAACCGTAAACCACACCCAAACCCTAAACCTAAACCTAAACCAAACCCTAAACCTAACCCTAACCCTAACCCTTAACCTAACCCAAACCCTAACCCTATACCTTAATCTAACAAAAACGCAAACCCTAAACCTAACCCTAACCCTAACCCTAACCTTAATCCTACCCCTAACCATAACCCTAAATCAAACCTAAACCATAACCCTAACCCTAACCCAAACCCTGACACCAACCCTAACCCAAATTCTAACCCTAACCCTAAACCTAACCCGAACCAAAACCCAAACCGAAACCCTAACCCTAACCCTAAATTTAACCCTAACCCAAACCCTAACCCAAACCAGAACCCTAACCCTAACCCTAACCCTAACCCAAGCCCTAAAACTAACCCTAACCCTAACCCTAAACCAAAGCGTAACCCTAAACCTGACCCTAACCCTAACCCAAACCCTAAGCCTAACCCTAACCCAAATCCTAACCCTAACCCTAATCCTAACACAAGCCCTAACCCTAACCCTAATCTTAACCCTAACCCAAGCCCATACCCAAACCCTAACCCTAACCCTAACCTTAACCCTAACCCTAACCCAAACCCTAACCCAAACCCCTACCCTAACCCTAACCCTAACCCACACCCTAACCCTCACCATAACCCTAACACTAACCATAACCCAAACCAAACCCTAAACCTAACCCTAACCGTAATCCTAACCATAACCATAAACCAAACCCAAACCCTAACCCTAAACCTAAACCTGACCCAAACACAAACCCTAAAACTTACTCTTACCCTAACCATAAAGCTAACCCCTAACCACTAACCCTAACCCTAACCCTAACCCTAAACCTAAACCTAACTCAAAACCTAACCCTATACCTTACTCTAACCCAAACGCAAACCCTAAACCTAACCCTAACCTAACCCTATCCCAAACCTAAACCCTAACCCAATCCCTAACCCTAACCCTAACCCTAAACCAAACCTAAACTCTAACCCTAACCCTAACCCTAACCCTCACCTAAATCCTAACCCTAACCCTAACACTAACCCTACCCCACCCAATCCCTAACCCTAACCCTAACCCTAACCCTAAACCAACCTCTAAAAGTAACCCTAAACCTAACTCTAACCCGAAACCTAACCCTTACCCTATCCATAACATTAACCCTAACCCAAACAAAACCCTAACCCTAACCCTAACCCAAAACCTAAACCTAAACCTAACCCTAATGCTAAACCTAACCCTAACCCTATCCCTAACCATAACCCTAACCCCAACCTTAACCCTAAACCTAACCCTAAACCAAACCCTAACTTTAAACCTAACTCTAACACAAACCCACACCCTAAACCTAACCATAACCCTAACCCTAACCGAAACTCTAACCCTAACCCTAACCCAAACCCAAACTTCAACCCTTACCCTAACCCTAACCCTTACCCTAACCCTAACCCTAACCCTAACCCAAACCCTAATCCTAACACTAACCCTAACCCTAACCCTAATCCTAACCCTAACACAAACCCTAACCCTAGCCCTTACCCTAACCCTAACCCTATTCCAAACCCTAATACTAACCCAAACCCTAATCCTAACAAAAACCCAAAGCTTAATCTTAACAGTAACCCTAACCCTAATCCTAACCTTATCCCTCACCCTAAACCAAACCCAAACCCTAACCGTAACCCTAACCCTCACCCTATCCCTAACTCCTAACCCTAAACCTAATCCTAACCCTAACCCTAACCCAAAACCTAAACGTAACCCTAACCCTAACTCCTAACCATAACCCTAACGTTAACCCTAACCCAAACCCTAACCCAAACCCACACCCTAAAACTAACCCAAACGCTAACTTTAACCCTAACCCAAACCCTAACCCAAACAAGAACCCTAACCCTAACCCTAAACCTAAACCAAACCTAAACCCTAACACAAACCTAACCCTAAGCCTAACCCTAACCCTAACCCGAACCCTAAAGGTAAACCTAAACCTAACCCCTAACCCTAACCCTAACGTTAACCCTAACCCAAATCCTAACCCTAAACCTAAACCTAACCCTAACCCAAACCCTAACTCAAACCCTAAACCTAACCCTAACCTTAACCCTAACCCAAACCCTAACCAAAACCCCTACCCTAACCCTAACCCTAACCCAAACCCTAAACCTAACCATAACCATAACACTAACCCTAAGCAAAACCAAATCCTAAACCTAACCCTAAGCATAAGCCTAACCGTAACCGTAAACAAAACCCAAACCCTAACCCTAAAACTAAACCTGACCCAAACCCAAACCCTAAACCTAACCCTTACACTAACCATAAAGCTAACCCCTAACACCTAACCCTAAGTCTAAACCTAAACCTAACCCTTCCCCTAACCTTAAGACTAAACCTAAACCAAACCAAAATCTAACCCTAAACCTAAACCTAATCCTAACCCTAACCCTAACACTTACCCTAACCCTAACAATAAACCTAATCCTAAACCAAACCCACACCCTAAACCTAACCATATCCCTAACCCTAACCCTAACCCTAACCGAAACCCTAACCCTAACCTAACCCAAACCCAAACTTCATCCCTTACCCTAACCCAAACCAGAACCCTAACCCTAACACTAACCCTAAACCAAACCAAACCCTATCCCTAACCCTAACATCTAACCCAAACCCTAACCCTAACCCTAACCCTAACCGAAAACCAAACCCTAATCCTAACACTAAACCTAACCCTAATCCTGACCCTAACACTAACCCTAACCCAAGCCCAAACACTAACCCCAACCCTAACCCTAAAGGTAACCCTAAAAGAAACCTTAACCCTAACCCTATCCCTAACCCTTACCCAACCCTAACCCTAACCCTTACCCTAACCCTAACCCTAACCCTAACTCAAACCCAAACCCTAACACTAACCCTAAACCAAACTAAACCCTAACCCTAACCCTAACCCTAATCCTGACCTAAACTCTATCCCTAACCCTAACCCAAACCCAAAGCCTAATCCTAACCTAAAACAAACCCAAACTTCAACCCTTACCCTAAACCAAACCAGAACCCTAACCCTAACCATAATCCTAACTCTAACCCTAACCCTATCCCTATAGCCTAGACCTAACCCTAACCCGAACCCTAACCCTAAGCCACACCCTAACCATAACTCTAACCCTAACCCTAAACCTAACTCTAACCCAAGTCCAAACACTAACCCTAAACCTAACCCTAACCCTAACACAATCCTTAACCCTAACCATAACCCTAACTGTAACCCTAACACAAACCCTAACTCTAACCCTAACCCTACCCTAAACACTAACCGTAACACTAGCCCTAACCCTAACCCAAACCCTAACCCTAACCCTAACTCCTAACCCTAGCCCTAACCATAACCCTAAACCAAACCCTAACCCAAACCCTAACCCTAACCTTAAACCTAACCCAAACCCTAACCCGATATCTTACTCTAACCCAAACCCAAACCCTAAACCTAACCCTAACCCTAACCCTAAACAAAACCAGAACGCTAACACTAAATTCTAAACCCTAACCCTAAACCTAACCCTAACCCAAAATCTAACACTAACCCTAACCCAAATCCTAACCCTAACCCTAACCCAAACCCAAACCCAAACCCTAACTCTAACCCTAAACGTAAACCTAACCCAAACCTAAACCCTAACCCAAAGCCTAACTCAAACCCTAAACCTACCGTAAACCCAAGCCCTAAACCTAACCCTAACCCTAACCCAAGCCCTAAAACTAACCCTAACCCTAACCCTAACCCTAACTGTAACACTTACCCTAACCCTAACCCTAAACCAAACCCTAACCCTAACCCTAACCCTAACCCTAACCCTAACCCAAAACCTAAACCTAAACCTAAACCTAATCCTAAACCTAACCCTAACCCTAACCCTAACCCTAACCCTAACCCCAACCCTAACCCTAAACCTAACCCTAAACGAAACTCCAACTCTTTACCTAACTCTAACCCAAACCTAAACCTTAACCCTAACCTTAATCCTAACCCTAACCCTAACCCTAAACCATCCCTAACCCTAACCCTAAACCTTCCCCTAAACCTAACACTAACCCTAAACCAAACTAAACCGTAACCCTAATATTAAACCTAACCCTAACCCTAACCCAAACCCTAACCCTAACACTTACCCTAACCCTAACCCTAAGCCTAATCCTAAACCAAACCCACACCCTAAACCTAACCATAACCCTAACCCTAACCCTAACTGAAACCCTAATCCTAAACCTAACCAAAACCCAAACTTCAACCCTAACCCTAACCAAACCCTAAACCTAACCCTAACCCTAACCCTAACCCTAACCCAAACCCTAATCCTAACACTAACACTAACCCTAACCCTAACCCTAACAAAAACCCAAACCCTAATCCTGACAAGAACACTAACCTAATCCTAAGCTTAACCCTAATCCTAACCCAAACCCAAACCCTAACCGTAACCCTAACACTCACACTATCACTAACGCCTAACCCTAACCGTAATCCTAACCCTAACCCTAACCCTAAGCCAATCCAAACCCAACCCCTATACCTAAACCTAACCCTAACCCAAGCCCAAACACTAACCCTAAACCTACCCGTAATCCTAACCCAAACCATAACCCTAACCCTAACCCACACCCACACCCTAACCTAACCCTAACCCAAACCCTAACCGTAACACGAACGCTAAACCTAACCCTAACCCTAACCCGAACCCTAACCCTAACCCTAATCGAAACCCTAACCCTAACCCTAACCCAAACCTAAACTTCAACCCTAAGCCTAACCCTAACCCTAACCCACACACAAACCCTAACCCAAAACCTAACCCTAACCTTAAACCTAACCAAAACCCTAACCCGATACCTTACTCTAACCCAAACCCTAAGCCTAAACCTAACCCTAACCCTAAGCCTAACCTAAACTCTATCCCTAACACTAACCCTACCCCAAACCAATCCCTAACCCTAACCCTAAACCAACCTCTAACAGTAACCCTAAACTAAACCCTAACCCCAAACGTAACCCTTACCCTATCCATAACATTAACCCTAACACAAACCAAATCCTAACCCTAATCCTAACACTAAACATAACCCTAACCCCAACCCTAACCCTAAACCTAACTCTAAACCAAACCCCAACTCTAAACCTAACTCTAACCCAAACCGAAACCTTAACCCTAACCTTAATCCTAACCCTAACCCTAACCCTAACCCTAAACCTTGCCCTAAACCTAACACTAACCCTAAACCAAACTAAACCGTAACCCTAACCTTAAACCTAACCCTAACCCTAACCCAAACCCTAACCCTAACACTTACCCTAACCCTAACCCTAAGCCTAATCCTAAACCAACCCCACACCCTAAACCTAACCATAAGCCTAACCCTAACCCTCACCGAAAACCTAATCCTAAACCTAACTAAACCCCAAACTTCAACCCTAACCCTAACCCAAACCCTAATCCTAACACTAACACTAACCCTAACCCTAACCCTAACAAAAACCCAAACCCTAATTCTGACAAGAACCCTAACCCTAATCCTAAGCTTAACCCTAATCCTAACCCAAACCCAAACCCTAACCGTAACCCTAACACTCACACTATCACTAACGCCTAACCCTAACCGTAATCCTAACCCTAACCCTAACCCTAAGCCAATCCAAACCCAACCCCTATACCTAAACCTAACCCTAACCCAAGCCCAAACACTAACCCTAAACCTACCCGTAATCCTAACCCAAACCATAACCCTAACCCTAACCCACACCCACACCCTAACCTAACCCTAACCCAAACCCTAACCGTAACACGAACGCTAAACCTAACCCTAACCCTAACCCGAACCCTAACCCTAACCCTAATCGAAACCCTAACCCTAACCCTAACCCAAACCTAAACTTCAACCCTAAGCCTAACCCTAACCCTAACCCACACACAAACCCTAACCCAAAACCTAACCCTAACCTTAAACCTAACCAAAACCCTAACCCGATACCTTACTCTAACCCAAACCCTAACCCTAAACCTAACCCTAACCCTAAGCCTAACCTAAACTCTATCCCTAACACTAACCCTACCCCAAACCAATCCCTAACCCTAACCCTAAACCAACCTCTAACAGTAACCCTAAACTAAACCCTAACCCCAAACGTAACCCTTACCCTATCCATAACATTAACCCTAACACAAACCAAATCCTAACCCTAATCCTAACACTAAACATAACCCTAACCCCAACCCTAACCCTAAACCTAACTCTAAACCAAACCCCAACTCTAAACCTAACTCTAACCCAAACCGAAACCTTAACCCTAACCTTAATCCTAACCCTAACCCTAACCCTAACCCTAAACCTTGCCCTAAACCTAACACTAACCCTAAACCAAACTAAACCGTAACCCTAACCTTAAACCTAACCCTAACCCTAACCCAAACCCTAACCCTAACACTTACCCTAACCCTAACCCTAAGCCTAATCCTAAACCAAACCCACACCCTAAACCTAACCATAAGCCTAACCCTAACCCTCACCGAAAACCTAATCCTAAACCTAACTAAAACCCAAACTTCAACCCTAACCCTAACCCAAACCCTAATCCTAACACTAACACTAACCCTAACCCTAACCCTAACAAAAACCCAAACCCTAATTCTGACAAGAACCCTAACCCTAATCCTAAGCTTAACCCTAATCCTAACCCAAACCCAAACCCTAACCGTAACCCTAACACTCACACTATCACTAACGCCTAACCCTAAAAGTAATCCTAACCCTAACCCTAATCCTAAGCCAAACCAAACCTAACCCCTATACCTAAACCTAACAATAACCCAACCACAAACACTAACCCTAAACCTACCCGTAATCCTAACCCAAACCATAAACCTAACCCTAACCCACACCCACACCCTAACCCTAACCCTAACCCAAACCCTAACCGTAACACGAACCCTAAACCTAACCCTAACCCTAACCCCAACCCTAAACCCTAACACTAACCCTGACCTTAACCCTAACCGAAACCCTAACCCAAAACCTAACCTTAATTCTAACCCTAACCCTAACCCGAACCCTAACCCTAAACCCTAAACCCTACCCCTAACCCTAACCCTAACCCAAACCCAAAACCTAACCGTAACCATAAATCTCACCCTATCCCTAACGCCTAACCCTAACCCTAGTCCTAACCCTAAACCTAACCCTAAGCCAAACCCTAACCCTAACTCTAACCCTAACCCTAACCCTAAACATAACCCTAACCCAAGCCCAAACACTAACCCTAAACCTAACCCTAACCCTAACCAAAATCGTAACCCTAACCCTAAACCCTAACTGTAACACTAACCCTAACCCTAACAAAAACCTAAACCTAACCCTAACTCTAACCCAAACCCAAAACCTAACCGTAACCATAACCCTCACCCTATCCCTAACGCCTAACCCTAACCCTAATCCTCAACCTAACCCTAACCCTAAGCCAAAACCTAACCCTAACTCTAACCCTAAACCTAAACCTAACCCTAACCCAAGCCCAAACACTAACCCTAAATCTAACCCTAACCCTAACCCAAACCGTAACCCTAACCGTAACACTAACCCTAACCCTAACCCTAACCCACACCCTAACCCTAACCCTAACCCTAAACCAAACATAAACCCTCACCCTAAAACTAAACCTAACCGTAACCTAAACTCTATCCTTAACCCTAACACTAACCCTACCCCAAACCAATCCCTAACCCTAACCCTAACCCTAACCCTATACCAACCTCTAACAGTAACCCTAAACCTAACCATAAACTCAAACCTAACCCTTACCCTATCCGTAACATTAACCCTAACCGAAACCAAACCCTAACCCTAACCATAACCCTAAACCTAACCCTAACACCAAACCTAAAACTAAACCTAACACTAAACCAAACCCCAACTCTAAACCTAACTCTAACCCAAACCTAAACCTTAACCCTAACCTTAATCCTAACCCTAACCCTAACCCTAAACCACCCCTAACCCTAAGCCTAACCCTAACCCTTCCACTAACCCTACCACTAACCCTAAACCAAACCAAACCGTAACCCTAACCCTAAACCTAACCCTATACCTAACCCAAACCCTAACACTAACACTTAACCTAACCCTAACCCTAAGCCTAATCCTAAACCAAACCCACACCCTAAAGCTAACCATAACCCTAACCCTTCCTCTAACCCTAACATGAACCCTAAACCAAACCAAACACTAACCCTAACACTAAACCTAACCCTAACCCTAACACAAACCCTAACCCTAACCCTATATCTATCGCCTAGCCCTAACCTAACCCTAACCCTAACCCGAACCCTAACCCTAAACCTAACCCTAACCCCTAACACTCACCCTAACCTTAACCCTAACCCAAACCATAACACAAACCCTAACCTTAACCCTAACCCTAACCAGAACCCGAACCCGAACCCTAACGCTAAACCCTAAACCCTAAACCTATCTCTAACCCTAAGCCAAAACCTAACACTAACCCTAACCCAAATCCTAACCCTAACACTAAACCTAACTCTAACCCAAACCCAAACCCTAACCCTAACACTAAACTTAACCCTAACCCAAACCCTAACCCAAACCCTAACCCTAACCCTAACCCTAACCCTAACCCAAACCCTAAATCTAACCACAACCCTAACACTAACCCTAACCCAAACCAAACCCTAACCCTAACCCTAACCGTAACACTAACCATAACCTTAACCCAAACCCAAAACCTAACACTAAACCTAAACCTGACGCAAACACAAACCCTAAACCTAAACCTTACCCTAACCATAAGGCTAACCCCTAACCCCTAACCCTAAGCCTAATCCTAACCCTAAACCTAAACCTAACACTAACCCAAACCCTAACCGTAACACAAACCCTAACCCTAAACCTAACCCTAAACCGAACCCTATACCTATCGCCTAGACCTAACCCTAACCCAAACCCTAACCCTAACCCTAACACTAAACCAAACCGAAACCCTAACCCTAACCCTAACCCTAACCCTAACCCTAACCTAAAATCTATCCCTAACCCTAACACTAATCCTACCCCAAACCAATCCCTAACCCTAACACTAACCCTAACCCTAACCCTAAACCAACCTCTAACAGTAACCCTAAACCAAACCCTAACCCCAAACCAAACCCTAACCCTAACCCTAACCCTAACCCTAACCCAAAACCTAAACCTAAACCTAAACCTAATCCTAAACCTAACCCTAAATCTAACCCTAACCCTAACGCTAACCCCAACCCTAACCCTAAACCTAACCCTAAACGAAACTCCAACTCTTTACCTAACTCTAACCCAAACCTAAACCTTAACCCTAACCTTAATCCTAACCCTAACCCTAACCCTAAACCATCCCTAACCCTAACCCTAAACCTTCCCCTAAACCTAACACTAACCCTAAACCAAACTAAACCGTAACCCTAATATTAAACCTAACCCTAACCCTAAGCCAAACCCTAACCCTAACACTTACCCTAACCCTAACCCTAAGCCTAATTCTAAACCAAACCCACACCCTAAACCTAACCATAACCCTAACCCTAACCCTAACCCTAACCGAAACCCTTATCCTAAACCTAACCAAAACCCAAACTTCAACCCTAACCCTAACCAAACCCTAAACCTAAACCTAACCCTAACCCTAACCCTAACCCTAACCCAAACCCTAATCCTAACACTAACACTAACCCTAACCCTAACCCTAACAAAAACCCAAACCCTAATCCTGACAAGAACACTAACCTAATCCTAAGCTTAACCCTAATCCTAACCCAAACCCAAACCCTAACCGTAACCCTAACACTCACACTATCACTAACGCCTAACCCTAACCGTAATCCTAACCCTAACCCTAACCCTAAGCCAAACCAAACCCAACCCCTATACCTAAACCTAACCCTAACCCAAGCCCAAACACTAACCCTAAACCTACCCGTAATCCTAACCCAAACCATAACCCTAACCCTAACCGACACCCACACCCTAACCCTAACCCTAACCCAAACCCTAACCGTAACACGAACCCTAAACCTAACCCTAACCCTAACCCGAACCCTAACCCTAACCCTAATCGAAACCCTAACCCTTACCCTAACCCAAACCGAAACTTCAACCCTAACCCTAACCCAAACCCTAACCCTAACCCTAACCCTAACCCAAACCCTAATCCTAACCCTAACCCTAACCCTAACCCTAACCCTAAGCCAAACCAAAACCTACCCCTATCCCTAAAGGTAACCCTAACCCAAGCCCAAACCCTAACCCTAACCCTAACCCAAGCCCTAAAACTAACCCTAAACCTAACCCTAACCCTAACCCAAACCGAAACCCTAACCCAAACCCTAACCCTAACCCTAACCTAAACCCTATCCCTAACCCTAACCCAAACCCTAACCCTAACCCTAACCTATACCCTATCC
>CM069528.1:5775000-5777500 GCA_035773235.1 Eospalax fontanierii
CCAACCCTAAACCCTAACCCTAACCCTGACCTTAATCCTAATCGAAACCCTAACCCAAACCCTAACCTTAACCCTAACCCTAACCCTAACCCTAACCCTAACCCTAACCCAAGCACTAAAACTAACCCTCACCCTAACCCTAACCCTAACCCTTTCCCTAACCCTAACACTAAACCATACCAAACCTTAACCCTAAGCCTAAACCTAACCCTATCCCTAATCCAAACCCTAACCTAACACTTACCCTAATCCTAACCCTCAGCCTAACCCTAATCCAAACCCACACCCTAACCCTAACCCTAACACTGACTCAAACCCAAACCCTAACACTAACCCTAACCCAAACCCTAACCCTAACCGTAACCCTAATCCTAACCCTAACCATAACCCTAACCCTAACCCAAACCCTGACCCTAACCCAAACCCTAACCCAAACACTAACCCTAACCTTAAATCTAACCCAAACCCTAACCCCATACCTTACTCTAACCCAAACCCAAACCCTAACCCTAACCCTAACCCTAACCCTAACCCTAAACCAAAACGTAAATCAAACCCTAACCCTAAACCTATCCTTAAACCTAACCCTAACCCAAGCGCAAACACTAACGCTAAACCTAACCGTAAACGTAACCCAAACCCTAACCCTAACCCTAACCCTACCCCTAACCCAAACCCTAAATCTAAACCTAACCCTAAACCTAACCCAAACCCTAACCGTAACAAAAACCCTAAACCTAACCCTTACCCTAACCCAAACCCTTACCCTAACACACCCCTTTCGCCTAACCCTATCTCTGTCCTTGATCCTAATTGAAACCATTATCTAAACCCCAACCTTATCCCTAACACTAACCCTAACCCGAACCCTAATCCTAAAGCCTAAAGCCTACCCCTAACCCTAACCCTAACCCAACCCCAAAACGTAACCGTAAACATAACTCTCACCCTATCCCTAACGCCTAACCCTAACCCTAATACTAACCCTAACCCTAAACCTAAGCCATACCCTAACCCTAACTCTAACCCTAACCCTAAACCTAACCCTAACCCAAGCCCAAACGCTAACCCTAATCCTAACCCTAACCCTATCCCTAAGCCAAACCCTAACCCTAACTCTTACCCTAACCCTAAACCTAACCGTAACCCAAGCCCAAACACTAACGCTAAAACTAATCCTAACCCTAACCCAAACCGTAAACCAAACCCTAACCCTAACCCTAAACCTAACCCAAACCCTAACCGTAACAAGAACCCTAAACCTAACCCTAACCCTAACCCAAACCCTAACCCTAACCCAACCCTAAACCCTAACCCTAACCCTGACCTTAATCCTAATCGAAACCCTAACCCAAACCCTAACCTTAACCCTAACCCTAACCCGAACCCTAATCCTAAAGCCTAAAGCCTACCCCTAACCCTAACCCTAACCCAACCCCAAAACGTAACCGTAACCATAACTCTCACCCTATCCCTAACGCCTAACCCTAACCCTAATACTAACCCTAACCCTAAACCTAAGCCAAACCCTAACCCTAACTATAACCCTAACCCTAAACCTAACCCTAACCCAAGCCCAAACGCTAACCCTAATCCTAACCTTAACCCTAACCCTAACTCTTACCCTAACCCTAAACCTAACCGTAACCCAAGCACAAACACTAACGCTAAAATTAATCCTAACCCTAACCCAAACCGTAACTCTAACCCTAACCCTAACCCTAAACCCTAACCGTAACACTAACCCTAACCCTAACCCAAACCCACACCCTAACCCTAACCCTAACACTAACCCAACCCTGAGCCTAACCCTAAACCTAACACTGACTCAAACCCAAACCCTAACACTAACCCTAACCCTAACCCTAACCCTAATCCTAACCTTAACCATAACCCTAACCCTAACCAAAACCCTAACGCTAGCCCTAACCCGAACCCTAACCCTAACCCTAACCCTAACCCTAACCCTAACCCTAAACCTAACCCTAACCTAAACCCAAACCCTAATCCTAACAATAAATCTAACCCTAATACTAACCCTAACACTAACCCTAACCCAAGTGCAAACCCAAAACCAAACCCTAACCCTAACACAATCCCTACTGCCTAGCCCTAACATTAACCCTAACCCTAAGCCAAACCCTAAACCTAACTCTAACCCTAATCCTAAACCTAACCCTAAACCAAGCCCAAACACTAACCCTAACCCAACCCTAAACCTAAACCAAACCTAAACCAAAACCCAAATCCTAACCCTAACCCTAAACCTAAACCAAACCTAAACCCTAACCCTAACCCTAACCCGAACCCTAACCCTAACCCGAAACCTACACCTAATCCAAACACAAACCGTAAACCTAAGCCTAACCCAAACCTTAAACCTAACCTAAACCAAAGCCCTAACACTAAACCTTACCCTAACCCAAGCCCTAAAACTAACCCTAACCCTAACCCTAACCCTAATCCAAACCTAAACCCTAACCCAAATCCTAACCCTAAA
>CM069528.1:5780000-5782500 GCA_035773235.1 Eospalax fontanierii
CCTAACCCTAAACCTAACCCTAACCTAAACCCAAACCCTAATCCTAACAATAAATCTAACCCTAATACTAACCCTAACACTAACCCTAACCCAAGTGCAAACCCAAAACCAAACCCTAACCCTAACACAATCCCTACTGCCTAGCCCTAACATTAACCCTAACCCTAAGCCAAACCCTAAACCTAACTCTAACCCTAATCCTAAACCTAACCCTAAACCAAGCCCAAACACTAACCCTAACCCAACCCTAAACCTAAACCAAACCTAAACCAAAACCCAAATCCTAACCCTAACCCTAAACCTAAACCAAACCTAAACCCTAACCCTAACCCTAACCCGAACCCTAACCCTAACCCGAAACCTACACCTAATCCAAACACAAACCGTAAACCTAAGCCTAACCCAAACCTTAAACCTAACCTAAACCAAAGCCCTAACACTAAACCTTACCCTAACCCAAGCCCTAAAACTAACCCTAACCCTAACCCTAACCCTAATCCAAACCTAAACCCTAACCCAAATCCTAACCCTAAACCTAAACCTAAACCAAACCTAAACCCTAACCCTAACCCTAACCCGAACCCTAACCCTAAGCTGAAACCCTAACCCTAACCCTAACCTTAACCCTAACCCAAACTCTAACCCAAACCCTTACCAAAACCCTAACCCAAATCAGAAACCGAACGCTAACACTAAACCCTAAACCCTAACCGTAAACATAACCCTAACCCAAAATTTAACACTAAACCTAACCCAAATCCTAACCCTAACCCTAAACCTAACCCTAACTCAAACCCAAACCCAAACCATAAACCTAACCCTAACCTTAACCCTAACCCAAACCCTAACCCTAATCCTAACCCTAACCCTAACCCGAACCGAAACCCAAACACTAATCCTAACACTAAACCTAACCCTAATACTAACCCTAACACTAACCCTAACCCAAGTGCAAACCTTAACCCTAACCCTAAACCTAACCCAATCCCTACTGCCTAGACCTAACCCTAACCTAACCCTAAGCCAAACCCTAAACGTAACTCTAAAGCTAAACCTAAACCTAACCCTAACCCAAGCCCAAACACTAACCCTAAACCTAACCCTAACTCTAACCCAAACGGTAACCCTAACCCTAACCCTAACCCTAACCCTAACCCTAACCCTAAACCTAAACCTAACCCAAACACAAATCCTAACCCTAAGCCTAACCCAAACCTTAAACCTAATCTAAACCCAAGCCCTAACAGTAACCCTAACCCTAACCCAAGCCCTAAAACTAACCCTAACCCTAAACCTAACACAAACCTAAACCCTAACCCAAACCCTAACACTAACCCTAAACCAAACCAAACCCTAACCCTAAGCCTAAACCTAAACCTAACCCTAATCCCAACCCTAACCCTAATACTTACCCTAAACCTAACCCTAAGCCTAACCCTAACCCAAACCAACACCCTAAACCTAAACCGAACCCTAAACCTAACACTAAACGAAACACTAACCCTAACCCTAACCCTAACCCTTACACAAGCCCTAACCCTAACATTTACCCTAACCCTAATCCTAAGACTAACCCTAATCCAAACCCACACCCTAACCCTAACCCTAACACTAACCCCAACCCTAACCCTAACCCTAACCCTAACCCTAACCCAAACCCTAACCCTAACCCTAACCCTAAACCAAACATAAACCCTAACCCTAAAACTAAACCTAACCCTAACCTAAACTCTATCCCTAACCCTAAAACTAACCCTACCCCAAACCAATCCCTAAACCTAACCCTAACCCTAACCCTATACCAACCTCTAACAGTAACTCTAAACCTAACCCTAACCCCAAACCTAAACCTTACCCTATCCGTAAGAATAACCCTAACCGAAACCAAAACTAACCCTAACTCTAACCCTAACCCTAACCCAAAACCTAACCATAACCATAACCCTATCCCAAACCCTAACCCTAACCCTGACCCTAAACTAAATCCTAACCCTAACCCTAACCCTAACCCTAACATTAACACTAAACCAAAAACTAACCCTAACCCTAACCCTAACCCAAACCCAAACCCTAAACCTAACACAAACCCTAATCCTAACACTAAACCTAACCCTAACCCTAAACCTAAACCTAACCCTAACACAAACCCTAACCCTAACCCTTACCCGAACCCTAAGCCTAAACCAAACCCCAACTCTATACCTAACTCTAACCCAAACCTAAACTTTAACCCTAACCTTAATCCTAACCCTAACACTAGCCCTAAACCACCCCTAACCCTATCCCTAACCATAACCTTTCCACTAACCCTAACACTAACCCTAAACCAAACCAAACCGTAACCCTAACCCTAAACCTAACCCTAACCCTAACCCTAACCCTAAACCTAATCCTAACCCAAAACTAAAACCTAACCCTAAGCCTAACACAAACCCTAAACCTAACCTAAACCCAATCCCTAACCCTAACCCTAACCCTAACCCTAACCCAAGCACTAAAA
>CM069528.1:5787500-5822500 GCA_035773235.1 Eospalax fontanierii
CTAAACCTAACCCAAACCCTAACCCTATACCTTACTCTAACCCAAACGCAAACCCTAAACCTAACCCAAACCCTAACCCTAACCCAAAAACTAAACCTAACCCAAACCCAAACCCTAACCCTAAGCCTAAACCAAACCCTAAACCTAACCTAAACCAAAGCCCTAACCCTAACCCTAACCCTAACCCTAAACCAAACCTAAACCCTAAGCCTAACCCTAACCCAAACCCTGACACCAACCCTAACCCAAATTCTAACCTTAACCTAAACCTAACCCTAACCCAAACCCAAACACAAACCCTAACCCTAAATCTAACTTTAAACCTAACCCAAACCCTAACCCAAACAAGAACCCTAACCCTAACCCTAACCCTAACCCCTAACCCTAACCATAACCTTAACCCTAACCCAAACCCTAACCCTAACCCTATCCCGATCCCTAACCCTAAACAATAAACCGTAAACCTAACCCTAACCCTAACCCTAACCCAAACCCTAACACTAACCCTAACCCAAATCCTAACCCTAACCGTAAACCTAACCCTAACCCCAATGCATACCCAAACCCTAACCCTAACCCTCACCTTAACCCTAAACCAAACCCTAACCCAAACCCTTACCCTAACCCTAACCCTAACCAAAACCCTAAACCTAACCATAACCCTAACACTAAACCTAACCCAAACCAAACCCTAAACCTAACCCTAACCGTAACCCTAACCATAACCGTAAACCAAACCCAAACCCTAACACTAAACCTATACCTGACCCAAACCCAAACCCTAAACCTAACTCTTACCCTAACCATAAAGCTAACCCCTAACCCCTAACCCTAACCCTAACCCTAACCCTAAACCTAACCCTAACCCAAACCTAACCCTAACCCTAACCCTAAACCAAAACCTAAACCTAAACCTAACGCTAATCCTAAACCAAACCCTAACCCTAACCCTAAACCTAACCCTAAACCAAACCCCAACTCTAAACCTAACTCTAACCCAAACCTAAACCTTAACCCTATCTTTAACCGTATCCCTAACCTTAAACCACACCTAAACCTAACCCTAAACCTAACCGTTCCCCTAACCCTAACACTAACCATAAACCAAATCAAACCCTAACCCTAACCCTAACATCTAACCCAAACCCTAACCCTAACCCTAACTAAACCCTATCCCTAACCCTAACATCTAAACCAAACCCTAACCCTAACCCTAACCCTAACCGAAACCAAACCCTAATCCAAACACTAAACCTAACCCTAATCCTAACGCTAACACTAACCCTAACCCAAGCCCAAACACTAACCCCAACCCTAACCCTAAATGTAACCCTAAACGAAACCCTAACCCTAACCCTCACCATAACCCTTACCCAAGCCGTAACCCTAACCCTTACCCTAACCCTAACCCTAAGCCTAACCCTAACCCAAGCACCCACCCTACCCCTAATCCTACCACTAACCCCAACCCTAACCCTAATCCTAACCCTAACTCAAATACAAACCCTAACCCTAACCTAACCCAAACCCAAACTTCAACCCTTACCCTAACCCAAACCAGAACCCTAACCCTAACCCTAATCCTAACCCTAACCCTAACCCTATCCCTATCGCCTAGACCTAACCCTAACCCTAACCCTAACCCTAAGCCAAACCCTAACCATAACTCTAACCCTAACCTTAAACCTAACCCTAACCCAAGCCCAAACACTAACCCTATACCTAACCCTAACCCTAACACAAACCTTAACCCTAACCATAACCCTAACCGTAACCCTAACACAAACCCTAACTCTAACCCTAACCCTAAACCTAACCCTACCCTAAACCCTAACCGTAACACTAACCATAAACCTAACCCAAATCCTAACATTAACCCTAACTCCTAACTCTAACCCTAAACTTAACCCTAACCCAAACCCTAACCCAAACCCTAACCCTAACCCAAACCCAAACCCTAACCCTAACCCTAACCCTAACCCTAACCCAAACCCTAAACCTAAAGCTAAACCTAAACCAAACACAAACCCTAACCCTAAGCCTAACTCAAAATTTAAACCTAACCTAAACCCAAGCCGTAACACTAACCCTAACCCTAACCCAAGCCCTAAAACTAACCCTAACCCTAACCCAAACCTAAACCCTAACCCAAACCCTAAACCTAACCCTAACCCTAAACCATACCTAAAACCTAACCCTAACCCTAACCCTAACCCTGACCTAAACTCTATCCCTAACCCTAACCCCAACCCTACCACAAACCAATCACTAACCCTAACCCTAACCCTATACCAACCTCTAACAGTAACCCTAAACCTAACCCAAACCCCAAACCTAAACCTTACCCTATCCTTAACGTTAAACCTAACCCAAACCTAACCCAAAACCTAACCCTAACCCAAAACCTAAACCTAAACCTAAACCTAACCCTAATCCTAAACCTAAACCTAACCCTAACCCTAACCCTAACCCTAACCCTAAACCAAACCCCAACTCTAAACCTAACTCTAACCCAAACCTAAACCTTAACCCTATGTTTAACCCTAACCCTAACCATAACCTTAAACCACACCTAAACCTAACCCTAACCCTAACCGTTCCCCTAACCCTAACACTAACCCTAAACCAAACCAAACCCTAACCCTAACCTTAACATCTAACCCAAACCCTAACCCTAACCCTAACCTAAACCCTATCCATAACCCTAACATCTAACCCAAACCCTACCCTAACCCTCACCCTAACCGAAACCCAAACCCTAATCCTAACACTAAACCTAACCCTAATCCTAACCCTAACACTAACCCTAACCCAAGCCAAAACACTAACCACAACCCTAACCCTAAACGTAATCCTAAACGAAACCCTAACCCTAACCCTAACCCTAACCCTTACCAAAGTCCTAAATCTAACCCTTACCCTAACCCTAAACCTAAGCCTAACCCTAACCGAAACCCACACCCTAACCCTAACCCTAACACTAACCCCAACCCTAACCCTAAACCTAACCCTAACCCAAACCCATACCCAAACCATAACACTAACCCTAACCATAACCCTAACCCAAACCCTAACCCAAACCCCTATCCTAACCCTAACCCTAACCCTAAACCTAAACCTGACCCAAACACAAACCCTAAACCTAACTCTTACCCTAACCATAAAGCTAACACCTAACCACTAACCCTAACCCTAAACCTAACCCTAAACCTAAACCTAACCCAAACCCTAACCCTATACCTTACTCTAACCCAAACGCAAACCCTAAACCTAACCCAAACCCTAACCCTAACCCTAACCCTAACCCTAACACAAACCCTAAACCTAACCTAAACCAAAGCCCTAACCGTATCCCTAACCCTAACCCAAGCCCTAAAACTAACCCTAACCCTAACCCTATCCCAAACCTAAACCCTAACCCAAACCCTAACCCCAACCCTAACACTAAACCAAACCTAAATTCTAACCCTAACCCTAACCCTAACCCTGACCTAAACCCTATCCCTAACCCTACCCCAAACCAATCCCTAACCCTAACCCTAACCCTAACCCTAATCCAACCTCTAACAATAACCCTAAACCTGACTCTAATCCGAAACCTAACCCTTACCCTATCCGTAACATTAACCCTAACCCAAACCAAACCCTAACCCTAACCCTAACCCAAAACCTAAACCTAAACCTAACCCTAATCCTAAACCTAACCCTAATCCTAACCCTAACCCTAACCCTAACCCTAACCCCAACCCAAACCCTAAACCGAACCCTAAACCAAACCCTAACTTTAAGACTAACTCTAACCCAAACCTAAACCTTAACCCTAATCTTAATCCTAACCCTAACCCTAACCCTAAACCACCCCTAACCCTAACCCTAACCCAAACCCACACCCTAAACCTAACCATAACCCTAACCCTAACCCTAACCCTAACCGAAACCCTAACCCTAACCCTAACCCAAACCCAAATTTCAACCCTAACCCTAACCCAAACCCTTACCCTAACCCTAACCCTAACCCTAACCAAAACCCTAATCCTAACACTAACCCTAACCCTAACCCTAATCCTAACCCTAACACAAAACCTAACCCTAACCCTTACCCTAACCCTAACCCTATCCCAAACCCTAAAACTAACCCAAACGCTAACCCTAAACCTAACCCTAACCCTAAGAAAAACCCAAACCCTAATCCTCACAGTAACCCTAACCCTAACCCTAAACCACCCCTAACCCTAACCCTAACCCAAACCCACACCCTAAACCTAACCATAACCCTAACCCTAACCCTAACCCTAACCGAAACACTAACCCTAAACCTAACCCAAACCCAAACTTCAACCCTAAACCTAACCCAAACCCTTACCCTAACCCTAACTCTAACCCTAACCAAAACCCTAATCCTAACACTAACCCTAACCCTAACCCTAATCCTAACCCTAACACAAAACCTAACCCTAACCCTTACCCTAACCCTAACCCTATTCCAAACCCTAAAACTAACCCAAACGCTAACCCTAAACCTATCCCTAACCCTAAGAAAAACCCAAACCCTAATCCTCACAGTAACCCTAACCCTAATCCTAACCTTATCCCTAACTCTAACCCAAACCCAAACCCGAACCGTAACCCTAACTGTCACCCTATCCCTAACGCCTAACCCTAACCCTAATCCTAAACCTGACCCTAACCCTCACCCAAAACCTAACCATAACCCTAACGCTAACCCCTAACCCTAACGTTAACCCTAACCCACACCCTAACCCAAACCCTAACCCTAACCCTAACCCTAACCCTATCCCGAACCCTAACCCTAAACCCTAAACCCTAACCCTAACCCTAACCCAAATCCTAACACTAACCCTAAACCTAATCCTAACCCTAACCCTAACCGTAACCCTAACCCTAACCCTAAACCAACCCTAAGACTAACACGAAGCCTAACCCTAACCCTAAACCTAAACCTAACCCAAACACTAACCCTCTATCTTAATCTAACCCAAACGCAAACCATAACCCTAACCCTAACCCTAACCCTAAACCTAAACGTAACCCAAACCCAAACCCTAACACTAAGCCTAACCCTAACCCAAACCTAAACCTTAACCCTAACCTTAATCCTAACCCTAACCTTAACCCTAAACCACCCCTAACCCTAACCCTATCCCTAACCCTTACCGTAACCCTAACACTAACCCTAAACCAAACCAAACCCTAACCCTAACCCTAAATCTAACAATAACCCTAACCCAAACCCTAACCCTAACACTTACCCTATCCCTAACCCTAAGCCTCACCCTAACCCAAACCCACACCCTAAACCTAACCATAACCCTAACGCTCCCCCTAACCCTAACCGAAAACCTAACCCTAACCCTAAACCTAACCCTAACTCAAACTCTATCCCTTACCCTAACAATAACCCTAACCCAAACCCTAACCCTAACCCATACCCTAACCGTAACACCAACCCTAAACCTAACCCAAGCCCTAAAACTAACCCAAACCCTAACCCTATCCCAAAACGAAACCCTAACCCAAACCCTAACACTAACCCTAACCCTAAACCAAACCTAAACTCTAACCCTAACCCTAACCCTAAACCTGACCAAAACCCCATCCCTAACCCTAACACTAACCCTACCCCAAACCATTCCCTAACCCTAACCCTAACCCTAACCCTAACCCTAAACCAAACTCTAACAGTAACCCTAAACCTAACCCTAACCCGAAACCTAAACCTTACCCTATCCGTAACATGAACCCTAACCCAAACCAAACACTAAGCCTAACCCTAACCCTAACCCTAGCCCTAACACAAAACCTAAAGCTAAACCTAACCCTAATACTAAACATAACCCTAACCCTAACCTTAACCCTAACTCCAACCCTAACCCTAAACCTAACCCTAAACCAAACCTTAACTCTAAACCTAACTCTAACCCAAACCTAAACCTTAACCATAACCCTAATCCTAACCCTATCCTAACCCTAACCCTAACCCAAACCCACACCCTAAACCTAACCATAACCCTAACCCTAACCCTAAACGAAACCCTAACCCTAACCCTAACCCAAACCCAAACTTCAACGTAACACTAACCCAAATCCTAACCCTAAAGCTAACCCTAACACAAACCCTAATCCTAACACAAACCCTAACCCTAACCCTAATCCTAACCCTAACACTATCCCTAAATCTAACCCTTACCCTAATCCTAACCCTATCCCTATCCTTAACACTATCCCAAACACTAAACATAACCCTAACAAAAACCCAAACCCTCATCCTAACAGTAACCCTAACCATAATCCTAACGTTAACCCTAACCCTAACCAAAACAAAAACCCTTACCGTAACCCTAACCCTCACCCTATCCCTAAAGCCTAACCCTAACCCTAACCCTCACCCTAACACCTAACCCTAACCCTAACCTTAACCCTAACCCAAAACCTAACCCTAACCATAACCCTAACCCTATCCCGAACCCTAACCCTAAACCCTATACCCTAACCCTAACCCAAACACTAACACTAACCCTAACCCAAATCCTAACCCTAACCCTAAACCTAACCCTAACCCAAACCCATACTCAAACCTTAACCCTAATCCTAACCTTAACCCTAAACCAAACCATAACCCAAAACCCTACCCTAACCCTAAACCAAACCCTAAACCTAACCATAACAGTAACACTAACCCTAAACCAAACCAAACCCTAAACCTAACCCTAACCGTAAGCCTAACCATAACCGTAAACCACACCCAAACCCTAAACCTAAACCTAAACCTAAACCAAACCCTAAACCTAACCCTAACCCTAACCCTTAACCTAACCCAAACCCTAACCCTATACCTTAATCTAACGAAAACGCAAACGCTAAACCTAACCCTAACCCACACCCTAACCCTTACCATAACCCTAAACCAAAGCTAAACCCTAACCCTAACCCTAACCCAAACCCTGACACCAACCCTAACCCAAATTCTAACCCTAACCCTAAACCTAACCCGAACCAAAACCCAAACCGAAACCCTAACCCTAACCCTAAATTTAACCCTAACCCTAACCCTAACCCAAACCAGAAACCTAACCCTAACCCTAACCCTAACCCAAGCCCTAAAAATAACCCTAACCCTAACCCTAAACCAAAGCATAACCCTAAACCTGACCCTAACCCTAACCCAAACCCTAAGCCTAACCCTAACCCAAATCCTAACCCTAACCCTAATCCTAACACAAGCCCTAACCCTAACCCTAATCTTAACCCTAACCCAAGCCCATACCCAAACCCTAACCCTAACCCTAACCTTAACCCTAACCCAAACCCTAACCCAAACCCCTACCCTAACCCTAACCCTAAACCAAACCCTAAACCTAACCATAACCCTAACACTAACCATAACCCAAACCAAACCCTAAACCTAACCCTAACCGTAATCCTAACCATAACCGTAAACCAAACCCAAACCCTAACCCTAAACCTAAACCTGACCCAAACACAAACCCTAAACCTAACTCTTACCCTAACCATAAAGCTAACCCCTAACCACTAACCCTAACCGTAACCCTAACCCTAAACCTAAACCTAACCCAAACCCTAACCCTATACCTTACTCTAACCCAAACGCAAACCCTAAACCTAACCCAAACCCTAATCCTAACCCTAAAACTAAACCTAACCCAAACCCAAAACCTAACCCTAAGCCTATCCCAAACCCTAAACCTAACCTAAACCAAAGCCCTAACCCTAACCCTAACCCTAACCCTAACCCTAACCCTAAACCAAACCTAAACCCTAAGTCTAACCCTAACCCAAACCCTGACACCAACCCTAACCCAAATTCTAACCCTAACCTAAACCTAACCCTAACCCAAACCCAAACCCAAACCCTAACCCTAACCCTAACTTTAACCCTAACCCAAACCCTAACCCAAATAAGAACCCTAACACTAACCCTAACCTCTAACCCTAACCATAACCTTAACAGTAACCCAAAGCCTAACCCAAACCCTAAACCTAACCCTAACCCTAACCCTATCCCGAACCCTAACCCTAAACCCTAAGCCCTAAACCTAACCCTAACCCTAACCCAAACCCTAACACTAACCCTAACCCAAATGCTAACCCTAACCCTAAACCTAACCCTAATCCAAATGCATGCCCAAACCTAACCCTAACCCTCACCTTAACCATAACCCAAACCCTAACCCAAACCCTTACCCTAACCCTAACCCTAAACCAAACAATAAACCTAACCCTAACCCTAACACTAAACCTAACCCAAACCAAACCCTAAACCTAACCCTAACCGTAACCCTAAACATAACCGTAAACCAAACCCAAACCCTAACCCTAAACGTATACCTGACCCAAACCCAAACCCAAAACCTAAACATAAACCTAACCCTAATGCTAAACCTAACCCTAACCCTAAACCTAACCATAACCCTAACCCCAAACCTAACCCTAAACCTAACACTAAACCAAACCCTAACTTTAAACTTAACTCTAACCCAAACCTAAACCTTAACCCTAACCTTAATCCTAACCCTAACCCTAACCCTAAATCACCCCTAACCCTAACCCTAACCCTAACCAGAACCCTAACCTTAACCCTAACTCTAACCCTAACCCTAACTCTAACCCTAAAACTAAACCTAACCCTAACTCTAACCCTAACCCTAACCCTAAACCTAACCCTAACCCTAACCCCTAACCCTAACCTTAACCCTAAACCTAAAACTAACCCAAACCCTAACCCTATACCTTACTCTAACCCAAACGCAAACCCTAAACCTAACCCAAACCCTAAACCTAACCCTAAGCCTAACCAAACCCTAAACCTAACCTAAACCAAAGCCCTAACCATAACCCTAACCCTAACCAAAGCCCTAAAACTAACCCTAACCCTAACCCTATCCCAAACCTAAACCCTAACCCAATCCCTAACCCTAACCCTAATCCTAAACCAAACCTAAACTCTAACCCTAACCCTAACCCTAACCCTCACCTAAATCCTAACCCTAACCCTAACACTAACCCTACCCCACCCAATCCCTAACCCTAACCCTAACCCTAACCCTAAACCAACCTCTAAAATTAACCCTAAACCTAACTCTAACCCGAAACCTAACCCTTACCCTATCCATAACATTAACCCTAACCCAAACAAAACCCTAACCCTAACCCTAACCCAAAACCTAAAACTAAACCTAACCCTAATGCTAAACCTAACCCTAACCCTATCCCTAACCATAACCCTAACCCCAACCTTAACCCTAAACCTAACCCTAAACCAAACCCTAACTTTAAACCTAACTCTAACCCAAACCTAAACCTTAACCCTAACCTTAATCCTAACCCTAACCCTAAATCACCCCTAACCCTAACCCTAACCCAAACCCACACCCTAAACCTAACCATAACCCTAACCCTAACCGAAACTCTAACCCTAACCCTAACCCAAACCCAAACTTCAACCCTAACCCTAACCCAAACCCTTACCCTAACCCTAACCCTAACCCTAACCCAAACCCTAATCCTAACACTAACCCTAACCCTAACCCTAATCCTAACCCTAACACAAACCCTAACCCTAACCCTTACCCTAACCCTAACCCTATTACAAACCCTAATACTAACCCAAACCCTAACCCTAACAAAAACCCAAAGCTTAATCTTAACAGTAACCCTAACCCTAATCCTAACCTTATCCCTAACCCTAAACCAAACCCAAACCCTAACCGTAACCCTAACCCTCACCTTATCCCTAACTCCTAACCCTAAACCAAATCCTAACCATAACCCTAACCCAAAACCTAAACGTAACCCTAACCCTAATTCCTAACCATAACCCTAACGTTAACCCTAACCCAAACCCTAACCCAAACCCTAACCCTAAAACTAACCCAAACGCTAACTTTAACCCTAACCCAAACCCTAACCCAAACAAGAACCCTAACCCTAACCCTAACCCTAAACCAAACCTAAACCCTAACACAAACCTAACCCTAAACCTAACCCCTAACCCTAACCCTAACGTTAACCCTAACACAAATCCTAACACTAAACCTAAACCTAACCCTAAACCAAACCCTAACTCAAACCCTAAACCTAACCCTAACCTTAACCCTAACCCAAACCCTAACCAAAACCCCTACTCTAACCCTAACCCTAACCCAAACCCTAAACCTAACCATAACCATAACACTAACCCTAAGCAAAACCAAATCCTAAACCTAACCCTAAGCATAAGCCTAACCGTAACCGTAAACAAAACCCAAACCCTAACCCTAAAACTAAACCTGACCCAAACCCAAACCCTAAACCTAACCCTTACACTAACCATAAAGCTAACCCCTAACACCTAACCCTAAGTCTAAACCTAAACCTAACCCTTCCCCTAACCTTAAGACTAAACCTAAACCAAACCAAAATCTAACCCTAACCCTAAACCTAATCCTAACCCTAACCCTAACACTTACCCTAACCCTAACAATAAACCTAATCCTAAACCAAACCCACACCCTAAACCTAACCATATCCCTAACCCTAACCCTAACCATAACCGAAACCCTAACCTAACCTAACCCAAACCCAAACTTCAACCCTTACCCTAACCCAAACCAGAACCCTAACCCTAACACTAACCCTAAACCAAACCAAACCCTAACCCTAACCCTAACATCTAACCCAAACCCTAACCCTAACCCTAACCTAAACCCTATCCCTAACCCTAACATCTAACCCAAACCCTAACCCTAACCCTAACCATAACCGAAACCCTAACCCTAACCCTAACCCAAACCCAAACCTCAACGTAACACTAACCCAAATCCTAACCCTAAAGCTAACCCTAACACAAATCCTAATCCTAACACAAACCCTAACCCTAACCCTAATCCTAACCCTAATAGTATCCCTAAATCTAACCCTTACCCTAATCCTAACCCTATCCCTATCCTTAACACTATCCCAAACCCTAAACATAACCCTAACAAAAACCCAAACACTCATCCTAACAGTAACCCTAACCCTAATCCTAACGTTAACCCTAACCCTAACCAAAACAAAAACCCTAACCGTAACCCTAACCCTCACCCTATTACTAATGCCTAACCCTAACCCTAACCCAAACCCTAACACTAACCCTAACCCAAATCCTAACCCTAACCCTAAACCCAACCCTAACCCAAACCCATACTCAAACCTTAACCCTAATCCTAACCTTAACCCTAAACCAAACCATAACCCAAAACCCTACCCGAACCCTAAACCAAACCCTAAACCTAACCATAACAGTAACACTAACCCTAACCCAAACCAAACCCTAAACCTAACCCTAACCGTAAGCCTAACCATAACCGTAAACCACACCCAAACCCTAAACCTAAACCTAAACCTAAACCAAACCCAAAACCTAACCCTAACCCTAACCCTTAACCTAACCCAAACCCTAACCCTATACCTTAATCTAACGAAAACGCAAACCCTAAACCTAACCCTAACCCAAACCCTAACCCTAACCATAACCCTAAACCAAACCTAAACCCTAACCCTAACCCTAACCCAAACCCTGACACCAACCCTAACCCAAATTCTAACCCTAACCCTAAACCTAACCCGAACCAAAACCCAAACCGAAACCCTAACCCTAACCCTAAATTTAACCCTAACCCTAACCCCTAACCCTAACCTTAAGCCTAAACCTAAAACTAACCCAAATCCTAACCCTATACCTTACTCTAACCCAAACGCAAACCCTAAACCTAACCCAAACCCTAAACCTAACCCTAAGCCTAACCAAACCCTAAACCTAACCTAAACCAAAGCCCTAACCGTAACCCTAACCCTAACCAAAGCCCTAAAACTAACCCTAACCCTAACCCTATCCCAAACCTAAACCCTAACCCAATCCCTAACCCTAACCCTAATCCTAAACCAAACCTAAACTCTAACCCTAACCCTAACCCTAACCCTCACCTAAATCCTAACCCTAACCCTAACACTAACCCTACCCCACCCAATCCCTAACCCTAACCCTAACCCTAACCCTAAACCAACCTCTAAAAGTAACCCTAAACCTAACTCTAACCCGAAACCTAACCCTTACCCTATCCATAACATTAACCCTAACCCAAACAAAACCCTAACCCTAACCCTAACCCAAAACCTAAACCTAAACCTAACCCTAATGCTAAACCTAACCCTAACCCTATCCCTAACCATAACCCTAACCCCAACCTTAACCCTAAACCTAACCCTAAACCAAACCCTAAATTTAAACCTAACTCTAACCCAAACCTAAACCTTAACCCTAACCTTAATCCTAACCCTAACCCTAAATCACCCCTAACCCTAACCCTAACCCAAACCCACACCCTAAACCTAACCATAACCCTAACCCAAACCCTTACCCTAACCCTAACCCAAACCCTAATCCTAACACTAACCCTAACCCTAACCCTAATCCTAACCCTAACACAAACCCAAACCCTAACCCTTACCCTAACCCTAACCCTATTCCAAACCCTAATACTAACCCAAACCCTAACCCTAACAAAAACCCAAAGCTTAATCTTAACAGTAACCCTAACCCTAATCCTAACCTTATCCCTAACCCTAAACCAAACCCAAACCCTAACCGTAACCCTAACCCTCACCCTATCCCTAATTCCTAACCCTAAACCTAATCCTAACCCTAACCCTAACCCAAAACCTAAACGTAACCCTAACCCTAACTCCTAAACATAACCCTAACGTTAACCCTAACCCAAACCCTAACACAAACCCTAACCCTAAAACTAACCCAAACGCTAACTTTAACCCTAACCCAAACCCTAACCCAAACAAGAACCCTAACCCTAACCCTAACCCTAAACCAAACCTAAACCCTAACACAATCCTAACCCTAAGCCTAACCCTAACCCTAACCAGAAACCTAAAGGTAACCCTAAACCTAACCCCTAACCCTAACCCTAACGTTAACCCTAACCCAAATCCTAACCCTAAACCTAAACCTAACCCTAACCCAAACCCTAACTCAAACCCTAAACCTAACCCTAACCTTAACCCTAACCCAAACCCTAACCAAAACCCCTACCCTAACCCTAACCCTAACCCAAACCCTAAACCTAACCATAACCATAACAATAACCCTAAGCAAAACCAAATCCTAAACCTAACCCTAAGCATAAGCCTAACCGTAACCGTAAACAAAACCCAAACCCTAACCCTAAAACTAAACCTGACCCAAACCCAAACCCTAAACCTAACCCTTACACTAACCATAAAGCTAACCCCTAACACCTAACCCTAAGTCTAAACCTAAACCTAACCCTTCCCCTAACCTTAAGACTAAACCTAAACCAAACCAAAATCTAACCCTAACCCTAAACCTAATCCTAACCCTAACCCTAACACTTACCCTAACCCTAACAACAAACCTAATCCTAAACCAAACCCACACCCTAAACCTAACCATATCCCTAACCCTAACCCTAACCATAACCGAAACCCTAACCCTAACCTAACCCAAACCCAAACCCAAACTTCAACCCTTACCCTAACCCAAACCAGAACCCTAACCCTAACACTAACCCTAAACCAAACCAAACCCTAACCCTCACCCTAACATCTAACCCAAACCCTAACCCTAACCCTAACCTAAACCCTATCCCTAACCCTAACATCTAACCCAAACCCTAACCCTAACCCTAACCCTAACCGAAAACCAAACCCTAATCCTAACACTAAACCTAGCCCAAAACCTAACCCTAACCCTAACGCTAACCCTATCACTATCGCCTAGCCCTAACCCTAACCCTAAGCCAAACCCTAACCATAACTCTAACCCTAACCCTAAACCTAACCCTAACCCAAGTCCAAACACTAACCCTAAACCTAACCTAACCCTAACACAATCCTTAACCCTAACCATAACCCTAACTGTAACCCTAACACAAACCCTAAGTCTAACCCTAACCCTAAACCTAACCCTACCCTAAACACTAACCGTAACACTAACCCTAACCCTAACCCAAACCCTAACCCTAACCCTAACTCCTAACCTTAACCCTAACCTTAACCCTAAACCAAACCCTAACACAAACCCTAACCCTAACCTTAAACCTAACCCAAACCCTAACCAGATATCTTACTCTAACCCAAACCCAAACCCTAACCCTAACCCTAACCCTAACCCTAAACCTAACCAGAACGCTAACCCTAAATTCTAAACCCTAACCCTAAACCTAACCCTAACCCAAAATCTAACACTAACCCTAACCCAAATCCTAACCCTAACCCTAAACCTAACCCTAACCCAAACCCAAACCCAAACCCTAACTCTAACCCTAAACCTAAACCTAACCCAAACCCAAACCCTAACCCTAAGCCTAACTCAAACCCTAAACCTACCGTAAACCCAAGCCCTAAACCTAACCCTAACCCTAACCCAAGCCCTAAAACTAACCCTAACCCTAACCCTAACCCTAACTGTAACACTTACCCTAAGCCTAACCCTAAACCAAACCCTAACCCTAACCCTAACCCTAACCCTAACCCAAAACCTAAACCTAAACCTAAACCTAATCCTAAACCTAACCCTAACCCTAATCCTAACCCTAACCCTAACCCTAACGCCAACCCTAACCCTAAACCTAACCCTAAACGAAACCCTAACTCTTTACCTAACTCTAACCCAAACCTAAACCTTAACCCTAACCTTAATCCTAACCCTAACCCTAAACCACCCCTAACCCTAAGCCTAACCCTAACCCTTCCACTAACCCTACCACTAACTCTAAACCAAACCAAACCGTAACCCTAACCCTAAACCTAACCCTCACCCTAACCCAAACCCTAATCCTAACACTTAACCTAACCCTAACCCTAAGCCTAATCCTAAACCAAACCCACACCCTAAACCTAACCATAACCCTAACCCTAACCCTAACCGAAACCCTAATCCTAAACCTAACCAAAACCCAAACTTCAACCCTAACCCTAACCAAATCCTAAACCTAACCCTAACCCTAACCCTAACCCTAACCCAAACCCTAATCCTAACACTAACACTAACTCTAACCCTAACCCTAACAAAAACCCAAACCCTAATCCTGACAAGAACACTAACCTAATCCTAAGCTTAACCCTAATCCTAACCCAAACCCAAACCCTAACCGTAACCCTAACACTCACACTATCACTAACGCCTAACCCTAACCGTAATCCTAACCCTAACCCTAACCCTAAGCCAAACCAAACCCAACCCCTATACCTAAACCTAACCCTAACCCAAGCCCAAACACTAACCCTAAACCTACCCGTAATCCTAACCCAAACCATAACCCTAACCCTAACCCACACCCACACCCTAACCTAACCCTAACCCAAACCCTAACCGTAACACGAACGCTAAACCTAACCCTAACCCTAACCCGAACCCTAACCCTAACCCTAATCGAAACCCTAACCCTAACCCTAACCCAAACCTAAACTTCAACCCTAAGCCTAACCCTAACCCTAACCCACACACAAACCCTAAGCCAAACCCTAACCCTAACCTTAAACCTAACCCAAACCCTAACCCGATACCTTACTCTAACCCAAACCCTAACCCTAAACCTAACCCTAACCCTAAGCCTAACCTAAACTCTATCCCTAACACTAACCCTACCCCAAACCAATCCCTAACCCTAACCCTAAACCAACCTCTAACAGTAACCCTAAACTAAACCCTAACCCCAAAAGTAACCCTTACCCTATCCATAACATTAACCCTAACACAAACCAAATCCTAACCCTAATCCTAACCCTAACCATAACCCTAACCCCAACCCTAACCCTAAACCTAACTCTAAACCAAACCCCAACTCTAACCCTAACTCTAACCCAAACCGAAACCTTAACCCTAACCTTAATCCTAACCCTAACCCTAACCCTAACCCTAAACCTTGCCCTAAACCTAACACTAACCCTAAACCAAACTAAACCGTAACCCTAACCCTAACCCTAACCCTAACCCTAACCTTAAACCTAACCCTAACCCTAACCCAAACCCTAACCCTAACACTTACCCTAACCCTAACCCTAAGCTTAATCCTAAACCAAACCCACACCCTAAACCTAACCATAACCCTAACCCTAACCCTAACCGAAAACCTAATCCTAAACCTAACTAAAACCTAAACTTCAACCCTAACCCTAACCCAAACCCTAATCCTAACACTAACACTAACCCTAACCCTAACCCTAACAAAAACCCAAACCCTAATCCTGACAAGAACCCTAACCCTAATCCTAAACTTAACCCTAATCCTAACCCAAACCCAAACCCTAACCGTAACCCTAACACTCACACTATCACTAACGCCTAACCCTAACCGTAATCATAACCCTAACCCTAACCCTGAGCCAAACAAAACTCAACCCCTATACCTAAACCTAACCCTAACCCAACCCCAAACACTAACCCTAAACCTACGCCTAATCCTAACCCAAACCATAACCCTAACCCTAACCCACAACCACACTCTAACCCTAACCCTAACCCAAACCCTAACCGTAACACGAACCCTAAACCTAACCCTAACCCTAACCCGAACCCTAACCCTAACCCCAACCCTAAACGCTAACACTAACCCTGACCTTAACCCTAACCGAAACCCTAACCCAAAACCTAACCTTAATCCTAACCCTAACCCTAACCCGAACCCTAACACTAAACCATAAACCCTACCCCTAACCCTAACCCTAACCCAAACCCAAAACCTAACCGTAACCATAAATCTCACCCTATCCCTAACGCCTAACCCTAACCCTAGTCCTAACCCTAACCCTAACCCTAAGCCAAACCCTAACACTAACTCTAACCCTAACCCTAACCCTAAACATAACCCTAACCCAAGCCCAAACACTAACCCTAAACCTAACCCTAACCCTAACCAAAATCGTAACCCTAACCCTAAACCCTAACCGTAACACTAACCCTAACCTTAACCAAAAACCTAAACCTAACCCTAACTCTAACCCAAACCCAAAACCTAACCGTAACCATAACCCTCACCCTATCCCTAACGCCCAAACCCAAAACCTAACCGTAACCATAACCCTCACCCTAACCCAAACCCTAAATCTAACGACAACCCTAACACTAACCCTAAACCCTAACCGTAACACTAACCCTAACCCTAACCAAAAACCTAAACCTAACCCTAACACTAACCCAAACCCAAAACCTAACCGTAACCATAACCCTCACCCTATCCCTAACGCCTAACCCTAACCCTAATCCTAAACCTAACCCTAACCCTAAGACAAAACCTAACCCTAACTCTAACCCTAACCCTAAACCTAACCCTAACCCAAGCCCAAACACTAACCCTAAATCTAACCCTAACCCTAACCCAAACCGTAACCCTAACCGTAACACTAACCCTAACCCTAACCCTAACGCACACCCTAACCCTAACCCTAACCCTAAACCAAACATAAACCCTCACCCTAAAACTAAACCTAACCGTAACCTAAACTCTATCCTTAACCCTAACACTAACCCTACCCCAAACCAATCCCTAACCCTAACCCTAACCCTAACCCTATACCAACCTCTAACAGTAACCCTAAACCTAACCATAAACCCAAACCTAACCCTTACCCTATCCGTAACATTAACCCTAACCGAAACCAAACCCTAACCCTAACCATAACCCTAACCCTAACCCTAACACCAAACCTAAAACTAAACCTAACCCTAAACCAAACCCCAACTCTAAACCTAACTCTAACCCAAACCTAAACCTTAACCCTAACCTTAATCCTAACCCTAACCCTAACCCTAAACCACCCCTAACCCTAAGCCTAACCCTAACCCTTCCACTAACCCTACCACTAACCCTAAACCAAACCAAACCGTAACCCTAACTCTAAACCTAACCATAACCCTAACCCAAACCCTAACACTAACACTTAACCTAACCCTAACCCTAAGCCTAATCCTAAACCAAACCCACACCCTAAACCTAACCATAACCCTAACCCTTCCTCTAACCCTAACATGAACCCTAAACCAAACCAAACACTAACCCTAACACTAAACCTAACCCTAACCCTAACACAAACCCTAACCCTAACCCTATATCTATCGCCTAGCCCTAACCTAACCATAACCCTAACCCGAACCCTAACCCTAAACCTAACCCTAACCCCTAACACTCACCCTAACCTTAACCCTAACCCAAACCATAACACAAACCCTAACCTTAACACTAACCCTAACCCGAACCCGAACCCTAACGCTAAACCCTAAACCCTAAACCTAACCCTAACCCTAACCCAAAACCTAACACTAACCCTAACCCAAATCCTAACCCTAACCCTAAACCTAACTCTAACCCAAACCCAAACCCTAACCCTAACCCTAAACTTAACCCTAACCCAAACCCTAACCCAAACCCTAACCCTAACCCTAACCCTAACCCTAACCCAAACCCTAAATCTAACCACAACCCTAACACTAACCCTAACCCAAACCAAACCCTAACCCTAACCCTAAACGTAACACTAACCATAACCTTAACCCAATCCCAAACCCTAACACTAAACCTAAACCTGACGCAAACACAAACCCTAAACCTAAACCTTACCCTAACCATAAGGCTAACCCCTAACCCTAAGCCTAATCCTAACCCTAAACCTAAACCTAAAACTAACCCAAACCCTAACCCTAACCCAAACCCTAACCCTAAACCGAACCCTATACATATCGCCTAGACCTAACCCTAACCCAAACCCTAACCCTAACCCTAACACTAAACCAAACCGAAACCCTAACCCTAACCCTAACCCTAACCCTAACCTAAAATCTATCCCTAACCCTAACACTAATCCTACCCCAAACCAATCCCTAACCCTAACACTAACCCTAACCCTAACCCTAAACCAACCTCTAACAGTAACCCTAAACCAAACCCTAACCCCAAACCAAACCCTAACACAAACCCAAACCCTAACCCTAAACCTAACCCAAAGCCTAAACCTAAACCTAAACCTAAACCTAATTCAAAATCCAACCCTAACCCTAATCCTAACCCCAACCCAAACCCCAACCCTAACCCTAAACCTAACCCTAAACGAAACTCCAACTCTTTACCTAACTCTAACCCAAAAATAAACCTTAACCCTAACCTTAATCCTAACCCTAACCCTAACCCTAAACCATCCCTAACCCTAACCCTAAACCTTGCCCTAAACGTAACACTAACCCTAAACCAAACTAAACCGTAACCCTAATATTAAACCTAAACCTAACCCTAACCCAAACCCTAACCCTAACACTTACCCTAAGCCTAACCCTAAGCCTAATCCTAAACCAAACCCACACCCTAAACCTAACCATAACCCTAACCCTAACCCTAACCGAAACCCTAATCCTAAACCTAACCAAAACCCAAACTTCAACCCTAACCCTAACCAAACCCTAAACCTAACCCTAACCCTAACCCTAACCCTAACCCTAACCCAAACCCTAATCCTAACACTAACACTAACCCTAACCCTAACCCTAACAAAAACCCAAACCCTAATCCTGACAAGAACACTAACCTAATCCTAAGCTTAACCCTAATCCTAACCCAAACCCAAACCCTAACCGTAACCCTAACACTCACACTATCACTAACGCCTAACCCTAACCGTAATCCTAACCCTAACCCTAACCCTAAGCCAAACCCAACCCAACCCCTATACCTAAACCTAACCCTAACCCAAGCCCAAACACTAACCCTAAACCTACCCGTAATCCTAACCCAAACCATAACCCTAACCCTAACCCACACCCACACCCTAACCCTAACCCTAACCCAAACCCTAACCGTAACACGAACGCTAAACCTAACCCTAACACTAACCCGAACCCTAACCCTAACCCTAATCGAAACCCTAACCCTAACCCTAACCCAAACCTAAACTTCAACCCTAACCCTAACCCAAACCCTAACCCTAACCCTAACCCTAACCCAAACCCTAATCCTAACCCTAACCCTACCCCTAACCCTAACCCTAAGCCAAACCAAAACCTACCCCTATCCCTAAAGGTAACCCTAACCCAAGCCCAAACCCTAACCCTAACCCTAACCCAAGCCCTAAAACTAACCCTAAACCTAACCCTAACCCAAACCGAAACCCTAACCCAAACCTTAACCCTCACCCTAACCTAAACACTATCCCTAACCCTAACCCAAACCCTAACCCTAACCCTAACCTAAACCCTATCCCTAACCCTAACACTAACCCAAACCCTAAACCTAACCCTAACCGTAACCGAAACCCAAACCCTAATCCTAACACTAAACCTAACCCTAACCCTAACCCTAACACTAACCCTAAGCCAAATCAAATATTATCCCCAACCCTAACCCTAACCCTATCCCTATCGCCTAGCCCTAACCCTAACCCTAACCCTAAGACAAACCCTAACCCTAACTCTAACCCTAACCCTAACCCTAAACCTAACCGTAACCCAAACCCAAACACTAACCCTAAACCTAACCCTAACCCTAAACCAAACGCTATCCCTAACACAAACCCTAACCCTAACCCTACCCATAAACCTAACCCTACCCCAAATCCTAACCGTAAGGCTAACCCTAACCCTAACCCTAACCCAAACCCTTACCCTAGCCCTAACACTAACACCTAACCCTAACCCTAACCTTAACCCTAATCCAAACCCTAACCCTAACCCTAACCCTAAACCTAATCCTAACCCAAACCTAAAACCTAACCCTAAGCCTAACCCAAACCCTAAACCTAACCTAAACACAATCCCTAACCCTAACCCTAACCCTAACCCAAGCACTAAAACTAACCCTCACCCTAACCCTAACCCTAACCCTTTCCCTAACCCTAACACTAAACCATACCAAACCCTAACCCTAAGCCTAAACCTAACCCTATCCCTAATCCAAACCCTAACCTAACACTTACCCTAATCCTAACCCTCAGCCTAACCCTAATCCAAACCCACACCCTAACCCTAACCCTAAAACTAACCCCAACCCTGACCCTAACCCTAACCCTAACACTGACTCAAACCCAAACCCTAACACTAACCCTAACCCAAACCCTAACCCTAACCGTAACCCTAATCCTAACCCTAACCATAACGCTAAGCCTAACCCAAACCCTGACCCTAACCCAAACCCTAAACCAAACACTAACCCTAACCTTAAATCTAACCCAAACCCTAACCCGATACCTTACTCTAACCCAAACCCAAACCCTAACCCTAACCCTAACCCTAACCCTAACCCTAAACCAAAACGTAAATCAAACCCTCACCCTAAACCTATCCTTAAACCTAACACTAAGCCAAACCCTAAGCCTAACCCTAACCCTACCCCTAACCAAAACCCTAACCCTAAACCTAACCCTAAACCTAACCCAAACCCTAACCGTAACAAGAACCCTAAACCTAACCCTAACCCTAACCCAAACCCTAACCCTAACCCAACCCTAACCCCTAACCCTAACCCTGACCTTAATCCTAATCGAAACCCTAACCCAAACCCTAACCTTAACCCTAACCCTAACCCGAACCCTAATCCTAAAGCCTAAAGCCTATCCCTAACCCTAACCCTAACGCAACCCCAAAACGTAACCGTAACCATAACTCTCACCCTATCCCTAACGCCTAACCCTAACCCTAATACTAACCCTAACCCTAAACCTAAGCCATACCCTAACCCTAACTCTAACCCTAACCCTAAACCTAACCCTAACCCAAGCCCAAACGCTAACCCTAATCCTAACCCTAACAATAACCCTAAGCCAAACCCTAACCCTAACTCTTACCCTAACCCTAAACCTAACCGTAACCCAAGCCCAAACACTAACGCTAAAACTAATCCTAACCCTAACCCAAACCGTAACCCAAACCCTAACCCTAACCCTAAACCTAACCCAAACCCTAACCGTAACAAGAACCCTAACCCTAACCCTAACCCTAACCCTAACCCTAACCCTAACCTAACCCTAACCCTAACCCAAACCCTAACCCTAACCCAACCCTAACCCCTAACCCTAACCCTGACCTTAATCCTAATCGAAACCCTAACCCAAACCCTAACCTTAACCTTAACCGTAACCCGAACCCTAATCCTAAAGCCTAAAGCCTACCCCTAACCCTAACCCTAACCCAACCCCAAAACGTAACCGTAACCATAACTCTCACCCTATCCCGAACGCCTAACCCTAACCCTAATACTAACCCTAACCCTAAACCTAAGCCAAACCCTAACCCTAACTATAACCCTAACCCTAAACCTAACCCTAACCCAAGCCCAAACGCTAACCCTAATCCTAACCCTAACCCTAACCCTAAGCCAAACCCTAACACTAACTCTTACCCTAACCCTAAACCTAACCTTAACCCAAGCCCAAACACTAACGCTAAAACTAATCCTAACCCTAACCCAAACCGTAACCCTAACCCTAACCCTAAGCCTAACCCTAAACCCTAACCATAACACTAACCCTAACCCTAACCCAAACCCTCTAACCCTAACCCTAACCCTAAACCAAACATAAACCCTAACCCTAAAACTAAACCTAACCCTAACCTAAAACTCTATCCCTAACCCTAAAACTAACCCTACCCCAAACCAATCCTAAACCTAACCCTAACCCTAACCCTATACCAACCTCTAACAGTAACTCTAAACCTAACCCTAACCCCAAACCTAAACCTTACCATATCCGTAACAATAACCCTAACCGAAACCAAACCTAACACTAACTCTAACCCTAACCCTAACCCAAAACCTAACCATAACCATAACCCTATCCCAAACCCTAACCCTAACCCTGACCCCAAACTAAATCCTAACCCTAATCCTAACGCTAACCCTAACATTAACACTAAACCAAAAACTAACCCTAACCCTAACCCTAACCCAAACCCAAACCCTAAACCTAACCCTAAACCTAACACAAACCCTAATCCTAACACTAACCCTAACCCTAACCCTAAACCTAACCCTAACCCTAACACAAACCCTAACCCTAACCCTTACCCGAACCCTAACCCTAAACCCTAAACCCTAACACTAACCCTAACCCTAACTGAAACCCTAACACTAACCATAACCCTATCCCAAACCCTAACACTAACCCAAACCCTAACCCTAAACATAATCCTAACCGAAACCTAAACCCTAATCCTAACACTAACCCCAAATCTAACCTTAACCCAAGCCCAAACAATAACCCTAAACGTAACCGTACCCTAAACCCTAACCGTAACACTAACCCTAACCCTAACCCAAGCCCTAAAACTAACCCTAACCCTAACCCTAACCCTAACCGTAACTCTTACCCTAACCCTAACACTAACCCTAAACCAAACCAAGCCCTAACCCTAAGCCTAAACCTAAACCTAACCCTAATCCCAACCCTAACCCTAATACTTACCCTAAACCTAACCCTAAGCCTAACCCTAACCCAAACCAACACCCTAAACCTAAACCGAACCCTAAACCTAACCCTAAACGAAACCCAAACCCTAACCCTAACCCTAACCCTTACACAAGCCCTAACCCTAACATTTACCCTAACCCTAATCCTAAGACTAACCCTACTCCAAACCCACACCCTAACCCTAACCCTAACACTAACCCCAACCCTAACCCTAACCCTAACCCTAACCCTAACCCTAACTCAAACCCAAATCCTAACACTAAACCTAATCCAAACCCTAACCCTAACCCTAACCCTAATCCTAACCCTAACCATAACCATAACCCTAACCCTAACCCTAACCCTAACCCTGACCCTAACCCAAATCCTAACCCTAAACCTAACCCTAATCCTAACCCTAACCCTAAACCAAACCCTGACCCTAACCCTAACCCTAACCCAAACCCAAACCCTAACCCTAACACTAACCCAAACCCTAACCCTAACCCTAACCGAAACCCAAACCCTAATCCTAACACTAAACCAAACCTAAACCCTAAACCTAACCCTAAACTTAACCCTAACCCTAACCTAAAATCTATCCCTAACCCTAACACTAATCCTACCCCAAACAAATCCCTAACCCTAACCCTAACCCTAACCCTAACCCTAAACCAACCTCTAACAGAAACCCTAAACCAAACCCTAACCCCAAACCAACCCCTAACCCTAACCCTAACCCTAACCCTAACCCTAACCCTAACCCGAACCCCAACCCTAACCCTAAACCTAACCCTAAACCAAACCCCAACTCTATACCTAACTCTAACCCAAACCTAAACTTTAACCCTAACCTTAATCCTAACCCTAACACTAGCCCTAAACCACCCCTAACCCTATCCCTAACCATAACCTTTCCACTAACCCTAACACTAACCCTAAACCAAACCAAACCGTAACCCTAACCCTAAACCTAACCCTAACCCTAACCCTAACCCTAAACCTAATCCTAACCCAAAACTAAAACCTAACCCTAAGCCTAACACAAACCCTAAACCTAACCTAAACCCAATCCCTAACCCTAACCCTAACCCTAACCCAAGCACTAAAACTAACCCTAACCCAAACCCTAACCCTAACCCTAAACCTAAACCTAACCCTTATCCTTACCCTAACCCTAACACTAACCCTAAACCATACCAAACCCTAACCCTAAGCTTAAATCTAACCCTAACCCTAATCCAAACCCTAACCAGCACTTACCCTAACCCTAACCCTAAGCCTAACCCTAACACAAACCCACACCCTAAACCTAACCCGAACCCTAAATCTAACCCTAAACGATACCCTAAACCTAACCCTAACCCTAACCTAACCCTTACCCAAGCCCTAACCCTAACATTTACCCTAACCCTAACCCTAAGCCTAACCCTAACCCAAACCCACACCCTAACACTAACCCTAACACTAACCCAACCCTGACCCTAACCCTAACCCTAACACTGACTCAAACCCAAACCCTAACACTAACCCTAACCCTAACCCTAACCCTAACCCTAATCCTAACCTTAACCATAACCCTAACCCTAACCAAAACCCTAACGCTAACCCTAACCCGAACCCTAACGCTAACCCTAAACCTAAACCAAACCCTAATCCAAACCCTAACCCTAACCTTAATCCTAACCCAAAACCTAACCAGATACCTTACTCTAACCCAAACCCAAACCCTAACCCTAACCCTAACCCTAGGCCTAACCCTAAACCTAAACCTAACCCAAACCCAAACCCTAACCCTAAGCCTAACCCAAACCTTAAACCTAAACTAAACCCAACTCCTAACCCTAACCCTAAGCCTAACCCAAGCCCTAACCCTAATCCTAACCCTATCCCTATCGCCTAGCCCTACCCCAAACCCAAACCATAACCCTAACCCTAACCCTAACCCTAACCCTAACCCTAAACCTAACCCTAACCCAAGCCCAAACAATAACCCTATACCTAACCCTAACTCTAACCCAAACCGTAACCCTAACCATAACCCTAACCGTAACCCTAACACAAACCCTGACCCTAACCCTAACCCTAAACTTAACCCTACCCTAAACCCTAACTGTAACACTAACCCTAACGCTAACCCAAACACTAACCTAAACCCTAACCCTAACCCTAACCCTAACCCCTAACCCTAACCCTAATCTTAACCCTAACCCAAACCCTAACCCAAACCCTAACACTAACCTTAAACATAACCCAAACCCTAACCCGATACTTTACTCTAACCCAAACCCAAACCCTAAACCTAACCCTAACCCTAACCCTAACCCTAAACCTAAACCTAACCCAAAAACAAAACCTAACCCCTAAGCCTAACCCAAACCTTAAACCTAACCTAACCAAAGCCCTAACCCTAACCCTAACCCTAACCCAAGCCCTAAAACTAACCCTAACCCTGACCCTCACCCTAACCCAAACATAAACCCTAACCCAAATCCAAACCCTAACCCTAACCCTAAACCAAACCTAAACCCTAACCCTAACCCTAACCCGAACCCTAACCCTAACCCTAAGCCTAAAGCCTAACCCTAACCCTAACCTTAACCCTAACCCAAACCCTAACCCAAACCCTAACCTTAACCCTAACCGTAACCCTAACCTGAACGCTAACACTAAACCCTAAACCATAACCCTAAACCTAACCCTAACCCTAACCCAAATCCTAACCCTAACCCTAAACGTAACCCTAACCCAAACCCAAACCCGAACCCTTAACCTATCCCTAAACTTAACCCTAACCCAAACCCTAAACGAAACCCTAAACCTAACCCTAAACCTAACCCTAACCTAAACCCAAACCCTAATCCTAACACTAAATCTAACCCTAATACTAACCCTAACACTAACCCTAACCCAAGTGCAAACCCAAAACCAAACCCTAACCCTAACACAATCCCTACTGCCTAGCCCTAACATTTACCCTAACCCTAAGCCAAACCCTAAACCTAACTCTAACCCTAACCCTAAACCTAACCCTAAACCAAGCCCAAACACTAACCCTAACCCAACCCTAAACCTAACCCAAACCTAAACCCTAACCCAAATCCTAACCCTAACCCTAAACCTAAACCAAACCTAAACCCTAACCCTAACCCTAACCCGAACCCTAACCCTAACCCGAAACCTACACCTAATCCAAACACAAACCGTAACCCTAAGCCTAACCCAAACCTTAAACCTAACCTAAACCAAAGCCCTAACACTAAACCTAACCCTAACCCAAGCCCTAAAACTAACCCTAACCCTAACCCTAACCCTAACCCTAACCCAAACCTAAACCCTAACCCAAATCCTAACCCTAACCCTAAACCTAAACCAAACCTAAACCCTAACCCTAACGCTAACACGAACCCTAACCCTAAGCCGAAACCCTAACCCTAACCCTAACCTTAACATTAAACCAAACTCTAACCCAAACACTTACCAAAACCCTAACCCAAATCTGAACCCGAACTCTAACACTAAACCCTAAACCCTAACCGTAAACCTAACCCTAACCCAAAATTTAACACTAAACCTAACCCAAATCCTAACCCTAACCCTAACCCTAACCCTAACTCAAACCCAAACCCAAACCCTAACCCTAACCCTAACCTTAACCCTAACCCAAACCCTAACCCTAATCCTAACCCTAACCCTAACCCGAACCGAAACCCAAACACTAATCCTAACACTAAACCTAACCCTAATACTAACCCTAACACTAACCCTAACCCAAGTGCAAACCTTAACCCTAACCCTAAACCTAACCCAATCCCTACTGCCTAGACCTAACCCTAACCTAACCCTAAGCCAAACCCTAAACGTAACTCTAACCCTAAACCTAAACCTAACCCTAACCCAAGCCCAAACACTAACCCTAAACCTAACCCTAACTCTAACCCAAACGGTAACCCTAACCCTAACCCTAACCCTAACCCTAAACCTAAACCTAAACCTAACCCAAACACAAATCCTAACCCTAAGCCTAACCCAAACCTTAAACCTAATCTAAACCCAAGCCCTAACAGTAACCCTAACCCTAACCCAAGCCCTAAAACTAACCCTAACCCTAACCCTAACCCAAACCTCAACCCTAACCCAAACCCTAACCCTAAACCTAACACTAAACCAAACCTAAACCCTAACCCTAACCCTAACCCTAACCCTAACCTAAAATCTATCCCTATCCCTAACACTAATCCTATCCCAAACCAATCCCTAAGCCTAACCCTAACCCTAATTCTAACCCTAAACCAACCTCTAACAGTAACCCTAACCCAAACCCTAAACCTAAGCTAAACCCAATTCCTAACCCTAACCTTAACCCTAAACCAAGCCCTAAAACTAACGCTAACCCAAACCCTAACCCTAAAGCTAAACCTAACCCAAACACAAACCCTAACCGTAAGCCTAACCCAAACCTTAAACCTAACCTAAACCCAAGCCCTAACCCTAACCCTAACACTAACACAAGCCCTAAAACTAACCCTAACCCTAACCCTAACCCAAACCTAAACCCTAACCCAATCCCTTACCCTAACCCTAACACTAAACCAAACTTAAAACCTAACCCTAACCCTAACCCTAACCCTAACCTAAAATCTATCCCTAACCCTAACACTAATCCTACCCCAAACCAATCCCTAACCCTAACCATAACCCTAACCATAACCCTAAACCAACCCCTAACAGGAAACCTAAACCAAACCCTAACCCCAAACCAAACCCTAACCCTAACGCTAACCCTAACCCAAAACCTAAACCTAAACCTAACCCTAACCCTAATCCTAAACCTAACCCTAACCCTAACCCTAACCCCAACCCTAACCCTAAACCTAACCCTAAATCAAACCCCAACTCTATACCTATCTCGAACCCAAACCTAAACCTTAACCCTAAACTTAATCCTAACCCTAACCCTAGTCCTAAACCAACCCTAAACCTATCCCAAACCTAACCCTTCCCCTAACCCTAACACTAACCCTAAACCAAACCAAAATGTAACCCTAACCCTAAACCTATACCTAACCCTAACCCAAACCCTAAACCTAACACTTATCCTAACCCTAACCCTGAGCCTAATCCTAAACCAAAGGCACACCCTAAACCTAACCATAACATTAACTCTAACCCTAACCCTAATCGAAACCCTAACCCTAACCCTAACCCAAACCCAAACTTCAACCCTAACCCTAACCCAAACGCTAACCCTAACGCTAACCCTAACCCTAAACCAAACCCTAATCCTAACACTAACCCTAACCCTAACCTAACCCTAACCATAACCCTAAGCCAAACCAAAACCAACCCCTATCCCTAAGCCTAACCCTAACCCAAGGCCAAACACTAATCCTATCCCTAATCCTAACCCTAAGCCCTAACCCTAATCCTAACCTTAACCCTAACCCAAACCCTAACCCAAACGCTAACCCTAACCCTAACCCTAAACCTAACCTGAACCCTAACCCAAACCCTAACCTAAGACTTACCCTAACCCTAACCCTAAACCTAATCCTAACCCAAACCTAAAACCTAAACCTAAGCCTAACCCAAACCCTAAACCTAACCTAAACCCAATCCCTAACCCTAAGCCTAACCCTAACCCAAACCCACAACCTAAACCTAACCCGAACCCTAAAGCTAACCATAAACGAAACACTAAACCTAACCCTAACCATAAGCCTAACCATAACCGTAAACAAAACTCAAACCCTAACCCTAAACCTAAACCTGACCCAAACCAAAACCCTAAACCTAACCCTTAACCTAACCATAAAGCTAACCGCTAACCCCTAACCCTAACCCTAACCCTAACACTAAAACTAAACCTAACCCTAACTCTAAACCTAACCCTAACCCTAAATCTAACCCTAACCCTAACCCCTAACCCTAACCCTAACGTTAACCCTAACCCAAACCCTAACCCAAACCCTAATCCTAAGCCTAACCCTATCCCGAACCCTATCCCTAACCCTAATCCTAAACCTGACCCTAACCCTCACCCAAAACCTAACCATAACCCTAACGCTAACCCCTAACCACTAACCGTAACTCTAACCCTAACCCTAAACCTAAACCTAAACCAAACCCTAACGCTATACCTTACTCTAACCCAAACGCAAACCCTAAACCTAACCCAAACCCTAACCCTAAACCAAAAACTAAACCTAACCCAAACCCAAACCCTAACCCTAAGCCTAAACCAAACCCTAAACCTAACCTAAACCAAAGCCCTAACCCTAACCCTAACCCTAACCCTAACCCTAACCCTAACCCTAAACTAAACCCTAACGCTAACCCTAACACTAACCCCAACCCAAACCCTAACCCTACCCCTAACCCACAACCTAAACCTAAACCTAACCCTAATGCTAAACCTAACCCTAACCCTAACCCCAACCCTAACCCTAAACCTAACACTAAACCAAACCCTAACTTTAAACCTAAATCTAACCCAAACCTAAACCTTAACCCTAACCTTAATCCTAACCCTAACCCTAACCCTAAATCACCCCTAACCCTAACCCTAACCCAAACCCACACACTAAACCTAACCATAACCCTAACCCTAACCGAAACCCTAACCCTAACCCTAACCCTAACTCAAACCCAAACTTCAACCCTAACCCTAACCCAAAACCTTACCCTAACCCTAACCCTAACCAAAACCCAAACCCTAATCCTAACACTAACCCTAACCCTAACCCTAATCCTAACCCTAACACAAACCCAAAGCCTAATCCTAACAGTAACCCTAACCCTAACCCTAACCCTATCCCGAACCCTAACCCTAAACACTAAACCCTAACCATAACATAAACCCTAACACTAACCCTAACCCAAATCCTAAACCTAACCCTAAACCTAACCCTAACCCTAACCCGAAACCTAAAGGTAACCCTAACCCTAAACCCTAACCCTAACCCTAACGATAACCCTAACCCAAATCCTAACCCTAAACCTAAACCTAACCCTAACCCAAACCCTAAACCTAACCCTAACCTTAACCCTAACCCAAACCCTAACCAAAACCCCTACCCTAACCCTTACCCAAACCCTAAACCTAACCATAACCATAACACTAACCCTAACCCAAACCAAATCCTAAACCTAACCCTAACCATAAGCCTAACCATAATCGTAAACAAAACCCAAACCCTAACCCTAAAACTAAACCGGACCCAAACCCAAACCCTAAACCTAAAGCTAAACCTAAACCAAACACAAACCCTAACCCTAAGCCTCACTCAAAATTTAAACCTCACCTAAACCCAAGCCGTAACCATAACCCTAACCATAACCCAAGACCTAAAACTAACCCTAACCCTAACCCAAACCTAAACCCTAACCCAAACCCTAAATCTAACCCTAACCCTAAACCAAACCTAAAACCTAACCCTAACCCTAACCCTAACCCTGACCTAAACTCTATCCCTAACCCTAACGCTAACCCTACACCAAACCAATCACTAACCCTAATCCTAACCCTAAACCAACCTCTAACGGTAACCCTAAACCTAACCCAAACCTCAAACCTAAACCTTACCCTATCCTTAACGTTAACCCTAACCCAAACCTAACCCTAACCCTAACCCTAAACCAAAACCTAAACCTAAACCTAACGCTAATCCTAAACCAAACGCTCACCCTAACCCTAACCCTAACCCTAAACCAAACCCCAACTCTAAACCTAACTCTAACCCAAACCTAAACCTTAACCCTATCTTTAACCGTAACCCTAACCTTAAACCACACCTAAACATAACCCCAAACCTTACCGTTCCCCTAACCCTAACACTAACCATAAACCAAATCAAACCCCAACCCTAACCCTAACATCTAACCCAAACCCTAACCCTAACCCTAACCTAAACCCTATCCCTAACCCTAACATCTAACCCAAACCCTAACCCTAACCCTAACCCTAACCGAAACCAAACCCTAATCCTAACACTAAACCTAACCCTAATCCTAACCCTAACACTAACCCTAACCCAAGCCCAAACACTAACCCCAACCCTAACCCTAAATGTAACCCTAAACGAAACCCTAACCCTAACCCTCACCCTAACCCTTACCCAAGCCCTAACCCTAACCCTTACCCCAACCCTAACCCTAAGCCTAACCCTAACCCAAGCCCACACCCTAACCCTAATCCTCACACTATCCCCACCCCCACCCCTAACCCTAACCCTAACCCTAACTCAAACACAAACCCTAACCCTAAACTAACCCAAACCCAAACTTCAACCCTTACCCTAACCCAAACCAGAACCCTAACCCTAACCCTAATCCTAACCCTTACCCTAACCCTATCCCTATCGCCTAGACCTAACCCTAACCCTAACCCTAACCCTAACCCTAAGCCAAACCCTAACCATAACTCTAACCCTAACCTTAAACCTAACCCTAACCCAAGCCCAAACACTAACCCTAAACCTAACCCTAACCCTAACACAAACCTTAACCCTAACCATAACCCTAACCGTAACCCTAACACAAACCCTAACTCTAACCCTAACCCTAAACCTAATCCTACCCTAAACCCTAACCGTAACACTAACCCTAAACCTAACCCAAATCCTAACATTAACCCTAACTCCTAACCCTAACCCTAACCTTAACCCTAACCCAAACCCTAACCCAAAACCTAACCCTAACCCAAACCCAAACCCTAACCCTAACCCTAACCCTCACCCAAACCCTAAACCTAAAGCTAAACCTAAACCAAACACAAACCCTAACCCTAAGCCTAACTCAAAATTTAAACCTAACCTAAACCCAAGCCGTAACACTAACCCTAACCCTAACCCAAGCCCTAAAACTAACCCTAACCCTAACCCAAACCTAAACCCTAACCCAAAACCTAAACCTAACCCTAACCCTAAACCAAACCTAAAGCCTAACCCTAACCCTAACCCTAACCCTGACCTAAACTCTATCCCTAACCCTAACGCTAACCCTACCACAAACCAATCACTAACCCTAACCCTAACCCTATACCAACCTCTAACAGTAACCCTAAACCTAACACAAACCCCAAACCTAAACCTTACCCTATCCTTAACGTTAACCCTAACCCAAACCTAAACCAAACCCTAACCCTAACCCAAAACCTAAACCTAAACCTAAACCTAACCCTAATCCTAAACCTAAACCTAACCCTAACCCTAACCCTAACCCTAAACCAAACCCCAACTCTAATCCTAACTCTAACCCAAACCTAAACCTTAACCCTATGTTTAACCCTAACCCTAACCCTAAACTTAAACCACACCTAAACCTAACCCTAACCCTAACCGTTCCCCTAACCCTAACACTAACCCTAAACCAAACCAAACCCTAACCCTAACCTTAACATCTAACCCAAACCCTAACCCTAACCCTAACCTAAACCCTATCCATAACCCTAACATCTAACCCAAACCCTACCCTAACCCTCACCCTAACCGAAACCCAAACCCTAATCCTAACACTAAACCTAACCCTAATCCTAACCCTAACACTAACCCTAACCCAAGCCAAAACACTAACCACAACCCTAACCCTAAACGTAACCCTAAACGAAACCCTAACCCTAACCCTAACCCTAACCCTTACCAAATTCCTAAACCTAACCCTTACCCTAACCCTAAACCTAAGCCTAACCCTAACCCAAACCCACACCCTAACCCTAACCCTAACACTAACCCCAACCCTAACCCTAAACCTAACCCTAACCCAAACCCATACCCAAACCATAACACGAACCCTAACCATAACCCTAACCCAAACCCTTACCCAAACCCCTATCCTATCCCTAACCCTAACCCTAAACCTAAACCTGACCCAAACACAAACCCTAAACCTAACTCTTACCCTAACCATAAAGCTAACACCTAACCACTAACCCTAACCCTAAACCTAACCCTAAACCTAAACCTAACCCAAACCCTAAACCTATACCTTACTCTAACCCAAACGCAAACCCTAAACCTAACCCAAACCCTAACCCTAAACCTAAAACTAAACCTAACTCAAACCCAAACCCTAACCCTAACCCTAACACAAACCCTAAACCTAACCTAAACCAAAGCCCTAACCGTATCCCTAACCCTAACCCAAGCCCTAAAACTAACCCTAACCCTAACCCTATCCCAAACCTAAACCCTAACCCAAACCCTACCCCAACCCTAACTCTAAACCAAACCTAAATTCTAACCCTAACCCTAACCCTAAACCTGACCCTAACTTTAAGACTAACTCTAACCCAAACCTAAACCTTAACCCTAACCTTAATCCTAACCCTAACCCTAACCATAAACCACCCCTAACCCTAACCTTAACCCAAACCCACACCCTAAACCTAACCATAACCCTAACCATAACCCTAACCCTAACCGAAACCCTAACCCTAACCCTAACACAAACCCAAACTTCAACCCTAACCCTAACCCAAACCCTTACCCTAACCCTAACCCTAACCCTAACCAAAACCCTAATCCTAACACTAACCCTAACCCTAACCCTAATCCTAACCCTAACACAAAACCTAACCCTAACCCTTACACTAACCCTAACCCCATCCCAAACCCTAAAACTAACCCAAACGCTAACCCTAAACCTAACCCTAACCCTAAGAAAAACCCAAACCCTAATCCTCACAGTAACCCTAACCCTAACCCTAAACCACCCCTAACCCTAACCCTAACCCAAACCCACACCCTAAACCTAACCATAACCCTAACCCTAACCCTAACCCTAACTGAAACACTAACCCTAAACCTAACCCAAACCCAAACTTCAACCCTAAACCTAACCCAAACCCTTATCCTAACCCTAACTCTAACCCTAACCAAAACCCTAATCCTAACACTAACCCTAACCCTAACCCTAATCCTAACCCTAAGACAAAACCTAACCCTAACCCTTACCCTAACCCTAACCCTATCCCAAACCCTAAAACTAACCCAAACGCTAACCCTAAACCTATCCCTAACCCTAAGTAAAACCCAAACCCTAATCCTCACAGTAACCCTAACCCTAATCCTAACCTTATCCCTAACTCTAACCCAAACCCAACCCCGAACCGTCACCCTACCCGCCACCCTATCCCTAACGCCTAACCCTCACCCTAATCCTAACCCTGCCCCTACCCCTCACCCAAAACCTAACCATAACCCTCCCGCTAACCCCTAACCCTCACGTTAACCCTAACCCAAACCCTAACCCAAACCCTAACAATAACCCTAACCCTAACCCTATCCCGAACCCTAACCCTAAACCCTAAACCCTAACGCTAACCCTAACCCAAATCCTAACACTAACCCTAACCCTAATCCTAACCCTAACCCTAACCGTAACCCTAACCCTAACCCTAAACCAACCCTAAGACTAACACGAAGCCTAACCCTAACCCTAAACCTAAACCTAACCCAAACACTAACCCTCTATCTTAATCTAACCCAAACGCAAACCATAACCCTAACCCTAACCCTAACCCTAAACCTAAACGTATCCCA
>CM069528.1:5830000-5860000 GCA_035773235.1 Eospalax fontanierii
AACCCTAATCCTAACACTAAACCTAACCCTAATCCTAACCCTAACACTAACCCTAACCCAAGCCCAAACACTAACCCCAACCCTAACCCTAACCCTATCGCTATCGCCTAGCCCTAACCCTAACCCTAACCCTAAGCCAAACCCTAACCCAAACCCTAACCCAAACCCTAACCCAAACCCTAACCCTAACCCTAACCCTAACCCTAACCCTAAACCTAACCCAAACCCTAACCCTAACCCTAACCCTAACCGAAAACCAAACCCTAATCCTAACACTAAACCTAACCCTAATCCTGACCCTAACACTAACCCTAACCCAAGCCCAAACACTAACCCCAACCCTAACCCTAAAGGTAACCCTAAAAGAAACCTTAATCCTAACCGTATCCCTAACCCTTACCCAACCCTAACCCTAACCCTTACACTAACCCTAACCCTAAGCCTAACCCTAACCCAAACCCACACCCTAACCCTAACCCTAACACTAATCCCAGCCCTAACCCTAACCCTAACCCTAACTCAAACCCAAACCCTAACACTAACCCTAAACCAAACTAAACCCTAACCCTAACCCTAACCCTAATCCTGACCTAAACTCTATCCCTAACCCTAACCCAAACCCAAAGCCTAATCCTAACCTAAACCAAACCCAAACTTCAACCCTTACCCTAAACCAAACCAGAACCCTAACCCTAACCATAATCCTAACTCTAACCCTAACCCTATCCCTATCGCCTAGACCTAACCCTAACCCGAACCCTAACCCTAACCCAAACCCTAACCATAACTCTAACCCTAACCCTAAACCTAACCCTAACCCAAGTCCAAACACTAACCCTAAACCTAACCATAAACCTAACACAATCCTTAACCCTAACCATAACCCTAACTGTAACCCTAACACAAACCCTAACTCTAACCCTAACCCTAAACCTAACCCTACCCTAAACACTAACCGTAACACTAACCCTAACCCTAACCCAAACCCTAACCCTAATCCTAACTCCTAACCCTAACCCTAACCTTAACCCTAAACCAAACCCTAACCCAAACCCTAACCCTAACCTTAAACCTAACCCAAACCCTAACCCGATACCTTACTCTAACCCAAACCCAAACCCTAACCCTAACCCTAACCCTAACCCAAACCCTAAACCTAAAGCTAAACCTAAACCAAACACAAACCCTAACCCTAAGCCTAACTCAAAATTTAAACCTAACCTAAACCCAAGCCGTAACACTAACCCTAACCCTAACCCAAGACCTAAAACTAACCCTAACCCTAACCCAAACATAAATCCTAACCCAAACCCTAAACCTAACCCTAACCCTAACCCAAGACCTAAAACTAACCCTAAACCTAACCCAAACCTAAACCCTAACCCAAACCCTAAACCTAACCCTAACCCTAAACCAAACCTAAACCCTAACCCTAACCTAAACCCTAATCCTGACCTAAACTCTATCCCTAACCCTAACGCTAACCCTACCCCAAACCAATCACTAACCCTAACCCTAACCCTAAACCAACCTCTAACAGTAACCCTAAACCTAACCCAAACCCCAAACCTAAACCTTACCCTATCCTTAACGTTAACCCTAACCCAAACCTAACCCTAACCCTAACCCTAAACCAAAACCTAAACCTAAACCTAAACCTAAACCTAATCCTAAACCTTACCCTAACCCTAACCCTAACCCTAACCCTAACCCTAAACCAAACCCCAACTCTAAACCTAACTCTAACCCAAACCTAAACCTTAACCCTATCTTTAACCCTAACCCTAACCCTAACCTTAAACCACACCTAAACCTAACCCTAACCCTAACCGTTCCCCTAACCCTAACACTAACACTAAACCAAACCAAACCCTAACCCTAACCCTAACATCTAACCCTAACCCTAACCCTAACCCTAACCTAAACCCTATCACTAACCCTAACATCTAACCCAAACCCTAACCCTATCCCTAACCCTAACGGAAACCCAAACCCTAATCCTAACACTAAACCTAACCCTAATCCTAACCCTAACACTAACCCTAACCCAAGCCCAAACACTAACCCCAACACTAACCCTAAAGGTAACCCTAAACGAAACCCTAACCCTAACCCTATCCCTAACCCTTACCCTAACCCTAACCCTAAGCCTAACCCTAACGCAAACCCACACCCTAACCCTAACCCTAACATAAACCCCAACCCTAACCATAACCCTAAACCTAACTCAAACCCAAACCCTCACCCTATCCTAACCCAAACCCAAACTTCAACCCTTACCCTAACCAAAACCAGAACCCTAACCCTAACCCTAATCCTAACCCTAACCCTAACCCTATCCCTATCACCTAGACCTAACCCTAACCCTAACCCTAACCCTAACCCTAAGCCAAACCCTAACCATAACACTTACCCTAACCCTAAACCTAACCCTAACCCAAGCCCAAACACTAACCCTAAACCTAAGCCTTACCCTAACACAAACCTTAACCCTAACCATAACCCTAACCGTAACTCTAACACAAACCCTAACTCTAACCCTAACCTTAAACCTAAACCTACCCTAAACCCTCACCGTAACACTAACCCTAACCCTAACCCAAACCTTAACCCTAACCCTAACTCCTAACCCTAACCCCAACCTTAACCCTAACCAAAACCCTAACCCAAACCCTAACCCTAACCTTAAACCTAACCCAAACCCTAACCCGATACCTTACTCTAACCCAAACCCAAACCCTAACCCTAACCCTAACCCAAACCCTAAACCTAAAGCTAAACCTAAACGAAACACAAACCCTAACCCTAAGCCTAACTCAAAATTTAAACCTAACCTAAACCCAAGCTGTAACACTAACCCTAACCCTAACCCAAGCCCTAAAACTAACCCTAACCCTAACCCAAACCTAAACCCTAACCCACACCCAAAACCTAACGCTAACCCTAAACCAAACTTAAACCCTAACCCTAACCCTAACCCTAACCCTGACCTAAACTCTATCCCTAACCCTAACGCTAACCCTACCCCAAACCAATCACTAACCCTAACCCTAACCCTAAACCAACCTCTAACAGTAACACTAAACCTAACGCAAACCCCAAACCTAAACCTTACCCTTTCCTTATCGTTAACCCTAACCCAAACCTAACCCTAACCCTAACCCTAACCCAAAATCTAAACCTAAACCTAACCCTAATCCTAAACCTAACCCTAACCCTAACCCGAATTCTAACCCTAACCCTAACCCTAAACTAAACCCCAACTCTAAACCTAACTCTAACCCAAACCTAAACCTTAAACCTATCTTTAACCCTAACCCTAACCCTAACCTTAAAACACACATAAACCTAACCCTAACCCTAACCGTTCCCCTAACCCTAACACTAACCCTACACAAAACCAAACCCTAACCCTAACCCTAACATCTAACCAAACCCTAACCCTAACCCTAACCTAAACCCTATCCCTAACCCTAACATCTAACCCAAACCCTAACCCTCACCCTAATTCTAACCGAAACCCAAACCCTAATCCTAACACTAAACGTAACCCTAATCCTAACCCTAACACTAACCCTAACCCAAGCCCAAACACTAACCCCAACCCTAACGCTAAACGTAACCCTAAACGAAACCCTAACCCTAACCCTAAACCTAACCGTTACCCAAGCCCTAACACTAACCCTTACCCTAACCCTAACCCTAACCCTAAGCCTAACCCTAACCCAAACCCACACCCTAACCCTAACCCTAACACTAACCCCAGCCCTAACCCTAACCCTAACCCTTACTCAAACCCAAACCCTAACTCTAACCCTAAACCAAACCCTAACCCTAAACCTAACCCTTACCCTAACCCTAACCCTAAGCCTAACCCTAACCCAAACCCACACCCTAACCCTAACCCTAACACTAACCCCAGCCCTAAACCTAACCCTAACCCTAACTCAAACCCAAACCCTAACTCTAACCCTAAACCAAACCCTAACCCTAACCCTCACCCTAATCCTAACCCTAACCATAACCATAACCCTAACCCAAACCCTAAACCTAACCCTAACCCTAAGCCTGACCCTAACCCAAATCCTAAACCTAACACTAACCCTAACCCTAACACTAAACCAAACCCTAAACCTATCCTAACCCAACACCAAACCATAACCCTAACCCTAACCCTAAACCTAACACAAACCCTAATCCTAACACTAACCCTAACCCTAACCCTAACCCTAACCCTAAGCCAAACCCTAACCCTAACTCTAACCCCAAACCTAACCCTAACCCAAGCCCAAACAATAAACCTAAACCTAACCATAACCCTAACCCATACCGTAACCCTAACCATAACCCTAACCATAAACCTAACACAAACCCTAACATTAACCCTAACCCTAAACCTAACCGTACCCTAAACCCTAACCGTAACACTAACCCTAACCCTAACCCAAACCCTAACCCTAACCCTAACCCTAACCCCTAACACTAACCCTAACCTTAACCCTAACCCAAACCCTAACTCAAACCCTAACCCTAACCTTAAACATAACCCAAACCCTAACCCGATACCTAACTCTAACCCAAACCCTAACTCTAACCCTAACCCTAACCCTAACCCTAACCCTAACCCTAACCCTAACCCTAGCCCCAATCCTAACCCTAAACTTTACCCTTAACCAAAACCCAACTCTAAACCTAACTCTAACCCAAACCTAAACCTTAACCCTAACCTTAATCCTAACCCTAACCCTAACCCTAAACCATCCTTAACCCTAACCCTAACCCTAAACCTTCCCCTAAACCTAACACTAACCCTAAACCAAACCAAACCGTAACCCTAAACCTAAACCTAACCCTAACCCTAACCCAAACCCTAACCGTAACACTTACCCTAACCCTAACCCTAAGCCTAATCCTAAACCAAATCCACACCCTAAACCTAACCCAATCCCTAACCCTAACTCTAACCCTAACCCTAACCCAATCCCTAATCCTAACAGTAACCCTAACCCTAACCCTAACCCTAACAAAATCCAAATCCTAATCCTAACAGTAACCCTAACACTAAACCTAAGCTTAACCCTATACCTAATCCAAACCCAAACCCTAACCGTAACCCTAACACTCACACTATCACTAACGCTTAACACTAACCATAATCCTAACACTAACCCTAACCCTAAGCAAAACCAAACAATACCCCTATACCTAAACCTAACCCTAACCCAAGCCCAAACACTAACCCTAAACCTACCCGGAACCGTAGTCCAAACCCTAACCCTAACCCTAACCCAAACCCTAACCCTAAACCTGATCCTAACCCTAACCCAAACCCTAAGCCTAACCCTAACACATATCCTAACCTAACCCTAATCCTAACCCAAGCCCTAACCCTAACCCTAATCCTAACCCTAACCCAAGCCCTAAGCCTAACCCGAAACTAAACCCAAGACCTAACCCTAACCCTAACCCTAACCCAAGCCCTAAAACTAACCCTAACCCTAATCCTAACCCAAACCTAAACCCTATCTCAAAACGTAACCCTAACACAAACCCTAACCCAAACACTAACCATAACCCTAACCATAACCATAACCCTAACCCGAACCCTAACCCTACACCCTAAACCATAACCCTAAACCTAACCCTAACTGTAACCCTAATCCTAAACCTAAACCTAACCCAAACCCTAACACTATACCTTACTCTAACGAAAACGCAAACCGTAAACCTAACCCTAACCCAAATCCTAACCCTAACCCTAACCCTAAACCAAACCTAAACCCTAAGCCTAACCCTAACCCAAACCCTGACACCAATCCTAACCCAAATTCTAACCCTAACCCTAAACCTAACCCTAACCCAAACCCAAACCCAAACACTAACCCTAACCCGAAGACTAACTTTAACGCTAACCCAAACCCTAACCCAAACCCGAACCGTAACCCTAACCCTAACCCTAACCCCTAACCCTAACCATAACCTTAACCCTAACACAAAGCCTAACCCAAACCCTAACCCTAACCCTAACCCTTTCCCGAACCCTAACCCTAAACCCTAAACCCTAAACCTAACCCTAAGCCTAACCCAAACCCTAACACTAACCCTAACCCAAACCCAAACCCTAAACCTTAACCCTAACCTTAATCCTAACCCTAACCCTAACCCTAAATCACCCCTAACCCTAACCCTAACCCAAACCCACACCCTAAACCTAACCATAACCCTAACCCAAACCGAAACCCTAAACCTAACCCTAACCCAAACCCAAACTTCAACCCTAACCCTAAACCAAACCCTTACCCTAACCCTAACCCTAAACCTAACCCAAACCCTAATCCTAACACTAACCCTAACACTAACCCTAATCCTAACCCTAACACAAACCCTAACCCTAACAGTTACCCTAACCCTAACCATATCCCAAACCCTAATACTAACCCAAACCTTAACCCTAACGCTAACCCTAACCCTAATCCTAACAAAAACCCAAAGCCTAATCCTAACAGTAACCCTAACCCTAATCCTAAACTTATCCCTAACCCTAAACCAAACCCAAACCCTAACCGTAACCCTAACCCTCACCCTATCCCAAACTCCTAAACCTAAACCTAATCCTAACCGTAACCCTAACCCTAACCCGAAACCTAAACGTAACCCTAACCCTAACTCCTAACCCTAACCCGAACCCAAACCCTAACCATAACTCTAACCCTAACCCTACACCTAACCACAACCCAAGCCCAAACACTAACAGTAAACCTAACCCTAACCCTAACACAAACCTTAACCCTAACCATAACCCTAACCGTAACCCTAACACAAACCCTAACTCTAACCCTAACGATAAACCTAACCCTACCCTAAACTCTAACCGTAACACTAACCTTAACCCAAACCCTAACCCTAACCCTAACCCTAAACCAAACCCCAACTCTAAACCTAACTGTAACCCAAACCTAAACCTTAACCCTATCTTTAACCCTAACTCTAACCTTAAACCACACCTAAACCTAACCCTAACCCTAACCGTTCCCCTAACCCTAACACTAAACCTAAACCAAACCAAACCCTAACCCTAACCCTAACATCTAACCCAAACCCTAACCCTAACCCTAACCTAAACCCTATCCCTAACCCTAACATCTAACCCAAACCCTAACCCTAACCCTAACCCTAACCGAAACCCAAACCCTAATCCTAACACTAACCCTAACCCTAACCCTAACCCTAACCCTAACCCAAATTCTAACCCTAACCCTAAACCTAACCCTAAACCAAACCCAAACCCAAACACTAACCCTAACCCTAACCCTAACTTTAACGCTAACCCAAACCCTAACCATAACCTTAACCCTAACCCTAACCCAAACCCTAACCCTAACCCTAACCCACACCCTAAACCTAACCCAATCCCTAACCCTAACATTAACCCTAACCCAAGCCCTAAAACTAATGCTAACCCTAACCCTAACCCTAAAGCTAAACCTAACCCAAACACAAACCCTAACCGTAAGCCTAACCCAAACCTTAAAGCTAACCTAAACCCAAGACCTAACCCTAACCCAAACCCTAACCCTAACCCTAACCCTAACCCTAACCCTAACCCTAACCCACACCCTAAACCTAACCCAATCCCTAACCCTAACTCTAACCCTAAACCTAACCCAATCCCTAATCCTAACAGTAACCCTAACTCTAACCCTAACCCTAACAAAACCCAAATCCTAATCCTAACAGTAACCCTAACACTAAACCTAAGCTTAACCCTATCCCTAACCCAAACCCAAACCCTAACCGTAACCCTAACACTCACACTATCACTAACGCTTAACCCTAACCATAATCCTAACCCTAACCCTAACCCTAAGCCAAACCAAACCCCACCCCTATACCTAAACCTAACCCTAACCCAAGCCCAAACACTAACCCTAAACCTACCCGTAACCCTAACCCAAACCCTAACCCTAACCCTAACCCAAACCCCAACCCTAAACCTGACCCTAAGGCTAACCCAAACCCTAAGCCTAACCCTAACACAAATCCTAACCCTAACCCTAATCCTAACCCAAGCCCTAACCCTAACCCTAATCCTAACCCTAACCCAAGCCCTAAGCCTAACCCGAAACTAAACCCAAGACCTAACCCTAACCCTAACCCTAACCCAAGCCCTAAAACTAACCCTAACCCTAATCCTAACCCAAACCTAAACCCTATCTCAAAACATAACCCTAACCTTAACCCTAACACAAACCCTAACCCAAACACTAAACCTAACCCTAACCCTAACCCTAACCCGAACCCGAACCCTAACCCTACACCCTAAACCATAACCCTAAACCTAACCCTAACTCAAACCTTAACCCTAACCCAGCCCTAACCCAAATCCTAAACCTAACCATAACCCTAACGCTAACCCTAACCCAAACCAAACCCTAACCCTAACCCTAAACGTAATCCTAACCATAACCCTAACACAAACACAAACCCTAACACTAAACCTATACCTGAACCAAACCCAAACCCTAAACGTAACCCTTACCCTAACCATAAGGCTAACCCCAACCCCTAACCCTAACCCTAACCCTAACCTTAACCCTAACTCTAATCCGAATCCTCACCCTAACCCTAACCCTAACCCAAACCCTAACCCTAAATCTAACCCTAACCCAAACACTAAGCCTCAACCTTACTCTAACTCAAACCCAAACCCTAACCCTAATCTTAATCCTACCCCTAACCCTAGTCCTTAACCCAAGCCCTGACCCTAACCCTAACCCTAACCCTAACCCAAGCCCTAAAACTATCCCTAACCATAACCCTAACCCAAACCTAAATCCGAACTCAAACCCTAACCCTAACCCGAACCCGAACCCAAACCTAAATCCTAACGCTAAATCTAACCCTAACCCAAACCCTATCCCTAACCCTAACACTAACCCTAACCCAAACCAAACCCTAACTCTCATCCTAACCCTAAACCTAAACCTCAACCAACCTCCAACCCTAACACTAAACCTAATCCTAACACAAAACGTAACCCTTACCCTATCCGTAACACTAACCCCAAACCAAACCAAAACCTAACGCTAACCCTAACCCTAACACTAACCCAAAACCTAACCCTAACCCAAACCCAAACTTCAACCCTAACCCTAACCCAAACCCTAACCCTAAACCTAACCCTAACCCAAACCCTAATCCTAACCCTAATCCTAACCCTAACACAAACCCTAAATCTAACCCTTACCCTAACCCTAACCCTATCGCAAACCCTAACACTAACCCAAACCCTAACCCTAACCCTAAAAAAACCCAAACCCTAATCCTAACAGTAACCCTAACCCTAACCCTAACGTTAACCCTAACCTAAACCCTAACCCTAACCCTAACCCTAACCCTATCCCGAACCCTAACCCTAAACCCTAAACCCTAAACCTAACACAAACCCTAACACTAACCCTAACCCAAATCCTAACCCTAACCCTAAACCTAACCCTAACCCAAACCCATACTCAAACCCTAACACTAACCCTAACCTAAACCTTAACCCTAACCTTAATCCTAACCCTAACCCTAACCCTAAATCACCCCTAACCCTAACCCTAACCCAAACCCACACCCTAAACCTAACCATAACCCTAACCCTAACCCTAACCCTAACCGAAACACTAACCCTAAACCTAACCCAAACCCAAACTTCAACCCTAAGCCTAACCCAAACCCTTACCCTAACCCTAACCCTAACCAAAACCAAAACCCTAATCCTAACACTAACCATAACCCTAACCCTAATCCTAACCCTAACACAAAACCTAACCCTAACCCTTACCCTAACCTTAACCCTATCCCAAACCCTAACACTAACCCAAGTGCTAACCCTAAAACTAACCCTAACCCTAAGAAAAACCCAAACCCTAATCCTCACAGTAAGCCTAACCCTAATCCTAACCTTATCTCTAACTCTAACCCAAACCCAAACCCTAACCGTAACTCTAACCCTCACCCTATCCCTAACGCCTAACCCTAACCCTAATCCTAAACCTGACCCTAACCCTCACACAAAACCTAACAGTAACCCTAACGCTAACCCCTAACCCTAACCCTAACGTTAACCCTAACCCAAACCCTAACCCAAACCCTAACCCTAACCCTAACCCTAACCCTATCCCGAACCGTAACCCTAAACCCTAAACCCTAACCCTAACCCAAACCCTAACACTAACCCTAACCCAAATCCGAACCCTAACCCTAAACCTAACCCTAACCCAAACCCATAATCAAACCCTAACCCTAACCCTAACCCTAACCTTAACCCAAACCCAAACCCTAACCAAAACACCTACCCTAACCCTAACCCTAACCCAAAACCTAAACCTAACCATAACCATAACACTAACCCTAACCCAAACCAAACCCTAAACCTAACCCTAACCATAAGCCTAACCATAACCATAAACAAAACCCAAACACTAACCCTAAACCTAAAACTGACCCAAACCCAAACCCTAAACCTAACCCTTACCCTAACCGTAAACCTAACCGCTAACCCCTAACACTAACCCTAACCCTTACCCTAAAACTAAACCTAACCCTAACTCTAACTCTAACCCTAACCCTAAACCTAACCCTAACCCTAACCCCTAAAACTAACTCTAACCTTAACCCTAAACCAAACCCTAACCCAAACCCTAACCCTAAGCCTAACCCTATCCCGAACCCTAACCCTAAACCCTAAACCCTAACCCTAACCCTAACACTAACCCAAACACTAACACTAACCCTAATCCAAATCCTAACCCTAACCCTAAACCTAACCCTAACCCAAACCCATACCCAAACCCTAACCCTAACCCTAACCCTAAACCTAACCATAACCATAACACTAACCCTAACACAAACCAAACCCTAAACCTAACCCTGACCATAAGCCTAACCATAACCGTAAACAAAACCCAAACCCTAACCCTAAACCTAAACCTGACCCAAACCCAAACCCTAAACCTAACCCTTACCCTAACCATAAAGCAAACCGCTAACCCCTAACACTAACCCTAACCCTAACCCTAAACCTAAACCTAACCCAAACCCTAACCCTATCCCTTACTCTAACCCAAATGCAAACACTAAACCTAACCCAAACCCTAAAACTAAACCTAACCCAAACCAAAACCCTAACCCTAAGCCTAACCCAAACCCTAAACCTAACCTAAACCAAAGCCCTAACCGTAACTCTAACCCTAACCCAAGCCGTAAAACTAACCCTAACCCTAACCCTATCCCAAACCTAAACCCTAACCCAAACCCTAACCCTAACCCTAACCCTAAACCAAACCTAAACTCTAACCCTAACCTTAACCCTAACCCTGACCTAAACCCTATCCCTAAACCTAACACTAACCCTACCCCAAACCAATCCCTAACCCTAACCCTAACCCTAACCCTAATACAACCTCTAACAATAACCCTAAACCTAACTCTAACCCGAAACCTAACCCCTACCCTATCCGTGACATTAACCCTAACCCAAACCAAACCCTAACTCTAACCCTAACGCAAAACCAAAACCTAAACCTAACCCTAATCCTAAACCTAACCCTAACCCTAACCCTAACCCTAACCCTAACCCCAACCCTAACCCTAAACCTAACCCTAAACCAAACCCTAACTTTAAACCTAACTCTAACCCAAACCTAAACCTTAACCCTAACCTTAATCCTAACCCTAACCCTAACCCTAAACCAACCCTAACCCTAACCCTAACCCAAACCCACACCCTAAACCTAACCATAACCATAACCCTAACCCTAACCCTAACCCTAACCGAAACACTAACCCTAACCCTAAACCAAACCCAAACTTCAACCCTAACCCTAACCCAAACCCTTACCCTAACCCTAACCCTAACCCTAACCCAAACCCTAATCCTAACACTAACACTAACCCTAACCCTAATCCTAACCCTAACACAAAACCTAACCCTAACCGTTACCCTAAACCTTACCCTATCCCAAAACCTAACACTAACCAAAACCCTAACCCTAACACTAAACATAACCCTAACAAAAACCCAAACCCTAATCCTCACAGTAACCCTAACCCTAATCCTAACCTTATCCCTAACACTAACCCAAACTCATAGCCTAACCGTAACCCTAACCCTCACCCTATCCCTAACCCTAACCCTAACCCTAATCCTAAACCTGACCCTAACCCTCACCCGAAACCTAACCATAACCCTAACGCTAACCCGTTAACACTAACCCTAACGATAACCCTAAACCAAACCCTAATCCAAACCCTAACCCTAACCCTAATCCTAACCCTATCCTCAACCCTAACCCTAAATCCTAAACCCTAACCTTAACCCAAACCCTAACACTAACCCTAACCGAAATCCTAACCCTAACCCTAAACCTAACCCTAACCCAAACCCATAATCAAACCCTAAACCTAACCCTAACCCTAACCTTAACCCAAACCCAAACCCTAACCAAAACCCCTACCCTAACCCTAACCCTAACCCAAAACCTAAACCAAACTATAACCATAACACTAACCCTAACCCAAACCACACCCTAAACCTAACCCTAACCATAAGCCTAACCATAACTGTAAACAAAACCCAAACCCTAACCCTAAACCTAAACCTGACCCAAAACCAAACCCTAAACATAACCCTTACCCTAACCATAAAGCTAACCGCTAACCCCTAACCCTAACCCTAACCCTAACCCTAACCCTAACACTAAACCTAACCCTAAATCTAACCCTAACCCTAAACCTAAACCTAACCCTAACCCTAACCCTAACCCAAACCCGAACCCTAACCCTAACCCTAACCCTAACCCTAACCCCTAACCCTAACCATAACCTTAACCCTAACCCTAAACCTAACCCTAACTCTAACCCTAACACTAACCCTAAACCTAACCCTAACCCAAACCCAAACCCAAACCCTAACCCTACCCCGAACTTTAACCCTAACCCAAACCCTAACCCAAACCCGAAACCTAACCCTAACCCTAACCCCTAACCCTAACCATAACCTTAAACCTAACCCAAAGCCTAACCCAAACCCTAACCCTAACCCAAACCCTAACCCAAACCCTAACCCTAACCCTAACCATAACCCTAACCCTAACCCTAACCCTAACCCCAACCCTAACCCTAAACCTAACCCTAAACCAAACCCTAACTTTAAACCTAACTCTAACCCAAACCTAAACCTTAACCCTAACCTTAATCCTAACCCTAACCCTAACCCTAAACCAACCCTAACCCAAACCCTAACCCAAACCCTAACCCTAACCCTAACCATAACCCTAACCCTAACCCTAACCCTAACCCCAACCCTAACCCTAAACCTAACCCTAAACCAAACCCTAACTTTAAACCTAACTCTAACCCAAACCTAAACCTTAACCCTAACCTTAATCCTAACCCTAACCCTAACCCTAAACCAACCCTAACCCTAACCCTAACCCCAACCCTAACCCTAAACCTAACCCTAAACCAAACCCTAACTTTAAACCTAACTCTAACCCAAACCTAAACCTTAACCCTAACCTTAATCCTAACCCTAACCCTAACCCTAAACCAACCCTAACCCTAACCCTAACCCAAACCCACACCCTAAACTTGACCATAACTCTAACCCTAACCCTAACCGTAACCGAAACCCTAACCCTAACCCTAACCCAAACCCATACTCAAACCCTAACCCTAACCCTAACCTAAACCTTAACCCTAACCTTAATCCTAACCCTAACCCTAAACCTATACCACCCCTAACCCTAACCCTAACCCAAACCCACACCCTAAACCTAACCATAACCCTAACCCTAACCCTAACCCTAACCGAAAAACTAACCCTAACCCTAACCCAAACCCAAACTTCAACCCTAACCCTAACCCAAACCCTTACCCTAACCCTAACCCTAACCCTAACCCTAATCAAAACCCTAATCCTATCACTAAACATAACCGTAACCATAATCCTAACACTAACACAAAACCTACCCCTAACCCTTACCCTAACCTTAACCCTAGCCCAAACCCTAACACTAACCCAAATGCTAACCCTAAAACTAACCCTAACCCTAAGAAAAACCCAAACCCTAATCCTCACAGTAACCCTAACCCTAATCGTAACCTTATCCCTAACTCTAACCCAAACCCAAACCCTAACCCTAACACTAACCCTCACCCTATCCCTAACGCCTAACCCTAACCCTAATCCTAAACCTGACCCTAACCCTCACACAAAACCTAACCGTAACCCTAACGCTAACCCCTAAACCCTAACCCTAAGGTTAACCCTAACCCAAACCCTAACCCAAACCCTAACCCTAACCCTAACCCTATCCCGAACCGTAACCCTAAACCCTAAACCCTAACCCTAACCCAAACCCTAACACTAACCCTAACCCAAATCCTAACCCTAACCCTAAACCTAACCCTAACCCAAACCCATAATCAAACCCTAACCCTAACCCTAACCCTAACCTTAACGCAAACCCAAACCCTAACCAAAACACCTACCCTAACCCTAACCCTAACCCAAAACCTAAACCTAACCATAACACTAACCCTAACCCAAACCAAACCCTAAACCTAACCCTAAACCCAAACCCTACAACTAACCCTAACCCTAAGCCTAACCCTAACCGTAACCCTAACCCTAACCTTAACGTTAACCCTAACCCAAACCCTAACCCAAACCCTAACCCTAACCCTAACCCTATCCCGAACCGTAACCCTAAACCCTAAACCCTAACCCTAACCCAAACCCTAACACTAACCCTAACCCAAATCCTAAACCTAATCCTAAACCAAACCCTAACCCAAACCCTAACCCTAAGCCTAACCCTATCCCGAACCCTAACCCTAAACCCTAAACCCTAACCCTAACCCTAACCCTAACCCAAACACTAACACTACCCCTACTCCAAATCCTAACCCTAACCCTAAACCTAACCCTAACCCAAACCCATACCCAAACCCTAACCCTAACCCTAACCGTAAACCTAACCATAACCATAACACTAACCCTAACACAAACCAAACCCTAAACCTAACCCTAACCATAAGCCTAACCATAACCGTAAACAAAACCCAAACCCTAACCCTAAACCTAAACCTGACCCAAACCCAAACCCTAAACCTAACCCTTACCCTAACCATAAAGCTAACCGCTAACCCCTAACACTAACCCTAACCCTAACCCTAAACCTAAACCTAACCCAAACCCTAACCCTATCCCTTACTCTAACCCAAATGCAAACACTAAACCTAACCCAAACCCTAAAACTAAACCTAACCCAAACCCAAACCCTAACCCTAAGCCTAAACCAAACCCTAAACCTAACCTAAACCAAAGCCCTAATCGTAACTCTAACCCTAACCCAAGCCGTAAAACTAACCCTAACCCTAACCTTATCGCAAACCTAAACCCTAACCCAAACCCTAACCCTAACCCTAAGCCTATCCCAAACCTAAACTCTAACACTAAACTTAACCCTAACCCTGACCTAAACCCTATTCCTAAACCTAACACTAACCCTACCCCAAACCAATCCCTAACCCTAACCCTAACCCTAACCCTAATCCAACCTCTAACAATAACCCTAAACCTAACTCTAACCCGAAACCTAACCCCTACCCTATCCGTGACAATAACCCTAAACCAAACCAAACCCTAACTCTAACCCTAACGCAAAATCAAAACCTAAACCTAACCCTAATCCTAAACCTAACCCTAACCCTAACCCTAACCCTAACCCCAACCCTACCCCTAAACCTAACCCTAAACCAAACCCTAACTTTAAACCTAACTCTAACCCAAACCTAAACCTTAACCCTAAACTTAATCCTAACTCTAACCCTAACCCTAAGCCATACCAAACCCTACCCCTATACCTAAACCTAACCCTAACCCAAGCCCAAACACTAACCCTAAACCTACCCGTAACCCTAACCCAAACCCTAACCCAAAGCCTAACCCAAACCCTAAACCTAAACATGACCCTAACGCTAACCCAAACCCTAAGCCTAACCCTAACACAAATCCTAACCCTAAACCTAATCCTAACCCAAGCCCTAACCCTAACCCTAATCCTAACCCTAACCCAAGCCCTAAGCCTAACCCGAAACTAAACCCAAGACCTAACCCTAACCCTAACCCTAACCCAAGCCCTAAAACTAACCCTAACCCTAATCCTAACCCAAACCTAAACCCTAACACAAACCCTAACCCAAACACTAACCCTAACCCTAACCCTAACCCTAACCCGAACCCGAACCCTAACCCTACACCCTAAACCATAACCCTAAACCTAACCCTAACTCAAACCTTAACCCTAACCCAGCCCTAACCCAAATCCTAAACCTAACCATAACCCTAACGCTAACCCTAACCCAAACCAAACCCTAACCCTAACCCTAAACGTAATCCTAACCATAACCCTAACACAAACACAAACCCTAACACTAAACCTATACCTGAACCAAACCCAAACCCTAAACGTAACCCTTACCCTAACCATAAGGCTAACCCGAACCCCTAACCCTAACCCTAACCCTAACCCTAACCCTAACCTTAACCCTAACTCTAATCCTAATCCTAACCCTAACCCTAACCCTAACCCTAACCCAAACCCTAACCCTAAATCTAACCCTAACCCAAACACTAAGCCTCAACCTTACTCTAACTCAAACCCAAACCCTAACCCTAATCTTAATCCTAACCCTAACCCTAGTCCTTAACCCAAGCCCTGACCCTAACCCTAACCCTAACCCAAGCCCTAAAACTATCCCTAACCATAACCCTAACCCAAACCTAAATCCGAACTCAAACCCTAACCCTAACCCTAACCCGAACCCAAACCTAAATCCTAACGCTAAATCTAACCCTAACCCAAACCCTATCCCTAACCCTAACACTAACCCTAACCCAAACCAAACCCTAACTCTCATCCTAACCCTAAACCTAAACCTCAACCAACCTCTAACCCTAACACTAAACCTAATCCTAACACAAAACGTAACCCTCACCTTATCCGTAACACTAACCCTAAACCAAAACAAAACCTAACCCTAACCCTAACCCTAACCCAAACCCAAACTTCAACCCTAACCCTAACCCAAACCCTAACCCTAAACCTAACCCTAACCCAAACCCTAATCCTAACACAAACCCTAACCCTAACCCTAATCCTAACCCTAACACAAACCCTAAATGTAACCCTTACCCTAACCCTAACCCTATCCCAAACCCTAACACTAACCCAAACCCTAACCCTAACCCTAAAAAAACCCAAACCCTAATCCTAACAGTAACCCTAACCCTAACCCTAACCTTAACCCTAAACTAAACCCTAACCCTAACCCTAACCCTAACCCTATCCCGAACCCTAACCCTAAACCCTAAACCCTAAACCTAACACAAACCCTAACACTAACCCTAACCCAAATCCTAACCCTAACCCTAAACCTAACCCTAACCCAAACCCATACTCAAACCCTAACCCTAACCCTAACCTAAACCTTAACCCTAACCTTAATCCTACCGCTAACCCTCACCCTAAACCACCCCTAACCCTAACCCTAAGCCAAACCCAGACCCTAAACCTTACCATAACCCTAACCCTAACCCTAACCCTACCCGAAACACTAACCCTAAACCTAACCAAAACCCAAACTTCAACCCTAACCCTAACCCAATCCCTTACCCTAACCCTAACCCTAACCCAAACCAAAACCCTAATCGTAACACTAACCATAACCCTAACCCTAATCCTAACCCTAACACAAAACCTAACCCTAACCCTTACCCTAACCTTAACCCTATCCCAAACCCTAACACTAACCCAAATGCTAACCCTAAAACTAACCCTAACCCTAAGAAAAACCCAAACCCTAATCCTCACAGAAACCCTAACCCTAATCCTAAACTTATCCCTAACTCTAACCCAAACCCAAACCCTAACCGTAACCCTAACCCTCACCCTATCCCTAACGCCTAACCCTAACCCTAATCCTAAACCTGACACTAACCCTCACACAAAACCTAACAGTAACCCTAACGCTAACCCCTAACCCTAACCCTAACGTTAACCCTAAACCAAACCCTAACCCAAACCCTAACCCTAACCCTAACCCTAACCCTATCCCGAACCGTAACCCTAAACCCTAAACCCTAACCCTAACCCAAACCCTAACACTAACCCTAACCCAAATCCGAACCCTAAACCTAAACCTAACCCTAACCCAAACCCATAATCAAACCCTAACCCTAACCCTAACCCTAACCTTACCCCAAACCCAAACCCTAACCAAAACCCCTACCCTAACCCTAACCCTAACCCAAAACCTAAACCTAACCAAAACCATAACACTAACCCTAACCCAAACCAAACCCTAAAACTAACCCTAACCATAAGCCTAACCATAACCGTAAACAAAACCCAAACACTAACCCTAAACCTAAAACTGACCCAAACCCAAACCCTAAACCTAACCCTTACCCTAACCGTAAACCTAACCGCTAACCCCTAACACTAACCCTAACCCTAACCCTAAAACTAAACCTAACCCTAACTCTAACTCTAACCCTAACCCTAAACCTAACCCTAACCCTAACCCCTAAAACTAACTCTAACCTTAACCGTAAACCAAACCCTAACCCAAACCCTAACCCTAAGCCTAACCCTATCCCGAACCCTAACCCTAAACCCTAAACCCTAACCCTAACCCTAACCCTAACCCAAACACTAACACTAACCCTAATCCAAATCCTAACCCTAACCCTAAACCTAACCCTAACCCAAACCCATACTCAAACCCTAACCCTAAACCTAACCGTAAACCTAACCATAACCATAACACTAACCCTAACACAAACCAAACCCTAAACCTAACCCTAACCATAAGTCTAACCATAACCGTAAACAAAACACAAACCCTAACCCTAAACCTAAACCTGACCCAAACCCAAACCCTAAACCTAACCCTTACCCTAACCATAAAGCTAACCGCTAACCCCTAACACTAACCCTAACCCTAACCCTAAACCTAAACCTAACCCAAACCCTAACCCTATCCCTTACTCTAACCCAAATGCAAACACTAAACCTAACCCAAACCCTAAAACTAAACCTAACCCAAACCCAAACCCTAACCCTAAGCCTAAACCAAACCCTAAACCTAACCTAAACCAAAGCCCTAACCGCAACTCTAACTCTAACCCTAACGTAAAACCAAAACCTAAACCTAACCCTAATCCTAAACCTAACCCTAACCCTAACCCTAACCCTAACCCCAACCCTAACCCTTAACCTAACCCTAAACCAAACCCTAACTTCAAACCTAACTCTAACCCAAACCTAAACCTTAACCCTAACCTTAATCCTAACCCTAACCCTAACCCTAAACCAACCCTAACCCTAACCCTAACCCAAACCCACACCCTAAACCTAAACATAACCCTAACCCTAACCCTAACCCTAACCAAAACACTAACCCTAACCGTAACCCAAACCCAAACTTCAACCCTAACCCTAACCCAAACCCTTACCCTAACCCTAACCCTAACCCAAACCCTAATCCTAACACTAACACTAACCCTAACCCTAATCGTAACCCTAACACAAAACCTAACCCTAACCGTTACCCTAAACCTTACCCTATCCCAAACCCTAACACTAACCCAAACCCTAACCCTAACACTAAACCTAACCCTAACAAAAACCCAAACCCTAATCCTCACAGTAACCCTAACCCTAATCCTAACCTTATCCCTAACACTAACCCAAACTCATAGCCTAACCGTAACCCTAACCCTCACCCTATCCCTAACCCTAACCCTAACCCTAATCCTAAACCTGACCCTAACCCTCACCCGAAACCTAACCATAACCCTAACGCTAACCCCTAACACTAACCCTAACGTTAACCCTAAACCAAACCCTAACCCAAACCCTAACCCTAACCGTAAACCTAACCCTATCCTCAACCCTAACCCTAAACCCTAAACCCTAACCCTAACCCAAACCCTAACACTAACCCTAACCGAAATCCTAACCCTAACCCTAAACCTAACCCTAACCCTAACCCCTAAAACTAACTCTAACCTTAACCCTAAACCAAACCCTAACCCAAACCCTAACCCTAAGCCTAACCCTATCCCGAACCCTAACCCTAAACCCTAAACCCTAACCCTAACCCTAACCCTAACCCAAACACTAACACTAACCCTAATCCAAATCCTAACCCTAACCCTAAACCTAACCCTACCCTAAACCCTAACCGTAACACTAACCCTAACCCAAACCCTAACCCAAACCCTAACCCTAACCCTAACCCTTCCCCTAACCCTCACAATAACCCAAAACCAAACCAAACCCTAACCCAAACACTAACCCTAACGCTATCGCTATCGCCTAGCCCAAACCCTAACCCTAACCCTAAGCTAAATCCTAACCCTAACTCTAAACCTAACACTAAACCTAACCCTAACCCAAGCCCAAACACTAACCCTAAACCTAATCCTGACTCTAAATCAAACCGTAACCCTAACCCTAACCCTAACCCTAACCCTAACCCTAACCTTAACCCTAACCCAAACCATAACCCAAACCATAACCCTAACCTTAACCCTAACCCAAACCCTAACCCAAACCCTAAACCTAACACTATACCTAACCCAAACCCTAACCCAATACCTTAGTCTAACCCAAACCCAAACCCTAACCCTAACCCTAACCCTAAACCTAAACATAACCCAAACCCAAACCCTAACACTAAGTATAACCCAAACCCTAAACCTAAACTAACCGAAGCCCTAAACCTAACCCTAACCCTAACCGAAGCCCTAAAACTAACCCTAACCCTAACCCTATTCCTAACCCCAAACATAACCATAACCCTAACCCAAGCCCTAACCCTAACCCTAACCCTAACCCTGACCCTAACCCAAATCCTAACCCTAACCCTAACCCTAACCCTAACACTAACACAAACCCTAATCCTAACCCTAACCCTAACCCTTACCCTAACCCTAACCCTATCCCAAACCCTAACAATAACCCAAACCCTAACCCTAACCCTAACGCTAACCGAAAGCCAAACCCTAATCCTAACACTAAACGTAACCCTAATACTAAACCTAAAACTAAACCTAACCCTACCCTAAACCCAAACCGTAACACTATCCCTAATCCTAACCAAACCGTATCCCAAACCCTAACCCAAACCCTAAACCAAAGCCTAACTCTAACCCTCACCCTAACCCCTAACCCTAACCCTAACCTTAACCCTAACCCAAACCCTAACCCAAACCTTAACCCTAACCTTAAACCTAACCCAAATACTCACCCGATCCCTTACTCTAACCCAAACACAAACCCTAACCCTAACCCTAACAATAACCCTAACCCTAACCCAATCCCAAACCCTAACCCTAACCCTAACCCTAAAACTAAACCTAACCCAAACACAAAACCTAAATCTAACACTAACCCAAACCTTAAACCAAACCTAAACCCAAGCCCTAACCCTAACCCTAACCCTAACCCAAGCCCTAGAACTAACCTTAACCCTAACCCTAACCCAAACCTAAACCCCAACCCAAACCCTAGCCCTATCCCTAACCCTAAACCAAACATAAACCCTAAACCTAACCCTAACCCTAACCCTAACCTAAACTCTATCCCTAACCCTAACACTAACCCTACCCCAAACCAATCCCTAACCCTAACGCTAACCCTAACCAAAAACCAACCTCTAACAGTAATCCTAAACCAAACCCTAACCCCAAACCTAACCCTTACCCTATCCGCAACATTAAGCCTAACACAAACCAAACTCTAACCCTAACCCTAACCCTAACCCTAACCCAAAATCTAAACGTAAACCTAACCCTAATCCTAAACCTAACTCTAACCCTAACATTAACCCTAGCCCTAACCCTAACCCCAACCCTAACCCTAAATCTAACCCTAAACTAAAACCCAACTCTAAACCTAACTCTAACCCAAACCTAAACCTGAACCCTATCCTTAATCCTAACCCTAACTCTACCCCTAAACCACCCCTAATACTAACCCTAACCCAAACCCTTCCCCTAACCCTAACACTAACCCTAAACCTAACCAAACTGTAACCTTAACCCTAAACATAACCCTAACCCTAACTCAAACCCTATCCCTAACCCTAACCCAAACCCTAACCCTAACCCTAAGCCTAATCCTAAACCAAACCCACACCCTAAACCTAACCCTAACTCTAACCCTAACCCTTACCGAAACCCTAACCCTAACCCTAACCCAAACCCAAACTACAACCCTAACCCTAACCAAAACCCTACCCCTAACCCTAACCCTAACCCAAACCCTAATCCTAACAATAACCCTAACCCTAACCCTAAGCCAAATCAAAACCTACCCCAATCCCTAAACCTAACCCTAACCCAAGCAAAAACACTAATACTAACCCTAACCCTAACCCTAACCCTAACCCTAACCCTAACCGCTAACCCTAACCCTAACCTTAACCCTAACCCAAACCCTAACCCTAATCTTAAAACTAACCCAAACCCTAACCCGATACCTTACTCTAACCCAAAACCAAACCCTAAACCTAACCCTAATCCAAACCTAAACCCTAACCCAAACCCTAACCCTAACCCTAACCCCAACCCTAACCCTAAACCTAACCCTAAACCAAACCCCAACTCTAAACCTAACTCTAACCCAAACCTAAACCTTAACCCTAACTTTAATCCTAACCCTAACTCTAACCCTAAACCACCCCTAACCTAACCCTAACCCTAATCCTTCCCCTAACCCTAACACTAACCCTAAACCAAACCAAACCGTAAACCTAACCCTAATCATAATCCTAACCCTAACCCAAACCCTAACCCTAACCGAAACCCTAACCCTAAACCTAAGCCTAATCCTAAACCAAAATCACACCCTAAACCTAACCATAACCCTAACCCTAACCACAACCCTAACCGAAACCCTAACCCTAAACCTAACCCAAACCCAAACTGAAACCCTAACCCTAAACCTAACCTAACCCTAACCCTAACCCTAACAATAATCCTAACACTAATCCTAACCCTAACCCTAACCCTAAACCTAAGCCAAACCAAAACCTACTCCTATCCCTAAACCTAACCCTAACCCAAGCAAAAACACTAATGCTAAACCTAACCCTAACCCTAACCCTAACCCCTAAACCTAACCCTAACCTTAACCCTAAGCCAAACCCTAACCCAAACCCTAACCCTAATCTTAAACCTAACCCAAACCCTAACCCGATACCTTACTCTAACCCAAAACCAAACCCTAACCCTAACCCTACCCCTACCCCTAACCCTAACCCTAATCCTAACCCTAACCCTAACCCTAAGCCAAACCAAACCCTACCCCTATCCCTAAACCTAACCCTAACCGAATCCCAAACACCAACCCTAAACCTCCATGTAACCCTAACCCAAACCCTAACCCTAACCCTTACCCTAAACCTAACCCTATCCCAAACCCTAACCCTCACCCAAACCCTACCCCTAACCTTAACCCAACCCTAACCCTAACCCTAACCCTCATCCTAACCTTAACCCTAACCCTAAACCAAACCCAAACCCTAACCGTAACCCTAACACTCACCCTATCACTAACGCCTAACCCTAACCCTAACCCTAACCCTAATCCTAACCCTAACCCTAACCATAAGCCAAACCAAACCCAACCCCTATCCCTAAACCTAACCCTAACCCAAGCCCAAACACTAACCCTAAACCTACCCGTAAACCTAACCCAAACCCTAACCCTAACCCGAACCCTAACCCAAACCCTAACGGTAACACTAACCCTAAACCTTACCCTAACCCTATCCGAACCCTAAGCCTAATCCTAACCCTAACCCATAATGCTAACCCTAAACTTAACCCTATCCCAAACCCTAAAACAAACCCTAACCGTAATCCTAACCCTAACCCGAACCCTAACCCTGAACCCTAAACCCTAACACTAAGCCTAAACCCAACCGATACCCTAAACCTAACACTAACCCTAACCCAAACTCAAACTTCAACCCTAACCCTAACGCAAACCCTAACCCTAACCCGAACCCTAACCCTTAACCAAACCCTAATCCTAACAATAACACTAAACCTAACCCTAACACAAACCCTAACCGTAACCCTTACCCTAACCCTAACCCTATTCCAAACTCTAACACCAACCCAAACCCTAAACCTAACCCTAATCCTAACCCTAACAAAAACCCAAATCCTAACCCTAACCCAAACCCTAACCCCAAACCTAACCCTTACCCTATCCGTAACATTAAGCCTAACACAAACCAAACTCTAACCCTAACCCTAACCCTAACCCTAACCCAAAACCTAAACCTAAACCTAACCCTAATCCTAAACCTAACCCTAACCCTAACACTAACCCTAGCCCTAACCCTAACCCCAACCTTAACCCTAAACCTAACCCTAAACTAAACCCCAACTCTAAACCTAACTCTAACCCAAACCTAAACCTGAACCCTAACCTTAATCCGAACCTTAACTCTAACCCTCAACCACCCCTAAACCTAACCCTAACTCAAACCCTTCCCCTAACCCTAACACTAACCCTAAACCAAACCAAACCGTAACCTTAACCCTAAACATAACCCTAAACCTAACTCAAACCCTAACCCTAACCCTAACCCAAACCCTAACCCTAACCCTAAGCCTAATCCTAAACCAAACCCACACCCTAAACCTAACCCTAACCCTAACCCTAACCCTAACCCTAACCGAAACCCTAACCCTAACCCTAACCCAAACCCAAACTGCAACCCTAACCTTAACCCAAACCCTAACCCTAACCCTAACCCTAACCCAAACCCTAATCCTAACAATAACCCTAACCCTAACCCTAACCCTAACCCTAAGCCAAACCAAAACCTACCCCTATCCCTAAACCTAACCCTAACCCAAACAAAAACACTAATACTAAACCTAAAACTACACCCTAACCCTAACCCTAACCCTAACCGCTAACCCTAACCCTAACATTAACCCTAACCCAAACCCTAACCCTAATCTTAAAACTAACCCAAACCCTAACCCGATACCTTACTCTAACCCAAAACCAAACCCTAACCCTAACCCTAATCCAAACCTAAACCCTAACCCAAACCCTAACCCTAACCCTAACCCCAACCCTAACCCTAAACCTAACCCTAAACCAAACCCCAACTCTAAAAGTAACTCTAACCCAAACCTTAACCTTAACGCTCATTTAATCCTCCCCCTAACTCTAACCCTAAACCACCCCTAACCTCACCCTAACCCTAACCCTTCCCCTAACCCTAACACTAACCCTAAACCAAACCAAACCGTAAACCTAACCCTAATCATAATCCTAACCCTAACCCAAACCATAACCCTAACCGAAACCCTAACCCTAAACCTAAGCCTTATCCTGAACCAAACCCACACCCTAAACCTAACCCTAACCACAACCCTAACCGAAACCCTAATCCTAAACCTAACCCAAACCCAAACTGAAACCCTAACCCTAAACCTAACCCTAACCCTAACCCTAACCCTAATCCTAACACTAACCCTAACCCTAACCCTAACCCTAAACCTAAGCCAAACCAAAACCTACTCCTATCCCTAAACCTAACCCTAACCCAAGCAAAAACACTAATGCTAAACCTAACCCTAACCCTAACCCTAAACCCTAAACCTAACCCTAACCTTGACCCTAACCCAAACCCTAACCCAAACCCTAACCCTAATCTTAAACCTAAGCCAAACCCTAACCCGATACCTTACTCTAACCCAAAACCAAACCCTAACCCTAACCCTAACCCTACCCCTAACCCTAACCCTAATCCTAACCCTAACCCTAACCCTAAGCCAAACCAAACCCTACCCCTATCCCTAAACCTAACCCTAACCGAATCCCAAACACTAACCCTAAACCTACATGTAACCCTAACCCAAACCCTAACCCTAACCCTTACCCTAAACCTAACCCTAAACCTAAACATAACCCAAACCCAAACCCTAACACTAAGTATAACCCAAACCCTAAACCTAAACTAACCGAAGCCCTAAACCTAACCCTAACCCTAACCCTATTCCTAACCCCAAACATAACCATAACCCTAACCCAAGCCCTAACCCTAACCCTAACCCTAACCCTGACCCTAACCCAAATCCTAACCCTAACCCTAACCCTAACCCTAACACTAACACAAACCCTAATCCTAACCCTAACCCTAACCCTTACCCTAACCCTAACCCTATCCCAAACCCTAACAATAACCCAAACCCTAACCCTAACCCTAACGCTAACCGAAAGCCAAACCCTAATCCTAACACTAAACGTAACCCTAATACTAAACCTAAAACTAAACCTAACCCTACCCTAAACCCAAACCGTAACACTATCCCTAATCCTAACCAAACCGTATCCCAAACCCTAACCCAAACCCTAAACCAAAGCCTAACTCTAACCCTCACCCTAACCCCTAACCCTAACCCTAACCTTAACCCTAACCCAAACCCTAACCCAAACCCTAACCCTAACCTTAAACCTAACCCAAATACTCACCCGATCCCTTACTCTAACCCAAACACAAACCCTAACCCTAACCCTAACAATAACCCTAACCCTAACACTAACCCTTCCCCTAACCCTAAGACTAACCCTAAACCAAACCAAACCCTAACACTAACCCTAAAACTAAATCTAACCCTAACCCAAACACTAACTCTAAAAGTTACCCTAACCCTAACACTAAGCCTAATCCTAAACCAAAACCACACCCTAAACCTAACCATATCCCTAACCCTAACCCTAACCGAAACCCTAAACCTAACCCTAATCCAAACCCAAACTTCAACCCTAACCCTAACCCTAACCCTAACCCTAAGCCAAACCCTAACCATAACTCTAACCATAACCCTAAACCTAACCGTAACCCAAGCCCAAACACTAACCCTAAACCTAACCCTAACCCTAAGACAAATCGTAACCCTAACCATAACCCTAACTGTAACCCTAACACAAACCCTAACCATAACCCTAACCCTAAACCTAACCCTACCCTAAACCCTAACCGTAACACTAACCCTAACCCAAACCCTAACCCAAACCCTAACCCTAACCCTAACCCTTCCCCTAACCCTCACAATAACCCAAAACCAAACCAAACCCTAACCCAAACACTAACCCTAACGCTATCGCTATCGCCTAGCCCAAACCCTAACCCTAACCCTAAGCTAAATCCTAACCCTAACTCTAAACCTAACACTAAACCTAACCCTAACCCAAGCCCAAACACTAACCCTAAACCTAATCCTGACTCTAAATCAAACCGTAACCCTAACCCTAACCCTAACCCTAACCCTAACCCTAACCTTAACCCTAACCCAAACCATAACCCAAACCATAACCCTAACCTTAACCCTAACCCAAACCCTAACCCAAACCCTAAACCTAACACTATACCTAACCCAAACCCTAACCCAATACCTTAGTCTAACCCAAACCCAAACCCTAACCCTAACCCTAACCCTAAACCTAAACATAACCCAAACCCAAACCCTAACACTAAGTATAACCCAAACCCTAAACCTAAACTAACCGAAGCCCTAAACCTAACCCTAACCCTAACCGAAGCCCTAAAACTAACCCTAACCCTAACCCTATTCCTAACCCCAAACATAACCATAACCCTAACCCAAGCCCTAACCCTAACCCTAACCCTAACCCTGACCCTAACCCAAATCCTAACCCTAACCCTAACCCTAACCCTAACACTAACACAAACCCTAATCCTAACCCTAACCCTAACCCTTACCCTAACCCTAACCCTATCCCAAACCCTAACAATAACCCAAACCCTAACCCTAACCCTAACGCTAACCGAAAGCCAAACCCTAATCCTAACACTAAACGTAACCCTAATACTAAACCTAAAACTAAACCTAACCCTACCCTAAACCCAAACCGTAACACTATCCCTAATCCTAACCAAACCGTATCCCAAACCCTAACCCAAACCCTAAACCAAAGCCTAACTCTAACCCTCACCCTAACCCCTAACCCTAACCCTAACCTTAACCCTAACCCAAACCCTAACCCAAACCTTAACCCTAACCTTAAACCTAACCCAAATACTCACCCGATCCCTTACTCTAACCCAAACACAAACCCTAACCCTAACCCTAACAATAACCCTAACCCTAACCCAATCCCAAACCCTAACCCTAACCCTAACCCTAAAACTAAACCTAACCCAAACACAAAACCTAAATCTAACGCTAACCCAAACCTTAAACCTAACCTAAACCCAAGCCCTAACCCTAACCCTAACCCTAACCCAAGCCCTAGAACTAACCTTAACCCTAACCCTAACCCAAACCTAAACCCCAACCCAAACCCTAGCCCTATCCCTAACCCTAAACCAAACATAAACCCTAAACCTAACCCTAACCCTAACCCTAACCTAAACTCTATCCCTAACCCTAACACTAACCCTACCCCAAACCAATCCCTAACCCTAACGCTAACCCTAACCAAAAACCAACCTCTAACAGTAATCCTAAACCAAACCCTAACCCCAAACCTAACCCTTACCCTATCCGCAACATTAAGCCTAACACAAACCAAACTCTAACCCTAACCCTAACCCTAACCCTAACCCAAAATCTAAACGTAAACCTAACCCTAATCCTAAACCTAACTCTAACCCTAACATTAACCCTAGCCCTAACCCTAACCCCAACCCTAACCCTAAATCTAACCCTAAACTAAAACCCAACTCTAAACCTAACTCTAACCCAAACCTAAACCTGAACCCTATCCTTAATCCTAACCCTAACTCTACCCCTAAACCACCCCTAATACTAACCCTAACCCAAACCCTTCCCCTAACCCTAACACTAACCCTAAACCAAACCAAACTGTAACCTTAACCCTAAACATAACCCTAACCCTAACTCAAACCCTAACCCTAACCCTAACCCAAACCCTAACCCTAACCCTAAGCCTAATCCTAAACCAAACCCACACCCTAAACCTAACCCTAACCCTAACCCTAACCCTAACCGAAACCCTAACCCTAACCCTAACCCAAACCCAAACTGCAACCCTAACCCTAACCAAAACCCTAACCCTAACCCTAACCCTAACCCAAACCCTAATCCTAACAATAACCCTAACCCTAACCCTAAGCCAAATCAAAACCTACCCCAATCCCTAAACCTAACCCTAACCCAAGCAAAAACACTAATACTAACCCTAACCCTAACCCTAACCCTAACCCTAACCCTAACCGCTAACCCTAACCCTAACCTTAACCCTAACCCAAACCCTAACCCTAATCTTAAAACTAACCCAAACCCTAACCCGATACCTTACTCTAACCCAAAACCAAACCCTAAACCTAACCCTAATCCAAACCTAAACCCTAACCCAAACCCTAACCCTAACCCTAACCCCAACCCTAACCCTAAACCTAACCCTAAACCAAACCCCAACTCTAAACCTAACTCTAACCCAAACCTAAACCTTAACCCTAACTTTAATCCTAACCCTAACTCTAACCCTAAACCACCCCTAACCTAACCCTAACCCTAATCCTTCCCCTAACCCTAACACTAACCCTAAACCAAACCAAACCGTAAACCTAACCCTAATCATAATCCTAACCCTAACCCAAACCCTAACCCTAACCGAAACCCTAACCCTAAACCTAAGCCTAATCCTAAACCAAAATCACACCCTAAACCTAACCATAACCCTAACCCTAACCACAACCCTAACCGAAACCCTAACCCTAAACCTAACCCAAACCCAAACTGAAACCCTAACCCTAAACCTAACCTAACCCTAACCCTAACCCTAACAATAATCCTAACACTAATCCTAACCCTAACCCTAACCCTAAACCTAAGCCAAACCAAAACCTACTCCT
>CM069528.1:5865000-5867500 GCA_035773235.1 Eospalax fontanierii
CAAACCCTAACCCTAACCGAAACCCTAACCCTAAACCTAAGCCTAATCCTAAACCAAAATCACACCCTAAACCTAACCATAACCCTAACCCTAACCACAACCCTAACCGAAACCCTAACCCTAAACCTAACCCAAACCCAAACTGAAACCCTAACCCTAAACCTAACCTAACCCTAACCCTAACCCTAACAATAATCCTAACACTAATCCTAACCCTAACCCTAACCCTAACCCTAAGCCAAACCAAATCCTACTCCTATCCCTAAACCTAACCCTAACCCAAGCAAAAACACTAATGCTAAACCTAACCCTAACCCTAACCCTAACCCCTAAACCTAACCCTAACCTTAACCCTAAGCCAAACCCTAACCCAAACCCTAACCCTAATCTTAAACCTAACCCAAACCCTAACCCGATACCTTACTCTAACCCAAAACCAAACCCTAACCCTAACCCTAACCCTACCCCTAACCCTAACCCTAATCCTAACCCTAACCCTAACCCTAAGCCAAACCAAACCCTACCCCTATCCCTAAACCTAACCCTAACCGAATCCCAAACACTAACCCTAAACCTCCATGTAACCCTAACCCAAACCCTAACCCTAACCCTTACCCTAAACCTAACCCTATCCCAAACCCTAACCCTCACCCAAACCCTACCCCTAACCTTAACCCAACCCTAACCCTAACCCTAACCCTCATCCTAACCTTAACCCTAACCCTAAACCAAACCCAAACCCTAACCGTAACCCTAACACTCACCCTATCACTAACGCCTAACCCCTACCCTAACCCTAACCCTAATCCTAACCCTAACCCTAACCATAAGCCAAACCAAACCCAACCCCTATCCCTAAACCTAACCCTAACCCAAGCCCAAACACTAACCCTAAACCTACCCGTAAACCTAACCCAAACCCTAACCCTAACCCGAACCCTAACCCAAACCCTAACGGTAACACTAACCCTAAACCTTACCCTAACCCTATCCGAACCCTAAGCCTAATCCTAACCCTAACCCATAATGCTAACCCTAAACTTAACCCTATCCCAAACCCTAAAACAAACCCTAACCGTAATCCTAACCCTAACCCGAACCCTAACCCTGAACCCTAAACCCTAACACTAAGCCTAAACCCAACCGATACCCTAAACCTAACACTAACCCTAACCCAAACTCAAACTTCAACCCTAACCCTAACGCAAACCCTAACCCTAACCCGAACCCTAACCCTTAACCAAACCCTAATCCTAACAATAACACTAAACCTAACCCTAACACAAACCCTAACCGTAACCCTTACCCTAACCCTAACCCTATTCCAAACTCTAACACCAACCCAAACCCTAAACCTAACCCTAATCCTAACCCTAACAAAAACCCAAATCCTAACCCTAACCCAAACCCTAACCCCAAACCTAACCCTTACCCTATCCGTAACATTAAGCCTAACACAAACCAAACTCTAACCCTAACCCTAACCCTAACCCTAACCCAAAACCTAAACCTAAACCTAACCCTAATCCTAAACCTAACCCTAACCCTAACACTAACCCTAGCCCTAACCCTAACCCCAACCTTAACCCTAAACCTAACCCTAAACTAAACCCCAACTCTAAACCTAACTCTAACCCAAACCTAAACCTGAACCCTAACCTTAATCCTAACCTTAACTCTAACCCTCAACCACCCCTAAACCTAACCCTAACTCAAACCCTTCCCCTAACCCTAACACTAACCCTAAACCAAACCAAACCGTAACCTTAACCCTAAACATAACCCTAAACCTAACTCAAACCCTAACCCTAACCCTAACCCAAACCCTAACCCTAACCCTAAGCCTAATCCTAAACCAAGCCCACACCCTAAACCTAACCCTAACCCTAACCCTAACCCTAACCCTAACCGAAACCCTAACCCTAACCCTAACCCAAACCCAAACTGCAACCCTAACCTTAACCCAAACCCTAACCCTAACCCTAACCCTAACCCAAACCCTAATCCTAACAATAACCCTAACCCTAACCCTAACCCTAACCCTAAGCCAAACCAAAACCTACCCCTATCCCTAAACCTAACCCTAACCCAAACAAAAACACTAATACTAAACCTAAAACTACACCCTAACCCTAACCCTAACCCTAACCGCTAACCCTAACCCTAACATTAACCCTAACCCAAACCCTAACCCTAATCTTAAAACTAACCCAAACCCTAACCCGATACCTTACTCTAACCCAAAACCAAACCCTAACCCTAACCCTAATCCAAACCTAAACCCTAACCCAAACCCTAACCCTAACCCTAACCCCAACCCTAACCCTAAACCTAACCCTAAACCAAACCCCAACTCTAAAAGTAACTCTAACCCAAACCTAAACCTTAACCCTAATTTAATCCTAACCCTAACTCTAACCCTAAACCACCCCTAACCTAACCCTAACCCTAACCCTTCCCCTAACCCTAACACTAACCCTAAACCAAACCAAACCGTAAA
>CM069528.1:5870000-5877500 GCA_035773235.1 Eospalax fontanierii
TAACAATAACCCAAACCCTAACCCTAACCCTAACGCTAACCGAACGTCAAACCTTAATCCTAACACTAAACGTAAACCTAATACTAAACCTAAAACTAAACCTAACCCTACCCTAAACCCAAACCGTAACACTATCCCTAATCCTAACCAAACCGTATCCCAAACCCTAACCCAAACCCTAAACCAAAGCCTAACTCTAACCCTCACCCTAACCCCTAACCCTAACCCTAACCTTAACCCTAACCCAAACCCTAACCCAAACCTTAACCCTAACCTTAAACCTAACCCAAATACTCACCCGATCCCTTACTCTAACCCAAACACAAACCCTAACCCTAACCCTAACAATAACCCTAACCCTAACCCAATCCCAAACCCTAACCCTAACCCTAACCCTAAAACTAAACCTAACCCAAACACAAAACCTAAATCTAACGCTAACCCAAACCTTAAACCTAACCTAAACCCAAGCCCTAACCCTAACCCTAACCCTAACCCAAGCCCTAGAACTAACCTTAACCCTAACCCTAACCCAAACCTAAACCCCAACCCAAACCCTAGCCCTATCCCTAACCCTAAACCAAACATAAACCCTAAACCTAACCCTAACCCTAACCCTAACCTAAACTCTATCCCTAACCCTAACACTAACCCTACCCCAAACCAATCCCTAACCCTAACGCTAACCCTAACCAAAAACCAACCTCTAACAGTAATCCTAAACCAAACCCTAACCCCAAACCTAACCCTTACCCTATCCGCAACATTAAGCCTAACACAAACCAAACTCTAACCCTAACCCTAACCCTAACCCTAACCCAAAATCTAAACGTAAACCTAACCCTAATCCTAAACCTAACTCTAACCCTAACATTAACCCTAGCCCTAACCCTAACCCCAACCCTAACCCTAAATCTAACCCTAAACTAAAACCCAACTCTAAACCTAACTCTAACCCAAACCTAAACCTGAACCCTATCCTTAATCCTAACCCTAACTCTACCCCTAAACCACCCCTAATACTAACCCTAACCCAAACCCTTCCCCTAACCCTAACACTAACCCTAAACCAAACCAAACTGTAACCTTAACCCTAAACATAACCCTAACCCTAACTCAAACCCTAACCCTAACCCTAACCCAAACCCTAACCCTAACCCTAAGCCTAATCCTAAACCAAACCCACACCCTAAACCTAACCCTAACCCTAACCCTAACCCTAACCGAAACCCTAACCCTAACCCTAACCCAAACCCAAACTGCAACCCTAACCCTAACCAAAACCCTAACCCTAACCCTAACCCTAACCCAAACCCTAATCCTAACAATAACCCTAACCCTAACCCTAAGCCAAATCAAAACCTACCCCAATCCCTAAACCTAACCCTAACCCAAGCAAAAACACTAATACTAACCCTAACCCTAACCCTAACCCTAACCCTAACCCTAACCGCTAACCCTAACCCTAACCTTAACCCTAACCCAAACCCTAACCCTAATCTTAAAACTAACCCAAACCCTAACCTGATACCTTACTCTAACCCAAAACCAAACCCTAAACCTAACCCTAATCCAAACCTAAACCCTAACCCAAACCCTAACCCTAACCCTAACCCCAACCCTAACCCTAAACCTAACCCTAAACCAAACCCCAACTCTAAACCTAACTCTAACCCAAACCTAAACCTTAACCCTAACTTTAATCCTAACCCTAACTCTAACCCTAAACCACCCCTAACCTAACCCTAACCCTAATCCTTCCCCTAACCCTAACACTAACCCTAAACCAAACCAAACCGTAAACCTAACCCTAATCATAATCCTAACCCTAACCCAAACCCTAACCCTAACCGAAACCCTAACCCTAAACCTAAGCCTAATCCTAAACCAAAATCACACCCTAAACCTAACCATAACCCTAACCCTAACCACAACCCTAACCGAAACCCTAACCCTAAACCTAACCCAAACCCAAACTGAAACCCTAACCCTAAACCTAACCTAACCCTAACCCTAACCCTAACAATAATCCTAACACTAATCCTAACCCTAACCCTAACCCTAAACCTAAGCCAAACCAAACCCTACCCCTATCCCTAAACCTAACCCTAACCGAATCCCAAACACTAACCCTAAACCTCCATGTAACCCTAACCCAAACCCTAACCCTAACCCTTACCCTAAACCTAACCCTATCCCAAACCCTAACCCTCACCCAAACCCTACCCCTAACCTTAACCCAACCCTAACCCTAACCCTAACCCTCATCCTAACCTTAACCCTAACCCTAAACCAAACCCAAACCCTAACCGTAACCCTAACACTCACCCTATCACTAACGCCTAACCCTAACCCTAACCCTAACCCTAATCCTAACCCTAACCCTAACCATAAGCCAAACCAAACCCAACCCCTATCCCTAAACCTAACCCTAACCCAAGCCCAAACACTAACCCTAAACCTACCCGTAAACCTAACCCAAACCCTAACCCTAACCCGAACCCTAACCCAAACCCTAACGGTAACACTAACCCTAAACCTTACCCTAACCCTATCCGAACCCTAAGCCTAATCCTAACCCTAACCCATAATGCTAACCCTAAACTTAACCCTATCCCAAACCCTAAAACAAACCCTAACCGTAATCCTAACCCTAACCCGAACCCTAACCCTGAACCCTAAACCCTAACACTAAGCCTAAACCCAACCGATACCCTAAACCTAACACTAACCCTAACCCAAACTCAAACTTCAACCCTAACCCTAACGCAAACCCTAACCCTAACCCGAACCCTAACCCTTAACCAAACCCTAATCCTAACAATAACACTAAACCTAACCCTAACACAAACCCTAACCGTAACCCTTACCCTAACCCTAACCCTATTCCAAACTCTAACACCAACCCAAACCCTAAACCTAACCCTAATCCTAACCCTAACAAAAACCCGAATCCTAACCCTAACCCAAACCCTAACCCCAAACCTAACCCTTACCCTATCCGTAACATTAAGCCTAACACAAACCAAACTCTAACCCTAACCCTAACCCTAACCCTAACCCAAAACCTAAACCTAAACCTAACCCTAATCCTAAACCTAACCCTAACCCTAACACTAACCCTAGCCCTAACCCTAACCCCAACCTTAACCCTAAACCTAACCCTAAACTAAACCCCAACTCTAAACCTAACTCTAACCCAAACCTAAACCTGAACCCTAACCTTAATCCTAACCTTAACTCTAACCCTCAACCCCCCCTAAACCTAACCCTAACTCAAACCCTTCCCCTAACCCTAACACTAACCCTAAACCAAACCACACCCTAACCTTAACCCTAAACATAACCCTAAACCTAACTCAAACCCTAACCCTAACCCTAACCCAAACCCTAACCCTAACCCTAAGCCTAATCCTAAACCAAACCCACACCCTAAACCTAACCCTAACCCTAACCCTAACCCTAACCCTAACCGAAACCCTAACCCTAACCCTAACCCAAACCCAAACTGCAACCCTAACCTTAACCCAAACCCTAACCCTAACCCTAACCCTAACCCAAACCCTAATCCTAACAATAACCCTAACCCTAACCCTAACCCTAACCCTAAGCCAAACCAAAACCTACCCCTATCCCTAAACCTAACCCTAACCCAAACAAAAACACTAATACTAAACCTAAAACTACACCCTAACCCTAACCCTAACCCTAACCGCTAACCCTAACCCTAACATTAACCCTAACCCAAACCCTAACCCTAATCTTAAAACTAACCCAAACCCTAACCCGATACCTTACTCTAACCCAAAACCAAACCCTAACCCTAACCCTAATCCAAACCTAAACCCTAACCCAAACCCTAACCCTAACCCTAACCCCAACCCTAACCCTAAACCTAACCCTAAACCAAACCCCAACTCTAAAAGTAACTCTAACCCAAACCTAAACCTTAACCCTAATTTAATCCTAACCCTAACTCTAACCCTAAACCACCCCTAACCTAACCCTAACCCTAACCCTTCCCCTAACCCTAACACTAACCCTAAACCAAACCAAACCGTAAACCTAACCCTAATCATAATCCTAACCCTAACCCAAACCATAACCCTAACCGAAACCCTAACCCTAAACCTAAGCCTTATCCTGAACCAAACCCACACCCTAAACCTAACCCTAACCACAACCCTAACCGAAACCCTAATCCTAAACCTAACCCAAACCCAAACTGAAACCCTAACCCTAAACCTAACCCTAACCCTAACCCTAACCCTAATCCTAACACTAACCCTAACCCTAACCCTAACCCTAAACCTAAGCCAAACCAAAACCTACTCCTATCCCTAAACCTAACCCTAACCCAAGCAAAAACACTAATGCTAAACCTAACCCTAACCCTAACCCTAAACCCTAAACCTAACCCTAACCTTGACCCTAACCCAAACCCTAACCCAAACCCTAACCCTAATCTTAAACCTAAGCCAAACCCTAACCCGATACCTTACTCTAACCCAAAACCAAACCCTAACCCTAACCCTAACCCTACCCCTAACCCTAACCCTAATCCTAACCCTAACCCTAACCCTAAGCCAAACCAAACCCTACCCCTATCCCTAAACCTAACCCTAACCGAATCCCAAACACTAACCCTAAACCTACATGTAACCCTAACCCAAACCCTAACCCTAACCCTTACCCTAAACCTAACCCTAAACCTAAACATAACCCAAACCCAAACCCTAACACTAAGTATAACCCAAACCCTAAACCTAAACTAACCGAAGCCCTAAACCTAACCCTAACCCTAACCCTATTCCTAACCCCAAACATAACCATAACCCTAACCCAAGCCCTAACCCTAACCCTAACCCTAACCCTGACCCTAACCCAAATCCTAACCCTAACCCTAACCCTAACCCTAACACTAACACAAACCCTAATCCTAACCCTAACCCTAACCCTTACCCTAACCCTAACCCTATCCCAAACCCTAACAATAACCCAAACCCTAACCCTAACCCTAACGCTAACCGAAAGCCAAACCCTAATCCTAACACTAAACGTAACCCTAATACTAAACCTAAAACTAAACCTAACCCTACCCTAAACCCAAACCGTAACACTATCCCTAATCCTAACCAAACCGTATCCCAAACCCTAACCCAAACCCTAAACCAAAGCCTAACTCTAACCCTCACCCTAACCCCTAACCCTAACCCTAACCTTAACCCTAACCCAAACCCTAACCCAAACCCTAACCCTAACCTTAAACCTAACCCAAATACTCACCTGATCCCTTACTCTAACCCAAACACAAACCCTAACCCTAACCCTAACAATAACCCTAACCCTAACCCAATCCCAAACCCTAACCCTAACCCTAACCCTAAAACTAAACCTAACCCAAACACAAAACCTAAATCTAACGCTAACCCAAACCTTAAACCTAACCTAAACCCAAGCCCTAACCCTAACCCTAACCCTAACCCAAGCCCTAGAACTAACCTTAACCCTAACCCTAACCCAAACCTAAACCCCAAGCCAAACCCTAGCCCTAACCGTAACCCTAAACCAAACATAAACCCTAAACCTAACCCTAACCCTAACCCTAACCTAAACTCTATCCCTAACCCTAACACTAACCCTACCCCAAACCAATCCCTAACCCTAACGCTAACCCTAACCAAAAACCAACCTCTAACAGTAATCCTAAACCAAACCCTAACCCCAAACCTAACCCTTACCCTATCCGCAACATTAAGCCTAACACAAACCAAACTCTAACCCTAACCCTAACCCTAACCCTAACCCAAAATCTAAACGTAAACCTAACCCTAATCCTAAACCTAACTCTAACCCTAACATTAACCCTAGCCCTAACCCTAACCCCAACCCTAACCCTAAATCTAACCCTAAACTAAAACCCAACTCTAAACCTAACTCTAACCCAAACCTAAACCTGAACCCTATCCTTAATCCTAACCCTAACTCTACCCCTAAACCACCCCTAATACTAACCCTAACCCAAACCCTTCCCCTAACCCTAACACTAACCCTAAACCAAATCAAACTGTAACCTTAACCCTAAACATAACCCTAACCCTAACTCAAACCCTAACCCTAACCCTAACCCAAACCCTAACCCTAACCCTAAGCCTAATCCTAAACCAAACCCACACCCTAAACCTAACCCTAACCCTAACCCTAACCCTAACCGAAACCCTAACCCTAACCCTAACCCAAACCCAAACTGCAACCCTAACCCTAACCAAAACCCTAACCCTAACCCTAACCCTAACCCAAACCCTAATCCTAACAATTATCCTAACCCTAACCCTAAGCCAAATCAAAACATACCCCAATCCCTAAACCTAACCCTAACCCAAGCAAAAACACTAATACTAACCCTAACCCTAACCCTAACCCTAACCCTAACCCTAACCGCTAACCCTAACCCTAACCTTAACCCTAACCCAAACCCTAACCCTAATCTTAAAACTAACCCAAACCCTAACCCGATACCTTACTCTAAACCAAAACCAAACCCTAATCCTAACCCTAATCCAAACCTAAACCCTAACCCAAACCCTAACCCTAACCCTAACCCCAACCCTAACCCTAAACCTAACCCTAAACCAAACCCCAACTCTAAACCTAACTCTAACCCAAACCTAAACCTTAACCCTAACTTTAATCCTAACCCTAACTCTAACCCTAAACCACCCCTAACCTAACCCTAACCCTAATCCTTCCCCTAACCCTAACACTAACCCTAAACCAAACCAAACCGTAAACCTAACCCTAATCATAATCCTAACCCTAACCCAAACCCTAACCCTAACCGAAACCCTAACCCTAAACCTAAGCCTAATCCTAAACCAAAATCACACCCTAAACCTAACCATAACCCTAACCCTAACCACAACCCTAACCGAAACCCTAACCCTAAACCTAACCCAAACCCAAACTGAAACCCTAACCCTAAACCTAACCTAACCCTAACCCTAACCCTAACAATAATCCTAACACTAATCCTAACCCTAACCCTAACCCTAAACCTAAGCCAAACCAAAACCTACTCCTATCCCTAAACCTAACCCTAACCCAAGCAAAAACACTAATGCTAAACCTAACCCTAACCCTAACCCTAACCCCTAAACCTAACCCTAACCTTAACCCTAAGACAAACCCTAACCCAAACCCTAACCCTAATCTTAAACCTAACCCAAACCCTAACCCGATACCTTACTCTAACCCAAAACCAAACCCTAACCCTAACCCTAACCCTACCCCTAACCCTAACCCTAATCCTAACCCTAACCCTAACCCTAAGCCAAACCAAACCCTACCCCTATCCCTAAACCTAACCCTAACCGAATCCCAAACACTAACCCTAAACCTCCATGTAACCCTAACCCAAACCCTAACCCTAACCCTTACCCTAAACCTAACCCTATCCCAAACCCTAACCCTCACCCAAACCCTACCCCTAACCTTAACCCA
>CM069528.1:5882500-5890000 GCA_035773235.1 Eospalax fontanierii
CCTAACACTAACCCTAAACCAAACCAAACCGTAAACCTAACCCTAATCATAATCCTAACCCTAACCCAAACCCTAATCCTAACCGAAACCCTAACCCTAAACCTAAGCCTAATCCTAAACCAAAACCACACCCTAAACCTAACCATAACCCTAACCCTAACCACAACCCTAACCAAAACCCTAATCCTAAACCTAACCCAAACCCAAACTGAAACCCTAACCCTAAACCTAACCCTAACCCTAACCCTAACCCTAACCCTAATCCTAACACTAACCCTAACCCTAACCCTAACCCTAAACCTAAGCCAAACCAAAACCTACTCCTATCCCTAAACCTAACCCTAACCCAAGCAAAAACACTAATGCTAAACCTAACCCTAACCCTAACCCTAACCCCTAAACCTAACCCTAACCTTAACCCTAACCCAAACCCTAACCCAAACCCTTACCCTAATCTTAAACCTAACCCAAACCCTAACCCGATACCTTACTCTAACCCAAAACCAAACCCTAACCCTAACCCTAAAGCTACCCCTAAACCTAACCCTAATCCTAACCCTAACCCTAACCCTAAGCCAAACCAAACCCTACCCCTATCCCTAAACCTAACCCTAACCGAATCCCAAACACTAACCCTAAACCTACATGTAACCCTAACCCAAACCCTAACCCTAACCCTTACCCTTACCCTAAACCTAACCCTATCCCAAACCCTAACCCTAACCCAAACCCTACCCCTAACCTTAACCCAACCCTAACCCTAACCCTAACCCTCATCCTAACCTTAACCCTAACCCTAAACCAAACCCAAACCCTAACCGTAACCCTAACACTCACCCTATCACTAACGCCTAACCCTAACCCCAACCCTAACCCTAATCCTAACCCTAACCCTAACCATAAGCCAAACCAAACCCAACCCCTATCCCTAAACCTAACCCTAACCCAAGCCCAAACACTAACCCTAAACCTACCCGTAAACCTAACCCAAAACCTAACCCTAACCCGAACCCTAACCCAAAACCTAACGGTAATACTAACCCTAAACCTTACCCTAACCCTATCCGAACCCTAAGCCTAATCCTAACCCTAACCCATAATGCTAACCCTAAACTTAACCCTATCCCAAACCCTAAAACAAACCCTAACCGTAATCCTAACCCTAACCCGAACCCTAACCCTGAACCCTAAACCCTAACACTAAGCCTAAACCCAACCGATACCCTAAACCTAACACTAACCCTAACCCAAACTCAAACTTCAACCCTAACCCTAACGCAAACCCTAACCCTAACCCTTAACCAAACCCTAATCCTAACAATAACACTAAACCTAACCCTAACACAAACCCTAACCGTAACCCTTACCCTAACCCTAAACCTATTCCAAACTCTAACACAAACCCAAACCCTAAACCTAAGCCTAACCCTAACCCTAACAAAAACCCAAATCCTAACCCTAACCCAAACCCTAACCCCAAACCTAACCCTTACCCTATCCGTAACATTAAGCCTAACACAAACCAAACTCTAACCCTAACCCTAACCCTAACCCTAAGCCAAACCAAAACCTACCCCTATCCCTAAACCTAACCCTAACCCAAACAAAAACACTAATACTAAACCTAAAACTACACCCTAACCCTAACCCTAACCCTAACCGCTAACCCTAACCCTAACCTTAACCCTAACCCAAACCCTAACCCTAATCTTAAAACTAACCCAAAACCTAACCCCATACCTTACTCTAACCCAAAACCAAACCCTAACCCTAACCCTAATCCAAACCTAAACCCTAACCCAAACCCTAACCCTAACCCTAACCCCAACCCTAACCCTAAACCTAACCCTAAACCAAACCCCAACTCTAAACCTAACTCTAACCCAAACCTAAACCTTAACCCTAACTTTAATCCTAACCCTAACTCTAACCCTAAACCACCCCTAACCTAAACCTAACCCTAACCTTTCCCCTAACCCTAAAACTAACCCTAAACCAAACCAAACCGTAAACCTAACCCTAATCATAACCCTAACCCTAAGCCAAACCCTAACCCTAACCGAAACCCTAACCCTAAAACTAAGCCTTATCCTGAACCAAACCCATACCCTAAACCTAACCATAACCCTAACCCTAACCACAACCCTAACCGAAACCCTAACCCTAAACCTAACCCAAACCCAAACTGAAACCCTAACCCTAAACCTAACCCTAACCCTACTCCTAACCCTAACCCTAATCCTAACACTAACCCTAACCCTAACCCTAACCCTAACCCTAAACCTAAGCCAAACCAAAACCTACTCCTATCCCTAAACTTAACCCTAACCCAACCAAAAACACTAATGCTAAACCTAACCCTAACCCTAACCCTAAACCCTAAACCTAACCCTAACCTTGACCCTAACCCAAACCCTAACCCAAACCCTAACCCTAATCTTAAACCTAACCCAAACCCTAACCCGATACCTTACTCTAACCCAAAACCAAACCCTAACCCTAACCCTAACCCTACCCCTAACCCTAACCCTAATCCTAACCCTAACCCTAACCCTAAGCCAAACCAAACCCTACCCCTATCCCTAAACCTAACCCTAACCGAATCCCAAACACTAACCCTAAACCTACATGTAACCCTAACCCAAACCCTAACCCTACCCCTTACCCTAAACCTAACCCTATCCCAAACCCTAACCCTAACCCAAACCCTACCCCTAACCCTAACCCAACCCTAACACTAACTCTAACCCTCATCCTAACCTTAACCCTAACCCTAATCCAAACCCAAACCCTAACCGTAACCCTAACACTCACCCTATCACTAACGCCTAACCCTAACCCTAACCCTAATCCTAACCGTAACCCTAACCATAAGCCAAACCAAACCCAACCCATATCCCTAAACCTTACCCTAACCGAAGCCCAAACACTAAACCTAAACCTAACCCTAACCCTAACCCCTAACCCTAACCCTAACCTTAACCCTAACCCAAACCCTAACCCAAACCCTTACCCTAACCGTAACCCTAACCCTAACCAGAACCTTAACGCTAAGCGTAACCCAATCCCTAAACCTAACCTAATCCCAAGCCCTAATTCTAACTCTAACCCTAACCCAAGCCCTAAAACTATCCTAAACCTAACCCTAACCTAAACCTAAACGCTAACCCAAACCTTAACCCTGACCCTAACCTAAACCCTATCCCGAACCCTAACTCTAACCCAAACCCTAACTCTAACCCTAACCCTAAATGAAACCCAAACCCTAATCCTAACACTAAACCTAACCCTAATCCTAACCCTAACACTAACCCTAACCCAAACCCAAACAATAACCCCAACCCTAACCCTAACCCTATCCCTATCGCCTAGCCCTAACCCTAACCCTAACCCTAAGCCAAACCCTAACCCTAACTCTAACCCTAACCGTAAACCTAACCCTAACCCAAGCCCAAACACTAAACCTAAACCTAACCCTAACCCTAACCCTAAACCTAACCCTAACCCTAACACAAACAATAAGCCTTACCCTAAACCTTTAACCTAACTCTACTCAAATCCTAACCGTAACACTAACCCTTACCCTAACCCTAACCCTAACCCAATCCCTAACCCTAACCCTAAACCTAATCCTAACCCTAACCATAACCATAACCCTAACCCAAACCCTAACCCTAACCCTAACCCTAACCCTGACCCTAACTCAAATCCTAAGCCTAACCCTAACCCTAACCCTAAACCAAACCCTAACCCTAACCCTATCCCTATTGCCCAGCCCTAACCCTAAATCTAACCCTAACCCTAACCCTAAACCTAAGCCACACCCTAACCCGATACCTTACTCTAACCCAAACCCAAACCGTAACCCTAACCCTAACCCTAACCCTAAACCTAAACATAACCCAAACACAAACCCTAACCCTAAGCCTAACCCAAACCTTAAACCTAACCTAAACCCAAGCCCTAACCCTAACCCTAACCCTAACCCAATCCCTAAAACTCACCCTAACCCTAACCCTAAACCAAACCTAACCCTAACCCAAACCCTAACCCTAACACTTAACCTAACCCTAATCCTAACCCTAACACTAACCCTAACCCAATCCCAAACACTACCCCCAAACCTAACCCTAAACCTATCCCTATCGACTAGCCCTAACGCTAACCCTAACCCTAAGCCAAACCCTAACCCTAACTCTAACCCTAACCCTAAACCTAACCTTAACCCAAGCCCAATCACTGACCCTAACCCTAACCCTGACCCTAACCCAAACCTTAAACCTAACCTAAACCCAAGCCCTAACCCTAACCCTAACCCTAACCCTAACCCTAAACCAAACCTAAACCCTAACCCTAACCCTAACCCTAACCTAAACTCTATCCCTAAACCTAACACAAACCCTACCCCAAACCAATCACTAACCCTAACCCTAACCCTATCCCTAAAACAAGCTCAATCAGTAACCCTAAACCTAACCCTAACCCCAAACCTAACCCTTACCCTATCCGTAACATTAACCCTAACCCAAACCAAACCCTAACACTAACCCTAACCCTAACCCAAAACCTAAACCTAAACTTAACCCTAATCCTAAACCTAACCATTCCCTAACCCTAACCCTAACCCTAACCCCAACTCTAATCCTAAAACTAACCCTAAACCTAACCCTAAACCAAACCTAAACCCTAACCCTAACGGAAAACCTAACCCTAACCGTAACCCAAACCCAAACTTCAACCCTAACCCTAACCCAAACCCTAACCCTAACCCTAACCCTAACCCTAATCCAAACCCTAATCCTAATATTAACCCTAACCCAAACCAAACCCTAACCTTAACACTAACCCTAACCCTAACCCTAACCTTAAACCACCCCTAACCCTAACCCTAACCCTAAGCCAAACCCTAACCCTAACCCTATCCCTAAACCTAACCCTAAACCAAGCCCAAACACTAACCCTAAACCTAAACCTCACCCTAACCCAAACCCTAACCCTAACCCTAACACTACTCAAACCCTAACCCTAACCCTAACGCTAATCCTAACCCTAAAGCTAAACCTAACCCAAACACAAACCCTAACCCAAACCTTAAACCTAACCTAAACCCAAGCCCTAACCCTAACCCTAACAATAACCCAAGCCCTAAAACTAACCCTAACCCTAACCCTAACCCAAACATTAACCCTAACCCTAACCCTAAACCAAACCTAAACCCTAACCCTAACCCTAACCTTAAACCTAACCCTAACCTAAACTCTATCCGTAACCCTAACATTCACCCTAGCCCTAACCAATCCCTAACCCTAACGCTAACCCTAACCCTAACTATAAACCAACATCTAACAGTAACCCTAAACCTAACCCTAACCCCAAAATGAACCCTTACCCTATCCGTAACATTAACCCAAACAAAACCCTAACCCTAACCCTAACCCTAACCCTGACCGAAAACCTAAACCTAAACCTAAACCTAATCCTAAACCTAACCCTAACCCTAACCCTAACCCTAACCCCAACCCTAACCCTAAACCTAACCCTAAACCAAACCCTAACTCTAAACCTAACTCTAACCCAAACCTAAACCTTTACCCTAACCTTAATCCTAACCCTAACCCTAACCCTAACCTTAAACCACCCCTAACCCTAACCCTAAAACTAACCCTTCCCTTAACCCTAACAATAACCCTAAACCAAACCAAACCCTAACCCTAACCATAAACCTAACCCTAACCCTAACCAAAACCCTAACCCTAACACTTACCCTAACCCTAACACTAAGCCTAATCCTAAACCAAACCTACACACTAAACCTAACCATATCCCTAACCCTAACCCTAACCCTAACCGAAACCCTAACCCTAACCCAAATCCAAACTCAAACCCTAAACCTAACCCAAACCCTAACCCTAACCCTAACACTATCCCTATCACCTAGCCCTAACCCTAAACCTAAACCTAACCCTAAGCCAAACCCTAACCACAACTCTAACACTAACCCTAACCCTAACACAAACAATAACCCTAAACTAACCCTAAACCTAACCCTACCCTAAACCGTAATCGTAACACTGACCCTAAACCTAACCCAAACCCTAACCCTAAACCTAACCCTAACCCCTAACCCTAAACCTAACCTTAACCCTAACCCAAACCCTAACCCAAACCCTAAGCCTAACCATAAACCTAATTCAAACTCTAACCCGATACCTTACTCTAACCCAAACCCAAACCCTGACCATGACCCTAAGCCTAACAAAAACCCTAACCCTAAAGCTAAACATAACCCAAACACAAACCCTAACACTAAGCCTAACCCAAACCTTAAAACTAACCTAAACCCAAGCCCTAACCCTAACCCTAACCTAACCCAAGCCCTAAAACTAGCCCTAACCCTAACCCTAACACAAACCTAAACCCTAAGCCGAACCCTAACCCTAACCCAAACCTAAACCCTAACCCTAACCCGAACCCTAACCCTAACCCTAAGCCTAACCCCTAACCCTAACCCTCACATTAACCCTAACCCAAACCCTAACCCAAACCCTATCCTTAACCCTAACCCTAACCATAACCCGAACGCTGACACTAAATCCTAAACCTAACCCTAATCCAAAACCTAACACTAACCCTAACCCAAATCCTAACGCTAACCCTAAATGTAACCTTAACCCAAACCCAAACCCTAATCCTAACACTAAACCTAACCCTAATACTAACCCAAACAGTAACCCTAACACAAGTGCAAATCCTAACCCTAACCCTAAACCTAAACCTAGGCCTACCGCGTAGCCCTAACCCTAACCCTAACCCTAACCCAAACCCTAACCCGAACCCTAAGCCTAACCATAAACCTAACTCAAACCCTAACCCGATACCTTACTCTAACCGAAACCCAAACCCTGATCCTAACCCTAAGCTTAACAAAAACCCTAACCCTAACCCTAACCCAAGCCCTAAAACTAGCCCTAAACCTAACCCTAACCCAAACCTAAACCCTAAGCCGAACCCTAACCCTAACCCTAACCCTAAACCAAACCTAAACCCTAACCCTAACCCTAACCCTAACCCTAACCCTCACCCTAACCCTAACCCAAACCCTAAACCTAACCTAAATCCAAGCCCTAACCCTAACCCCAACCCTAACCCAAGCCCTAAAACCAACCCTAACCCTAACCCCAACCCTAACCCCCACCCCAACTGTAACCCCTACCCTAACCCTAACACTAACACTAAACCAAACCAAACTCTAAGCCTAATCCTAAAGCTAACCCTAACCCTAATCCAAACCCTAACCCTAACACTAACCCTAACACTAACCCTAAGCCTAACCCTAACCCAAACCCACACCCTAACCCTAACCCTAAACCTAACCCTAAACCAAACATAAACCCTAACCCTAACCCTAACCCTAACCTAAACTCTATCCCTAACCCTAACACTAACCCTAACCCAAACCAATCCCTAACCCTAACCCTAACCCTAACCCAAACCCTAACC
>CM069528.1:5895000-5905000 GCA_035773235.1 Eospalax fontanierii
CCTAACCCTAACCCTAACACTAACACGAACCGTAACACTAAATTCTAAACCCTAACCCTAAACCTAACCCGAACCCAAAACCTAACACTAACCCTAACCCAAACCCTAACTCTAACCCTAAACCTAAACCTAACCCAAACCCAAACCCTAACCCTAAGCCTAACCCTAATCTTAAACCTAACCCAAACCCTAACCCGATACCTTATTCTAACCCAAAACCAAACCCTAACCCTAACCCTAACCCTACCCCTAACCCTAACCCTAATCCTAACCCTAACCCTAACCCTAAGCCAAACCAAACCCTACCCCTATCCCTAAACCTAACCCTAACCGAATCCCAAACACTAACCCTAAACCTACATGTAACCCTAACACAAACCCTAACCCTAACCCTTACCCTAAACCTAACCCTATCCCAAACCCTAACCCTAACCCAAACCCTACCCCTAACCCTAACCCAACCCTAACACTAACTCTAACCCTCATCCTAACCTTAACCCTAACCCTAAACCAAACCCAAACCCTAACCGTAACCCTAACACTCACCCTATCACTAACGCCTAACCCTAACCCTAACCCTAATCCTAACCGTAACCCTAAACATAAGCCAAACCAAACCCAACCCATATCCCTAAACCTTACCCTAACCCAAGCCCAAACACTAAACCTAAACCTAACCCTAACCCTAACCCCTAACCCTAACCCTAACCTTAACCCTAACCCAAACCCTAACCCAAACCCTTACCCTAACCGTAACCCTAACCCTAACCAGAACCCTAACGCTAAGCGTAACCCAAACCCTAAACCTAACCTAATCCCAAGCCCTAATTCTAACTCTAACCCTAACCCAAGCCCTAAAACTATCCTAAACCTAACCCTAACCTAAACCTAAACCCTAACCCAAACCTTAACCCTGACCCTAACCTAAACCCTATCCCGAACCCTAACTCTAACCCAAACCCTAACTCTAACCCTAACCCTAAATGAAACCCAAACCCTAATCCTAACACTAAACCTAACCCTAATCCTAACCCTAACACTAACCCTAACCCAAACCCAAACAATAACCCCAACCCTAACCCTAACCCTATCCCTATCGCCTAGCCCTAACCCTAACCCTAACCCTAAGCCAAACCCTAACTCTAACTCTAACACTAACCGTAAACCTAACCCTAACCCAAGCCCAAACACTAAACCTAAACCTAACCCTAACCCTAACCCTAACCCTAACCCTAACACAAACAATAAGCCTTACCCTAAACCTTTAACCTAACTCTACTCAAATCCTAACCGTAACACTAACCCTTACCCTAACCCTAACCCTAACCCAAACCCTAAACCTAACCCTAAACCTAATCCTAACCCTAACCATAACCATAACCCTAACCCAAACCCTAACCCTAACCCTAACCCTAACCCTGACCCTAACTCAAATCCTAAGCCTAACCCTAACCCTAACCCTAAACCAAACCCTAACCCTAACCCTATCCCTATCGCCTAGCCCTAACCCTAAATCTAACCCTAACCCTAACCCTAACCCTAAGCCACACCCTAACCCGATACCTTACTCTAACCCAAACCCAAACCGTAACCCTAACCCTAACCCTAACCCTAAACCTAAACATAACCCAAACACAAACCCTAACCCTAAGCCTAACCCAAACCTTAAACCTAACCTAAACCCAAGCCCTAACCCTAACCCTAACCCTAACCCAATCCCTAAAACTCACCCTAACCCTAACCCTAAACCAAACCTAACCCTAACCCAAACCCTAACCCTAACACTTAACCTAACCCTAATCCTAACCCTAACACTAACCCTAACCCAATCCCAAACACTACCCCCAAACCTAACCCTAAACCTATCCCTATCGACTAGCCCTAACGCTAACCCTAACCCTAAGCCAAACCCTAACCCTAACTCTAACCCTAACCCTAAACCTAACCTTAACCCAAGCCCAATCACTGACCCTAATCCTAACCCTGACCCTAACCCAAACCTTAAACCTAACCTAAACCCAAGCCCTAACCCTAACCCTAACCCTAACCCAAGCCCTAAAACTAGCCATAAAACTAACCCTAACCCAAACCTAAACCCTAACCCGAACCCTAACCCTAACCCTAACCCTAAACCAAACCTAAACCCTAACCCTAACCCTAACCCTAACCTAAACTCTATCCCTAAACCTAACACAAACCCTACCCCAAACCAATCACTAACCCTAACCCTAACCCTATCCCTAAAACAAGCTCTATCAGTAACCCTAAACCTAACCCTAACCCCAAACCTAACCCTTACCCTATCCGTAACATTAACCCTAACCCAAACCAAACCCTAACACTAACCCTAACCCTAACCCAAAACCTAAACCTAAACCTAACCCTAATCCTAAACCTAACCATTCCCTAACCCTAACCCTAACCCTAACCCCAACTCTAACCCTAAAACTAACCCTAAACCTAACCCTAAACCAAACCTAAACCCTAACCCTAACCGAAAACCTAACCCTAACCCTAACCCAAACCCAAACTTCAACCCTAACCCTAACCCAAACCCTAACCCTAACCCTAACCCTAACCCTAATCCAAACCCTAATCCTAATATTAACCCTAACCCAAACCAAACCCTAACCTTAACACTAACCCTAACCCTAACCCTAACCTTAAACCACCCCTAACCCTAACCCTAACCCTAAGCCAAACCCTAACCCTAACCCTATCCCTAAACCTAACCCTAAACCTAGCCCAAACACTAACCCTAAACCTAACCGTAACCCTAACCCAAACCCTAACCCTAACCCTAACACTACCCAAACCCTAACCCTAACCCTAACGCTAATCCTAACCCTAAAGCTAAACCTAACCCAAACACAAACCCTAACCCAAACCTTAAACCTAACCTAAACCCAAGCCCTAACCCTAACCCTAACAATAACCCAAGCCCTAAAACTAACCCTAACCCTAACCCTAACCCAAACATTAACCCTAACCCTAACCCTAAACCAAACCTAAACCCTAACCCTAACCCTAACCTTAAACCTAACCCTAACCTAAACTCTATCCGTAACCCTAACATTCACCCTAGCCCTAACCAATCCCTAACCCTAACGCTAACCCTAACCCTAACCCTAAACCAACATCTAACAGTAACCCTAAAACTAACCCTAACCCCAAAATGAACCCTTACCCTATCCGTAACATTAACCCAAACAAAACCCTAACCCTAACCCTAACCCTAACCCTGACCGAAAACCTAAACCTAAACCTAAACCTAATCCTAAACCTAACCCTAACCCTAACCCTAACCCTATCCCTATCGCCTAGCCCTAACCCTAACCCTAACCCTAAGCCAAACCCTAACCCTAACTCTAACCCTAACCCTAAACCTAACCCTAACCCAAGCCCAAACACTAAACCTAAACCTAACCCTAACCCTAACCCTAACCCTAACCCTAACCCTAACACAAGCAATAAGCCTTACCCTAAACCTAAACCTAACTCTACTCAAATCCTAACCGTAACACTAACCCTTACCCTAACCCTAACCCTAACCCAAACCCTAATACTAACCCTAAACCTAATCCTAACCCTAACCATAACCATAACCCTAACCCAAACCCTAACCCTAACCCTAACCCTAACCCTAACCCTGATCCTAACTCAAATCCTAACCCTAACCCTAACCCTAACCCTAAACCAAACCCTAACATTAACCCTATCCCTATCGCTTAGCCCTAACCCTAAAACTAACCCTAACCCTAACCCTAACCCTAAGCCACACCCTAACCCGATACCTTACTCTAACCCAAACCCAAACCGTAACCCTAACCCTAACCCTAACCCTAAACCTAAAAATAACCCAAACACAAACCCTAACCCTAAGCCTAACCCAAACCTTAAACCTAACCTAAACCCAAGCCCTAACCCTAACCCTAACCCAAACCCAATCCCTAAAACTCACCCTAACCCTAACCCTAAACCAAACCTAAACCTAACCCAAACCCTAACCCTAACACTTACCCTAACCCTAACCCTAACCCTAAAACTAACCCTACCCCAAACCAATCCCTAACCCTAACCCTAACCCTAACCAAAAACCAACCTCTAACAGTAATCCTAAACCAAACCCTAACCCCAAACCTAACCCTTACCCTATCCGCAACATTAAGCCTAACACAAACCAAACTCTAACGCCAACCCTAACCCTAACCCTAACCCAAAACCTAAACCTAAACCTAACCCTAATCCTAAACCTAACCCTAACCCTAACATTAACCCTAGCCCTAACCCTAACCCCAACCCTAACCCTAAACCTAACCCTAAACTAAACCCCAACTCTAAACCTAACTCTAACCCAAACCTAAACCTGAACCCTAACCTTAATCCTAACCCTAACTCTAACCCTAAACCACCCCTAACACTAACCCTAAACCAAACCCTTCCCCTAACCCTAACACTAACACTAAACCAAACCAAACCGTAACCTTAACCCTAAACATAACCCTAACCCTAACTCAAACCTTAACCCTAACCCTAACCCAAACCCTAACCCTAACCCTAAGCCTAATCCTAAACCAAACCCACACCCTAAACCTAACCCTAACCCTAACCCTAACCCTAACCAAAATCCTAACCCTAACCCTAACCCAAACACAAACTGCAACCCTAACCCTAACCAAAACCCTAACCCTAACCCTAACCCTAACCCAAACCCTAATCCTAACAATAACCCTAACCCTAACCCTAACCCTAAGCCAAACCAAAACCTACCCCTATCCCTAAACCTAAACCTAACCCAAGCAAAAACACTAATACTAACCCTAACCCTAACCCTAACCCTAACCCTAACCCTAACCCTAACCCTAACCGCTAACACTAACCCTAACCTTAACCCTAACCCAAACCCTAACCCTAATCTTAAAACTAACCCAAACCCTAACCCGATACCTTACTCTAACCCAAAACCAAACCCTAACCCTAACCCTAATCCAAACCTAAACCCTAACCCATACCCTAACCCTAACCCTAACCCCAACCCTAACCCTAAACCTAACCCTAAACCAAACCCCAACTCTAAACCTAACTCTAACCCAAACATAAACCTTAACCCTAACTTTAATCCTAACCCTAACTCTAACCCTAAACCACCCCTAACCTAACCCTAACCCTAACCCTTCCCCTAACCCTAACACTAACCCTAAACCAAACCAAACCGTAAACCTAACCCTAATCATAATCCTAACCCTAACCCAAACCCTAATCCTAACCGAAACCCTAACCCTAAACCTAAGCCTAATCCTAAACCAAAACCACACCCTAAACCTAACCATAACCCTAACCCTAACCACAACCCTAACCAAAACCCTAATCCTAAACCTAACCCAAACCCAAACTGAAACCCTAACCCTAACCCTAACCCTAATCCTAACACTAACCCTAACCCTAACCCTAACCCTAAACCTAAGCCAAACCAAAACCTACTCCTATCCCTAAACCTAACCCTAACCCAAGCAAAAACACTAATGCAAAACCTAACCCTAACCCTAACCCTAACCCCTAAACCTAACCCTAACCTTAACCCTAACCCAAACCCTAACCCAAACCCTTACCCTAATCTTAAACCTAACCCAAACCCTAACCCGATACCTTACTCTAACCCAAAACCAAACCCTAACCCTAACCCTAAACCTACCCCTAAACCTAACTCTAATCCTAACCCTAACCCTAACCCTAAGCCAAACCAAACCCTACCCCTATCCCTAAACCTAACCCTAACCGAATCCCAAACACTAACCCTAAACCTAAATGTAACCCTAACCCAAACCCTAACCCTAACCCTTACCCTAAACCTAACCCTATTCCAAACCCTAACCCTAACCCAAACCCTACCCCTAACCTTAACCCAACCCTAACCCTAACCCTAACCCTCATCCTAACCTTAACCCTAACCCTAAACCAAACCCAAACCCTAACCGTAACCCTAACACTCACCCTATCACTAACGCCTAACCCTAACCCTAACCCTAACCCTAATCCTAACCCTAACCCTAACCATAAGCCAAACCAAACCCAACCCCTATCCCTAAACCTAACCCTAACCCAAGCCCAAACACTAACCCTAAACCTACCCGTAAACCTAACCCAAACCCTAACCCTAACCCGAACCCTAACCCAAAACCTAACGGTAACACTAACCCTAAACCTTACCCTAACCCTATCCGAACCCTAAGCCTAATCCTAACCCTAACCCATAATGCTAACCCTAAACTTAACCCTATCCCAAACCCTAAAACAAACCCTAACCGTAATCCTAACCCTAACCCGAACCCTAACCCTGAACCCTAAACCCTAACACTAAGCCTAAACCCAACCGATACCCTAAACCTAACACTAACCCTAACCCAAACTCAAACTTCAACCCTAACCCTAACGCAAACCGTAACCCTAACCCTAACCCTTAACCAAACCCTAATCCTAACAATAACACTAAACCTAACCCTAACACAAACCCTAACCGTAACCCTTACCCTAACCCTAAACCTATTCCAAACTCTAACACCAACCCAAACCCTAAACCTAAGCCTAACCCTAACCCTAACAAAAACCCAAATCCTAACCCTAACCCAAACCCTAACCCCAAACCTAACCCTTACCCTATCCGCAACATTAAGCCTAACACAAACCAAACTCTAACCCTAACCCTAACCCTAACCCTAACCCAAAACCTAAACCTAAACCTAACCCTAATCCTAAACCTAACCCTAACCCTAACATTAACCCTAGCCCTAACCCTAACCCCAACCCTAACCCTAAACCTAACCCTAAACTAAACCCCAACTCTAAACCTAACTCTAACCCAAACCTAAACCTGAACCCTAACCTTAATCCTAACCCTAACTCTAACCCTAAACCACCCCTAACACTAACCCTAAACCAAACCCTTCCCCTAACCCTAACACTAACACTAAACCAAACCAAACCGTAACCTTAACCCTAAACATAACCCTAACCCTAACTCAAACCTTAACCCTAACCCTAACACAAACCCTAACCCTAACCCTAAGCCTAATCCTAAACCAAACCCACACCCTAAACCTAACCCTAACCCTAACCCTAACCCTAACCAAAATCCTAACCCTAACCCTAACCCAAACCCAAACTGCAACCCTAACCCTAACCAAAACCCTAACCCTAACCCTAACCCTAACCCAAACCCTAATCCTAACAATAACCCTAACCCTAACCCTAACCCTAACCCTAACCCTAAGCCAAACCAAAACCTACCCCTATCCCTAAACCTAAACCTAACCCAAGCAAAAACACTAATACTAACCCTAACCCTAACCCTAACCCTAACCCTAACCCTAACCCTAACCCTAACCCTAACCGCTAACACTAACCCTAACCTTAACCCTAACCCAAACCCTAACCCTAATCTTAAAACTAACCCAAACCCTAACCCGATACCTTACTCTAACCCAAAACCAAACCCTAACCCTAACCCTAATCCAAACCTAAACCCTAACCCAAACCCTAACCCTAACCCTAACCCCAACCCTAACCCTAAACCTAACCCTAAACCAAACCCAAACTCTAAACCTAACTCTAACCCAAACATAAACCTTAACCCTAACTTTAATCCTAACCCTAACTCTAACCCTAAACCACCCCTAACCTAACCCTAACCCTAACCCTTCCCCTAACCCTAACACTAACCCTAAACCAAACCAAACCGTAAACCTAACCCTAATCATAATCCTAACCCTAACCCAAACCCTAATCCTAACCGAAACCCTAACCCTAAACCTAAGCCTAATCCTAAACCAAAACCACACCCTAAACCTAACCATAACCCTAACCCTAACCACAACCCTAACCAAAACCCTAATCCTAAACCTAACCCAAACCCAAACTGAAACCCTAACCCGAAACCTAACCCTAACCCTAACCCTAACCCTAACCCTAATCCTAACACTAACCCTAACCCTAACCCTAACCCTAAACCTAAGCCAAACCAAAACCTACTCCTATCCCTAAACCTAACCCTAACCCAAGCAAAAACACTAATGCTAACCCTAACCCTAACCCTAACCCTAACCCCTAAACCTAACCCTAACCTTAACCCTAACCCAAACCCTAACCCAAACCCTTACCCTAATCTTAAACCTAACCCAAACCCTAACCCGATACCTTACTCTAACCCAAAACCAAACCCTAACCCTAACCCTAAACCTACCCCTAAACCTAACCCTAATCCTAACCCTAACCCTAACCCTAAGCCAAACCAAACCCTACCCCTATCCCTAAACCTAACCCTAACCGAATCCCAAACACTAACCCTAAACCTAAATGTAACCCTAACCCAAACCCTAACCCTAACCCTTACCCTAAACCTAACACTATTCCAAACCCTAACCCTAACCCAAACCCTACCCCTAACCTTAACCCAACCCTAACCCTAACCCTAACCCTCATCCTAACCTTAACCCTAACCCTAAACCAAACCCAAACCCTAACCGTAACCCTAACACTCACCCTATCACTAACGCCTAACCCTAACCCTAACCCTAACCTTAATCCTAACCCTAACCCTAACCATAAGCCAAACCAAACCCAACCCCTATCCCTAAACCTAACCCTAACCCAAGCCCAAACACTAACCCTAAACCTACCCGTAAACCTAACCCAAACCCTAACCCTAACCCGAACCCTAACCCAAAACCTAACGGTAACACTAACCCTAAACCTTACCCTAACCCTATCCGAACCCTAAGCCTAATCCTAACCCTAACCCATAATGCTAACCCTAAACTTAACCCTATCCCAAACCCTAAAACAAACCCTAACCGTAATCCTAACCCTAACCCGAACCCTAACCCTGAACCCTAAACCCTAACACTAAGCCTAAACCCAACCGATACCCTAAACCTAACACTAACCCTAACCCAAACTCAAACTTCAACCCTAACCCTAACGCAAACCCTAACCCTAACCCTAACCCTTAACCAAACCCTAATCCTAACAATAACACTAAACCTAACCCTAACACAAACCCTAACCGTAACCCTTACCCTAACCCTAAACCTATTCCAAACTCTAACACCAACCCAAACCCTAAACCTAAGCCTAACCCTAACCCTAACAAAAACCCAAATCCTAACCCTAACCCAAACCCTAACCCCAAACCTAACCCTTACCCTATCCGTAACATTAAGCCTAACACAAACCAAACTCTAACCCTAACCCTAACCCTAACCCTAAGCCAAACCAAAACCTACCCCTATCCCTAAACCTAACCCTAACCCAAACAAAAACACTAATACTAAACCTAAAACTACACCCTAACCCTAACCCTAACCCTAACCGCTAACCCTAACCCTAACCTTAACCCTAACCCAAACCCTAACCCTAATCTTAAAACTAACCCAAACCCTAACCCCATACCTTACTCTAACCCAAAACCAAACCCTAACCCTAACCCTAATCCAAACCTAAACCCTAACCCAAACCCTAACCCTAACCCTAACCCAAACCCTAACCCTAAACCTAACCCTAAACCAAACCCCAACTCTAAACCTAACTCTAACCCAAACCTAAACATTAACCCTAACTTTAATCCTAACCCTAACTCTAACCCTAAACCACCCCTAACCTAACCCTAACCCTAACCTTTCCCCTAACCCTAAAACTAACCCTAAACCAAACCAAACCGTAAACCTAACCCTAATCATAACCCTAACCCTAAGCCAAACCCTAACCCTAACCGAAACCCTAACCCTAAACCTAAGCCTTATCCTGAACCAAACCCATACCCTAAACCTAACCATAACCCTAACCCTAACCACAACCCTAACCGAAACCCTAACCCTAAACCTAACCCAAACCCAAACTGAAACCCAAACCCTAAACCTAACCCTAACCCTAACCCTAACCCTAACCCTAACCCTAATCCTAACACTAACCCTAACCCTAACCCTAACCCTAACCCTAAACCTAAGCC
>CM069528.1:5915000-5920000 GCA_035773235.1 Eospalax fontanierii
AAAACTAACCCTAAATCAAACCAAACCCTAACCCTAAGCCTAAACCTAACACTAACCCTAATCCAAACCCTAACCTAACACTTACCCTAAAACCTAACCCTAAGACTAACCCTAACCCAAACCAACACCCTAAACCTAACCTGAACCCTAAATCTAACCCTAAACGAAACCCTAAACCTAAACCTAACCCTAACCCTAACCCTTACCCAAGCACTAACCCTAACACTTACCCTAACCCTAACCCTAAGCCTAACCCTAACCCAAACCCACACCCTAACCATAACCCTATCACTAACCCCAACCCTGACCCTAACCCTAACCCTAACCCTGACTCAAACCCAAACCCTAACACTAACCCTAACCCAAACCCTAACCCTAACCCTAACCCTAACCCTAATCCTAACACTAACCCTAACCCTAACACTAACCCTAACACAAACCCTAACACTAACCCTAACCCTAACCCTTACCCAAGCACTAACCCTAACACTTACCCTAATCCTAACCCTAAGCCTAACCCTAACCCAAACCCACGGCCTAACCCTAACCCTAACACTAACCCCAACCCTGACCCTAACCCTAACCCTAACCCTGACTCAAACCCAAACCCTAAAACTAACCCAAACCAAACCCTAACCCTAACCCTAACCCTAATTCTAACCCAAAACCTAAACATAAATCTAACCCTAAATATAAACCTAACCCTAACCCTAACCCTAACCATAACCCTAACACCTAACCCTAACCCTAACCTTAACCCTAACCCAAAACCTAACCCAAACCCTAACCCTAACACTAAACCTAACCCAAACACTAACCCTATACCTTACTCTAACTCAAACCCAAACCCTAACCCTAACCCTAACCCTAAACCTAAACGTAAACCTAACCCAAACCCAAACCCTAACCCTAAGCCTAACCCAAACCCTAAACCTAACCTAAACCCAATCGCTAACCCTAACCCTAACCCTAACCCAAGCCCTAAAACAAACGCTAACCCTAACCCCAACCCCAACCCTAACCCTTAACCTTACCCTAACCCTAACACTAACCCTAAACCAAACCAAACACTAACCCTAAGCCTAAACCTCAACCTACTCCTATTCCAAACCCTAACCCAAAGACTTACCCTAACCCTAACCCTAAGCCTAACCTTAAGCCAAACCCACACCCTAACCCAAACCCTAAAACTTACCCCAACCCTAACCCTAAACCTAAACCTAACCCTAACGCAAACCCGAATCCTAACACTAACCCTAACCCAAACCCTCACCCTAAACCTAGTCCTAACCCTAACCCTAACCCTAACCCTAACCCAAGCCCTAAAACTAACCCTAACCCTAACCCTAACCCTAACCCTAAACCAACCCTAACCCTAATCCTAACCCTAACCCAAACCCAAACCCTAAACCTAACCCTAACCCTAAACCTAACACAAACCCTAATCCTAACACTAACCCTACCCCTAACCCTAACCCTAAACCTAACACAAACCCTAAAACTAACCCTTACACTAACCCTAACCGTATCCCAAACCCTAACATTAACCCAAACCCTAACCCTAAACCTAACCCTAACCGAAACCCAAACCATAATCCTAACCCTAAACCTAACCCTAAACCAAACCTAAACCCTAACCCTAACCCGAACCCTAACCCTAACACTAAGCCTAACCCCTAACCCTAACCCTAACCTTAACCCTAACTCAAACCCTAACCCAAACCCTAGCCTTAACCCTAACCCTAACCCTAACACTAACACGAACCCTAACACTAAATTCTAAACCCTAACCCTAAACCTAACCCGAACCCAAAACCTAACACTAACCCTAACCCAAACCCTAACTCTAACCCTAAACCTAAACCTAACCCAAACCCAAACCCTAACCCTAAGCCTAACCCTAATCTTAAACCTAACCCAAACCCTAACCCGATACCTTACTCTAACCCAAAACCAAACCCTAACCCTAACCCTAACCCTACCCCTAACCCTAACCCTAATCCTAACCCTAACCCTAACCCTAAGCCAAACCAAACCCTACCCCTATCCCTAAACCTAACCCTAACCGAATCCCAAACACTAACCCTAAACCTACATGTAACCCTAACCCAAACCCTAACCCTAACCCTTACCCTAAACCTAACCCTATCCCAAACCCTAACCCTAACCCAAACCCTACCCCTAACCCTAACCCAACCCTAACACTAACTGTAACCCTCATCCTAACCTTAACCCTAACCCTAAACCAAACCCAAACCCTAACCGTAACCCTAACACTCACCCTATCACTAACGCCTAACCCTAACCCTAACCCTAATCCTAACCGTAACCCTAAACATAAGCCAAACCAAACCCAACCCATATCCCTAAACCTTACCCTAACCCAAGCCCAAACACTAAACCTAAACCTAACCCTAACCCTAACCCCTAACCCTAACCCTAAACTTAACCCTAACCCAAACCCTAACCCAAACCCTTACCCTAACCGTAACCCTAACCCTAACCAGAACCCTAACGCTAAGCGTAACCCAAACCCTAAACCTAACCTAATCCCAAGCCCTAATTCTAACTCTAACCCTAACCCAAGCCCTAAAACTATCCTAAACCTAACCCTAACCTAAACCTAAACCCTAACCCAAACCTTAACCCTGACCCTAACCTAAACCCTATCCCGAACCCTAACTCTAACCCAAACCCTAACTCTAACCCTAACCCTAAATGAAACCCAAACCCTAATCCTAACACTAAACCTAACCCTAATCCTAACCCTAACACTAACCCTAACCCAAACCCAAACAATAACCCCAACCCTAACCCTAACCCTATCCCTATCGCCTAGCCCTAACCCTAACCCTAACCCTAAGCCAAACCCTAACTCTAACTCTAACCCTAACCGTAAACCTAACCCTAACCCAAGCCCAAACACTAAACCTAAACCTAACCCTAACCCTAACCCTAACCCTAACCCTAACCCTAACCCTAACACAAACAATAAGCCTTACCCTAAACCTTTAACCTAACTCTACTCAAATCCTAACCGTAACACTAACCCTTACCCTAAACCTAACCCTAACCCAAACCCTAAACCTAACCCTAAACCTAATCCTAACCCTAACCATAACCATAACCCTAACCCAAACCCTAACCCTAACCCTAACCCTAACCCTAACCGTAACCCTAACACTCACCCTATCACTAACGCCTAACCCTAACCCTAACCCTAATCCTAACCGTAACCCTAAACATAAGCCAAACCAAACCCAACCCATATCCCTAAACCTTACCCTAACCCAAGCCCAAACACTAAACCTAAACCTAACCCTAACCCTAACCCCTAACCCTAACCCTAAACTTAACCCTAACCCAAACCCTAACCCAAACCCTTACCGTAACCGTAACCCTAACCCTAACCAGAACCCTAACGCTAAGCGTAACCCAAACCCTAAACCTAACCTAATCCCAAGCCCTAATTCTAACTCTAACCCTAACCCAAGCCCTAAAACTATCCTAAACCTAACCCTAACCTAAACCTAAACCCTAACCCAAACCTTTACCCTGAACCTAACCTAAACCCTATCCCGAACCCTAACTCTAACCCCAACCCCAACTCTAACCCTAACCCTAAATGAAACCCAAACCCTAATCCTAACACTAAACCTAACCCTAATCCTAACCCTAACACTAACCCTAACCCAAACCCAAACAATAACCCCAACCCTAACCCTAACCCTATCCCTATCGCCTAGCCCTAACCCTAACCCTAACCCTAAGCCAAACCCTAACTCTAACTCTAACCCTAACCGTAAACCTAACCCTAACCCAAGCCCAAACACTAAACCTAAACCTAACCCTAACCCTAACCCTAACCCTAACCCTAACCCTAACCCTAACACAAACAATAAGCCTTACCCTAAACCTTTAACCTAACTCTACTCAAATCCTAACCGTAACACTAACCCTTACCCTAACCCTAACCCTAACCCAAACCCTAAACCTAACCCTAAACCTAATCCTAACCCTAACCATAACCATAACCCTAACCCAAACCCTAACCCTAACCCTAACCCCAACCCTGACCCTAACTCAAATCCTAAGCCTAACCCTAACCCTAACCCTAAACCAAACCCTAACCCTAACCCTATCCCTATCGCCTAGCCCTAACCCTAAATCTAACCCTAACCCTAACCCTAACCCTAAGCCACACCCTAACCCGATACCTTACTCTAACCCAAACCCAAACCGTAACCCTAACCCTAACCCTAACCCTAAACCTAAACATAACCCAAACACAAACCCTAACCCTAAGCCTAACCCAAACCTTAAACCTAACCTAAACCCAAGCCCTAACCCTAACCCTAACCCTAACCCAATCCCTAAAACTAGCCATAACCCTAACCCTAACCCAAACCTAAACCCTAACCCGAACCGAAAACCTAACCCTAACCCTAACCCAAACCCAAACTTCAACCCTACCCCCAACCCACACCCTAACCCTAACCCTAACCCTAACCCTAATCCAAACCCTAATCCTAATATTAACCCTAACCCAAACCAAACCCTAACCTTAACACTAACCCTAACCCTAACCCTAACCTTAAACCACCCCTAACCCTAACCCTAACCCTAAGCCAAACCCTAACCCTAACCGTATCCCTAAACCTAACCCTAAACCTAGCCCAAACACTAACCCTAAACCTAACCGTAACCCTAACCCAAACCCTAACCCTAACCCTAACACTACCCAAACCCTAACCCTAACCCTAACGCTAATCCTAACCCTAAAGCTAAACCTAACCCAAACACAAACCCTAACCCAAACCTTAAACCTAACCTAAACCCAAGCCCTAACCCTAACCCTAACAATAACCCAAGCCCTAAAACTAACCCTAACCCTAACCCTAACCCAAACATTAACCCTAACCCTAACCCTAAACCAAACCTAAACCCTAACCCTAACCCTAACCTTAAACCTAACCCTAACCTAAACTCTATCCGTAACC
>CM069528.1:5925000-5930000 GCA_035773235.1 Eospalax fontanierii
TAACCCTAAGCCTAACCCTAATCTTAAACCTAACCCAAACCCGATACCTTACTCTAACCCAAAACCAAACCCTTACCCTAACCCTAACCCTAACCCTAACCCAAGCCCTAAAACTAACCCTAACCCTAACCCTAACCCTAACTGTAACACTTACCCTAACCCTAACACTAACACTAAACCAAACCAAACCCTAAGCCTAATCCTAAAGCTAACCCTAACCCTAATCCAAACCCTAACCCTAACACTAACCCTAACACTAACCCTAAGCCTAACCCTAACCCAAACCCACACCCTAACCCTAACCCTAAACCTAACCCTAAACCAAACATAAACCCTAACCCTAACCCTAACCCTAACCTAAACTCTATCCCTAACCCTAACACTAACCCTAACCCAAACCAATCCCTAACCCTAACCCTAACCCTAACCCAAACCCTAACCCTAAACCTGACCCTAACCCAAATCCTAACCCTAACCCTAACCCTAACACTAACCCTAAACCAAACCCTAGCCCTAACCCTAACCCTAACCCTAACACAAACCCAAACACTAACCCTAACCCTAACCCTAAACCTAACACAAACCCAAATCCTAACACTAACCCTAACCCTAATCCTAACCCTAACACAAACCCTAACACTAACCCTAACCCTAACCCTTACCCTAACCCTAAAACTAACCCTAAATCAAACCAAACCCTAACCCTAAGCCTAAACCTAACACTAACCCTAATCCAAACCCTAACCTAACACTTACCCTAAAACCTAACCCTAAGACTAACCCTAACCCAAACCAACACCCTAAACCTAACCTGAACCCTAAATCTAACCCTAAACGAAACCCTAAACCTAAACCTAACCCTAACCCTAACCCTTACCCAAGCACTAACCCTAACACTTACCCTAACCCTAACCCTAAGCCTAACCCTAACCCAAACCCACACCCTAACCATAACCCTATCACTAACCCCAACCCTGACCCTAACCCTAACCCTAACCCTGACTCAAACCCAAACCCTAACACTAACCCTAACCCAAACCCTAACCCTAACCCTAACCCTAACCCTAATCCTAACACTAACCCTAACCCTAACACTAACCCTAACACAAACCCTAACACTAACCCTAACCCTAACCCTTACCCAAGCACTAACCCTAACACTTACCCTAATCCTAACCCTAAGCCTAACCCTAACCCAAACCCACGGCCTAACCCTAACCCTAACACTAACCCCAACCCTGACCCTAACCCTAACCCTAACCCTGACTCAAACCCAAACCCTAAAACTAACCCAAACCAAACCCTAACCCTAACCCTAACCCTAATTCTAACCCAAAACCTAAACATAAATCTAACCCTAAATATAAACCTAACCCTAACCCTAACCCTAACCATAACCCTAACACCTAACCCTAACCCTAACCTTAACCCTAACCCAAAACCTAACCCAAACCCTAACCCTAACACTAAACATACCCCATACACTAACCCTATCCCTTACTCTAACTCAAACCCAAACCCTAACCCTAACCCTAACCCTAAACCTAAACGTAAACCTAACCCAAACCCAAACCCTAACCCTAAGCCTAACCCAAACCCTAAACCTAACCTAAACCCAATCGCTAACCCTAACCCTAACCCTAACCCAAGCCCTAAAACAAACGCTAACCCTAACCCTAACCGTAACCCTAACCCTTAACCTTACCCTAACCCTAACACTAACCCTAAACCAAACCAAACACTAACCCTAAGCCTAAACCTCAACCTACTCCTATTCCAAACCCTAACCCAAAGACTTACCCTAACCCTAACCCTAAGCCTAACCTTAAGCCAAACCCACACCCTAACCCAAACCCTAAAACTTACCCCAACCCTAACCCTAAACCTAAACCTAACCCTAACGCAAACCCGAATCCTAACACTAACCCTAACCCAAACCCTCACCCTAAACCTAGTCCTAACCCTAACCCTAACCCTAACCCTAACCCAAGCCCTAAAACTAACCCTAACCCTAACCCTAACCCTAACCCTAAACCAACCCTAACCCTAATCCTAACCCTAACCCAAACCCAAACCCTAAACCTAACCCTAACCCTAAACCTAACACAAACCCTAATCCTAACACTAACCCTACCCCTAACCCTAACCCTAAACCTAACACAAACCCTAAAACTAACCCTTACACTAACCCTAACCGTATCCCAAACCCTAACATTAACCCAAACCCTAACCCTAAACCTAACCCTAACCGAAACCCAAACCATAATCCTAACCCTAAACCTAACCCTAAACCAAACCTAAACCCTAACCCTAACCCGAACCCTAACCCTAACACTAAGCCTAACCCCTAACCCTAACCCTAACCTTAACCCTAACTCAAACCCTAACCCAAACCCTAGCCTTAACCCTAACCCTAACCCTAACACTAACACGAACCCTAACACTAAATTCTAAACCCTAACCCTAAACCTAACCCGAACCCAAAACCTAACACTAACCCTAACCCAAACCCTAACTCTAACCCTAAACCTAAACCTAACCCAAACCCAAACCCTAACCCTAAGCCTAACCCTAATCTTAAACCTAACCCAAACCCTAACCCGATACCTTACTCTAACCCAAAACCAAACCCTAACCCTAACCCTAACCCTACCCCTAACCCTAACCCTAATCCTAACCCTAACCCTAACCCTAAGCCAAACCAAACCCTACCCCTATCCCTAAACCTAACCCTAACCGAATCCCAAACACTAACCCTAAACCTACATGTAACCCTAACCCAAACCCTAACCCTAACCCTTACCCTAAACCTAACCCTATCCCAAACCCTAACCCTAACCCCAACCCTACCCCCAACCCCAACCCACCCCCAACACTAACTGTAACCCTCATCCTAACCTTAACCCTAACCCTAAACCAAACCCAAACGCTAACCGTAACCCTAACACTCACCCTATCACTAACGCCTAACCCTAACCCTAACCCTAATCCTAACCGTAAGCCTAAACATAAGGCAAACCAAACCCAACCCATATCCCTAAACCTTACCCTAACCCAAGCCCAAACACTAAACCTAAACCTAACCCTAACCCTAACCCCTAACCCTAACCCTAAACTTAACCCTAACCCAAACCCTAACCCAAACCCTTACCCTAACCGTAACCCTAACCCTAACCAGAACCCTAACGCTAAGCGTAACCCAAACCCTAAACCTAACCTAATCCCAAGCCCTAATTCTAACTCTAACCCTAACCCAAGCCCTAAAACTATCCTAAACCTAACCCTAACCTAAACCTAAACCCTAACCCAAACCTTAACCCTGACCCTAACCTAAACCCTATCCCGAACCCTAACTCTAACCCAAACCCTAACTCTAACCCTAACCCTAAATGAAACCCAAACCCTAATCCTAACACTAAACCTAACCCTAATCCTAACCCTAACACTAACCCTAACCCAAACCCAAACAATAACCCCAACCCTAACCCTAACCCTATCCCTATCGCCTAGCCCTAACCCTAACCCTAACCCTAAGCCAAACCCTAACTCTAACTCTAACCCTAACCGTAAACCTAACCCTAACCCAAGCCCAAACACTAAACCTAAACCTAACCCTAACCCTAACCCTAACCCTAACCCTAACCCTAACCCTAACACAAACAATAAGCCTTACCCTAAACCTTTAACCTAACTCTACTCAAATCCTAACCGTAACACTAACCCTTACCCTAACCCTAACCCTAACCCAAACCCTAAACCTAACCCTAAACCTAATCCTAACCCTAACCATAACCATAACCCTAACCCAAACCCTAACCCTAACCCTAACCCTAACCCTAACCGTAACCCTAACACTCACCCTATCACTAACGCCTAACCCTAACCCTAACCCTAATCCTAACCGTAACCCTAAACATAAGCCAAACCAAACCCAACCCATATCCCTAAACCTTACCCTAACCCAAGCCCAAACACTAAACCTAAACCTAACCCTAACCCTAACCCCTAACCCTAACCCTAAACTTAACCCTAACCCAAACCCTAACCCAAACCCTTACCCTAACCGTAACCCTAACCCTAACCAGAACCCTAACGCTAAGCGTAACCCAAACCCTAAACCTAACCTAATCCCAAGCCCTAATTCTAACTCTAACCCTAACCCAAGCCCTAAAACTATCCTAAACCTAACCCTAACCTAAACCTAAACCCTAACCCAAACCTTAACCCTGACCCTAACCTAAACCCTATCCCGAACCCTAACTCTAACCCAAACCCTAACTCTAACCCTAACCCTAAATGAAACCCAAACCCTAATCCTAACACTAAACCTAACCCTAATCCTAACCCTAACACTAACCCTAACCCAAACCCAAACTATAACCCCAACCCTAACCCTAACCCTATCCCTATCGCCTAGCCCTAACCCTAACCCTAACCCTAAGCCAAACCCTAACTCTAACTCTAACCCTAACCGTAAACCTAACCCTAACCCAAGCCCAAACACTAAACCTAAACCTAACCCTAACCCTAACCCTAACCCTAACCCTAACCCTAACCCTAACACAAACAATAAGCCTTACCCTAAACCTTTAACCTAACTCTACTCAAATCCTAACCGTAACACTAACCCTTACCCTAACCCTAACCCTAACCCAAACCCTAAACCTAACCCTAAACCTAATCCTAACCCTAACCATAACCATAACCCTAACCCAAACCCTAACCCTAACCCTAACCCCAACCCTGACCCTAACTCAAATCCTAAGCCTAACCCTAACCCTAACCCTAAACCAAACCCTAACCCTAACCCTATCCCTATCGCCTAGCCCTAACCCTAAATCTAACCCTAACCCTAACCCTAACCCTAAGCCACACCCTAACCCGATACCTTACTCTATCCCAAACCCAAACCGTAACCCTAACCCTAACCCTAACCCTAAACCTAAACATAACCCAAACACAAACCCTAACCCTAAGCCTAACCCAAACCTTAAACCTAA
>CM069528.1:5935000-5950000 GCA_035773235.1 Eospalax fontanierii
ACCAAACCTAAACCCTAACCCTAACCCGAACCCTAACCCTAACACTAAGCCTAACCCCTAACCCTAACCCTAACCTTAACCCTAACTCAAACCCTAACCCAAACCCTAGCCTTAACCCTAACCCTAACCCTAACACTAACACGAACGCTAACACTAAATTCTAAAGCCTAACCCTAAACCTAACCCGAACCCAAGACCTAACACTAACCCTAACCCAAACCCTAACTCTAACCCTAAACCTAAACCTAACCCAAACCCAAACCCTAACCCTAAGCCTAACCCTAATCTTAAACCTAACCCAAACCCGATACCTTACTCTAACCCAAAACCAAACCCTTACCCTAACCCTAACCCTAACCCTAACCCAAGCCCTAAAACTAACCCTAACCCTAACCCTAACCCTAACTGTAACACTTACCCTAACCCTAACACTAACACTAAACCAAACCAAACCCTAAGCCTAATCCTAAAGCTAACCCTAACCCTAATCCAAACCCTAACCCTAACACTAACCCTAACACTAACCCTAAGCCTAACCCTAACCCAAACCCACACCCTAACCCTAACCCTAAACCTAACCCTAAACCAAACATAAACCCTAACCCTAACCCTAACCCTAACCTAAACTCTATCCCTAACCCTAACACTAACCCTAACCCAAACCAATCCCTAACCCTAACCCTAACCCTAACCCAAACCCTAACCCTAAACCTGACCCTAACCCAAATCCTAACCCTAACCCTAACCCTAACACTAACCCTAAACCAAACCCTAGCCCTAACCCTAACCCTAACCCTAACACAAACCCAAACACTAACCCTAACCCTAACCCTAAACCTAACACAAACCCAAATCCTAACACTAACCCTAACCCTAATCCTAACCCTAACACAAACCCTAACACTAACCCTAACCCTAACCCTTACCCTAACCCTAAAACTAACCCTAAATCAAACCAAACCCTAACCCTAAGCCTAAACCTAACACTAACCCTAATCCAAACCCTAACCTAACACTTACCCTAAAACCTAACCCTAAGACTAACCCTAACCCAAACCAACACCCTAAACCTAACCTGAACCCTAAATCTAACCCTAAACGAAACCCTAAACCTAAACCTAACCCTAACCCTAACCCTTACCCAAGCACTAACCCTAACACTTACCCTAACCCTAACCCTAAGCCTAACCCTAACCCAAACCCACACCCTAACCATAACCCTATCACTAACCCCAACCCTGACCCTAACCCTAACCCTAACCCTGACTCAAACCCAAACCCTAACACTAACCCTAACCCAAACCCTAACCCTAACCCTAACCCTAACCCTAATCCTAACACTAACCCTAACCCTAACACTAACCCTAACACAAACCCTAACACTAACCCTAAGCTTAACCCTTACCCAAGCACTAACCCTAACACTTACCCTAATCCTAACCCTAAGCCTAACCCTAACCCAAACCCACGGCCTAACCCTAACCCTAACACTAACCCCAACCCTGACCCTAACCCTAACCCTAACCCTGACTCAAACCCAAACCCTAAAACTAACCCAAACCAAACCCTAACCCTAACCCTAACCCTAATTCTAACCCAAAACCTAAACATAAATCTAACCCTAAATATAAACCTAACCCTAACCCTAACCCTAACCATAACCCTAACACCTAACCCTAACCCTAACCTTAACCCTAACCCAAAACCTAACCCAAACCCTAACCCTAACACTAAACCTAACCCAAACACTAACCCTATACCTTACTCTAACTCAAACCCAAACCCTAACCCTAACCCTAACCCTAAACCTAAACGTAAACCTAACCCAAACCCAAACCCTAACCCTAAGCCTAACCCAAACCCTAAACCTAACCTAAACCCAATCGCTAACCCTAACCCTAACCCTAACCCAAGCCCTAAAACAAACGCTAACCCTAACCCTAACCGTAACCCTAACCCTTAACCTTACCCTAACCCTAACACTAACCCTAAACCAAACCAAACACTAACCCTAAGCCTAAACCTCAACCTACTCCTATTCCAAACCCTAACCCAAAGACTTACCCTAACCCTAACCCTAAGCCTAACCTTAAGCCAAACCCACACCCTAACCCAAACCCTAAAACTTACCCCAACCCTAACCCTAAACCTAAACCTAACCCTAACGCAAACCCGAATCCTAACACTAACCCTAACCCAAACCCTCACCCTAAACCTAGTCCTAACCCTAACCCTAACCCTAACCCTAACCCAAGCCCTAAAACTAACCCTAACCCTAACCCTAACCCTAACCCTAAACCAACCCTAACCCTAATCCTAACCCTAACCCAAACCCAAACCCTAAACCTAACCCTAACCCTAAACCTAACACAAACCCTAATCCTAACACTAACCCTACCCCTAACCCTAACCCTAAACCTAACACAAACCCTAAAACTAACCCTTACACTAACCCTAACCGTATCCCAAACCCTAACATTAACCCAAACCCTAACCCTAAACCTAACCCTAACCGAAACCCAAACCATAATCCTAACCCTAAACCTAACCCTAAACCAAACCTAAACCCTAACCCTAACCCGAACCCTAACCCTAACACTAAGCCTAACCCCTAACCCTAACCCTAACCTTAACCCTAACTCAAACCCTAACCCAAACCCTAGCCTTAACCCTAACCCTAACCCTAACACTAACACGAACCCTAACACTAAATTCTAAACCCTAACCCTAAACCTAACCCGAACCCAAAACCTAACACTAACCCTAACCCAAACCCTAACTCTAACCCTAAACCTAAACCTAACCCAAACCCAAACCCTAACCCTAAGCCTAACCCTAATCTTAAACCTAACCCAAACCCTAACCCGATACCTTACTCTAACCCAAAACCAAACCCTAACCCTAACCCTAACCCTACCCCTAACCCTAACCCTAATCCTAACCCTAACCCTAACCCTAAGCCAAACCAAACCCTACCCCTATCCCTAAACCTAACCCTAACCGAATCCCAAACACTAACCCTAAACCTACATGTAACCCTAACCCAAACCCTAACCCTAACCCTTACCCTAAACCTAACCCTATCCCAAACCCTAACCCTAACCCAAACCCTACCCCTAACCCTAACCCAACCCTAACACTAACTGTAACCCTCATCCTAACCTTAACCCTAACCCTAAACCAAACCCAAACCCTAACCGTAACCCTAACACTCACCCTATCACTAACGCCTAACCCTAACCCTAACCCTAATCCTAACCGTAACCCTAAACATAAGCCAAACCAAACCCAACCCATATCCCTAAACCTTACCCTAACCCAAGCCCAAACACTAAACCTAAACCTAACCCTAACCCTAACCCCTAACCCTAACCCTAAACTTAACCCTAACCCAAACCCTAACCCAAACCCTTACCCTAACCGTAACCCTAACCCTAACCAGAACCCTAACGCTAAGCGTAACCCAAACCCTAAACCTAACCTAATCCCAAGCCCTAATTCTAACTCTAACCCTAACCCAAGCCCTAAAACTATCCTAAACCTAACCCTAACCTAAACCTAAACCCTAACCCAAACCTTAACCCTGACCCTAACCTAAACCCTATCCCGAACCCTAACTCTAACCCAAACCCTAACTCTAACCCTAACCCTAAATGAAACCCAAACCCTAATCCTAACACTAAACCTAACCCTAATCCTAACCCTAACACTAACCCTAACCCAAACCCAAACAATAACCCCAACCCTAACCCTAACCCTATCCCTATCGCCTAGCCCTAACCCTAACCCTAACCCTAAGCCAAACCCTAACTCTAACTCTAACCCTAACCGTAAACCTAACCCTAACCCAAGCCCAAACACTAAACCTAAACCTAACCCTAACCCTAACCCTAACCCTAACCCTAACCCTAACCCTAACACAAACAATAAGCCTTACCCTAAACCTTTAACCTAACTCTACTCAAATCCTAACCGTAACACTAACCCTTACCCTAAACCTAACCCTAACCCAAACCCTAAACCTAACCCTAAACCTAATCCTAACCCTAACCATAACCATAACCCTAACCCAAACCCTAACCCTAACCCTAACCCTAACCCTAACCGTAACCCTAACACTCACCCTATCACTAACGCCTAACCCTAACCCTAACCCTAATCCTAACCGTAACCCTAAACATAAGCCAAACCAAACCCAACCCATATCCCTAAACCTTACCCTAACCCAAGCCCAAACACTAAACCTAAACCTAACCCTAACCCTAACCCCTAACCCTAACCCTAAACTTAACCCTAACCCAAACCCTAACCCAAACCCTTACCCTAACCGTAACCCTAACCCTAACCAGAACCCTAACGCTAAGCGTAACCCAAACCCTAAACCTAACCTAATCCCAAGCCCTAATTCTAACTCTAACCCTAACCCAAGCCCTAAAACTATCCTAAACCTAACCCTAACCTAAACCTAAACCCTAACCCAAACCTTAACCCTGAACCTAACCTAAACCCTACCCCGAACCCTAACTCTAACCCAAACCCTAACTCTAACCCTAACCCTAAATGAAACCCAAACCCTAATCCTAACACTAAACCTAACCCTAATCCTAACCCTAACACTAACCCTAACCCAAACCCAAACAATAACCCCAACCCTAACCCTAACCCTATCCCTATCGCCTAGCCCTAACCCTAACCCTAACCCTAAGCCAAACCCTAACTCTAACTCTAACCCTAACCGTAAACCTAACCCTAACCCAAGCCCAAACACTAAACCTAAACCTAACCCTAACCCTAACCCTAACCCTAACCCTAACCCTAACCCTAACCCTAACACAAACAATAAGCCTTACCCTAAACCTTTAACCTAACTCTACTCAAATCCTAACCGTAACACTAACCCTTACCCTAACCCTAACCCTAACCCAAACCCTAAACCTAACCCTAAACCTAATCCTAACCCTAACCATAACCATAACCCTCACCCAACCCCTAACCCTAACCCTAACCCTACCCCTGACCCTAACTCAAATCCTAAGCCTAACCCTAACCCTAACCCTAAACCAAACCCTAACCCTAACCCTATCCCTATCGCCTAGCCCTAACCCTAAATCTAACCCTAACCCTAACCCTAACCCTAAGCCACACCCTAACCCGATACCTTACTCTATCCCAAACCCAAACCGTAACCCTAACCCTAACCCTAACCCTAAACCTAAACATAACCCAAACACAAACCCTAACCCTAAGCCTAACCCAAACCTTAAACCTAACCTAAACCCAAGCCCTAACCCTAACCCTAACCCTAACCCAATCCCTAAAACTAGCCATAACCCTAACCCTAACCCAAACCTAAACCCTAACCCGAACCGAAAACCTAACCCTAACCCTAACCCAAACCCAAACTTCAACCCTAACCCTAACCCAAACCCTAACCCTAACCCTAACCCTAACCCTAATCCAAACCCTAATCCTAATATTAACCCTAACCCAAACCAAACCCTAACCTTAACACTAACCCTAACCCTAACCCTAACCTTAAACCACCCCTAACCCTAACCCTAACCCTAAGCCAAACCCTAACCCTAACCGTATCCCTAAACCTAACCCTAAACCTAGCCCAAACACTAACCCTAAACCTAACCGTAACCCTAACCCAAACCCTAACCCTAACCCTAACACTACCCAAACCCTAACCCTAACCCTAACGCTAATCCTAACCCTAAAGCTAAACCTAACCCAAACACAAACCCTAACCCAAACCTTAAACCTAACCTAAACCCAAGCCCTAACCCTAACCCTAACAATAACCCAAGCCCTAAAACTAACCCTAACCCTAACCCTAACCCAAACATTAACCCTAACCCTAACCCTAAACCAAACCTAAACCCTAACCCTAACCCTAACCTTAAACCTAACCCTAACCTAAACTCTATCCGTAACCCTAACATTCACCCTAGCCCTAACCAATCCCTAACCCTAACGCTAACCCTAACCCTAACCCTAAACCAACATCTAACAGTAACCCTTAACCTAACCCTAACCCCAAAATGAACCCTTACCCTATCCGTAACATTAACCCAAACAAAACCCTAACCCTAACCCTAACCCTAACCCTGACCGAAAACCTAAACCTAAACCTAAACCTAATCCTAAACCTAACCCTAACCCTAACCCTAACCACAACCCTAACGCTAAACCTAACGCTAAACGGGACCCTAACTCTACACCTAACTCTAACCCAAACCTAAAGCTTTACCCTAACCTTAATCCGAACCCTAACCCTAACCCTAACCTTAAACCACCCCTAACCCTAACCCTAACACTAACCCTTCCCCTAACCCTAACACTAACCCTAAACCAAACCAAACCCTAACCCTAACCATAAACCTAACCCTAACCCTAACCAAAACCCTAACCCTAACACTTACCCTAACCCTAACACTAAGCCTAATCCTAAACCAAACCTACACACTAAACCTAACCATATCCCTAACCCTAACCCTAACCCTAACCGAAACCTTAACCCTAACCCAAATCCAAACTCAAACCCTAAACCTAACCCAAACCCTAACCCTAACCCTAACACTATCCCTATCACCTAGCCCTAACCCTAAACCTAAACCTAACCCTAAGCCAAACCCTAACCACAACTCTAACACTAACCCTAACCCTAACACAAACAATAACCCTAACCTAACCCTAAACCTAACCCTACCCTAAACCGTAATCGTAACACTGACCCTAAACCTAACCCAAACCCTAACCCTAAACCTAACCCTAACCCCTAACCCTAAACCTAACCTTAACCCTAAACCAAACCCTAACCCAAACCCTAAGCCTAACCATAAACCTAATTCAAACTCTAACCCGATACCTTACTCTAACCCAAACCCAAACCCTGACCATAACCCTAAGCCTAACAAAAACCCTAACCCTAAAGCTAAACATAACCCAAACACAAACCCTAACACTAAGCCTAACCCAAACCTTAAAACTAACCTAAACCCAAGCCCTAACCCTAACCCTAACCTAACCCAAGCCCTAAAACTAGCCCTAACCCTAACCCTAACACAAACCTAAACCCTAAGCCGAACCCTAACCCTAACCCAAACCTAAACCCTAACCCTAACCCGAAACCTAACCCTAAGCCTAAGCCTAACCCCTAAGCCTAACCCTCACATTAACCCTAAACCAAACCCTAACCCAAACCCTATCCTTAACCCTAACCCTAACCATAACCCGAACGCTGACACTAAATCCAAAACCTAACCCTAATCCAAAACCTAACACTAACCCTAACCCAAAACCTAACCCTAACCCTAAATGTAACCTTAACCCAAACCCAAACCCTAATCCTAACACTAAACCTAACCCTAATACTAACCCTAACACTAACCCTAACCCAAGTGCAAATCCTAACCCTAACCCTAAACCTAAACCTAGGCCTACCGCGTAGCCCTAACCCTAACCCTAACCCTAACCCAAACCCTAACCCGAACCCTAAGCCTAACCATAAACCTAACTCAAACCCTAACCCGATACCTTACTCTAACCGAAACCCAAACCCTGATCCTAACCCTAAGCTTAACAAAAACCCTAACCCTAACCCTAACCCAAGCCCTAAAACTAGCCCTAAACCTAACCCTAACCCAAACCTAAACCCTAAGCCGAACCCTAACCCTAACCCTAACCCTAAACCAAACCTAAACCCTAACCCTAACCCTAACCCTAACCCTAACCCTAACCCTAACCCAAACCCTAAACCTAACCTAAACCCAAGCCCTAACCCTAACCCTAACCCTAACCCAAGCCCTAAAACTAACCCTAACCCTAACCCTAACCCTAACCCTAACTGTAACACTTACCCTAACCCTAACACTAACACTAAACCAAACCAAACCCTAAGCCTAATCCTAAAGCTAACCCTAACCCTAATCCAAACCCTAACCCTAACACTAACCCTAACACTAACCCTAAGCCTAACCCTAACCCAAACCCACACCCTAACCCTAACCCTAACCCTAACCTTAAACCAAACATAAACCCTAACCCTAACCCTAACCCTAACCTAAACTCTATCCCTAACCCTAACACTAACCCTAACCCAAACCAATCCCTAACCCTAACCCTAACCCTAACCCAAACCCTAACCCTAAACCTGACGCTAACCCAAAACCTAACCCTAACCCTAACCCTAACACTAACCCTAAACCAAACCCTAGCCCTAACCCTAACCCTAACCCTAACCCAAACCCAAACCCTAACCCTAACCCTAACCCTAAACCTAACACAAACCCAAATCCTAACACTAACCCTAACCCTAATCCTAACCCTAACACAAACCCTAACACTAACCCTAACCCTAACCCTTACCCTAACCCTAAAACTAACCCTAAACCAAACCAAACCCTAACCCTAAGCCTAAACCTAACACTAACCCTAATCCAAACCCTAACCTAACACTTACCCTAAAACCTAACCCTAAGACTAACCCTAACCCAAACCAACACCCTAAACCTAACCTGAACCCTAAAGCTAACCCTAAACGAAACCCTAAACCTAAACCTAACCCTAACCCTAACCCTTACCCAAGCACTAACCCTAACACTTACCCTAACCCTAACCCTAAGCCTAACCCTAACCCAAACCCACACCCTAACCATAACCCTATCACTAACCCCAACCCTGACCCTAACCCTAACCCTAACCCTGACTCAAACCCAAACCCTAACACTAACCCTAACCCAAACCCTAACCCTAACCCTAGCCCTAACCCTAATCCTAACACTAACCCTAACCCTAACACTAACCCTAACACAAACCCTAACACTAACCCTAACCCTAACCCTTACCCAAGCACTAACCCTAACACTTACCCTAATCCTAACCCTAAGCCTAACCCTAACCCAAACCCACGCCCTAACCCTAACCCTAACACTAACCCCAACCCTGACGCTAACCCTAACCCTAACCCTGACTCAAACCCAAACCCTAACACTAACCCAAACCAAACCCTAACCCTAACCCTAACCCTAATTCTAACCCAAAACCTAAACATAAATCTAACCCTAAATATAAACCTAACCCTAACCCTAACCATAACCATAACCCTAACACCTAACCCTAACCCTAACCTTAACCCTAACCCAAAACCTAACCCAAACCCTAACCCTAACACTAAACCTAACCCAAACCCTAACCCTATACCTTACTCTAACTCAAACCCAAACCCTAACCCTAACCCTAACTCTAAACCTAAACGTAAACCTAACCCAAACCCAAACCCTAACCCTAAGCCTAACCCAAACCCTAAACCTAACCTAAACCCAATCGCTAACCCTAACCCTAACCCTAACCCAAGCCCTAAAACAAACGCTAACCCTAACCCTAACCATAACCGAAACCCAAACCATAATCCTAACCCTAAACCTAACCCTAAACCAAACCTAAACCCTAACCCTAACCCGAACCCTAACCCTAACACTAAGCCTAACCCCTAACCCTAACCCTAACCTTATCCCTAACTCAAACCCTAACCCAAATCCTAGCCTTAACCCTAACCCTAACCCTAACACTAACACGAACGCTAACACTAAATTCTAAACCCTAAACCTAAACCTAACCCGAACCCAAAACCTAACACTAACCCTAACCCAAATCCTAACCCTAACCCTAAACCTAACCCTAACCCAAACCCAAACCCAAACCCTAACTCTAACCCTAAACCTAAACCTAACCCAAACCCAAACCCTAACCCTAAGCCTAACCCAAACCCTAAACCTAACCTAAACCCAAGCCCTAACCCTAACCCTACCCTAACCCAAGCCCTAAAACTAACCCTAACCCTAACCCTAACCCTAACCCTAACTGTAACACTTACCCTAACCCTAACACTAACCCTAAACCAAACGAAATCCTAACCCTAATCCTAAAGCTAACCCTAACCCTAATCCAAACACTAAACATAACACTTATCTTAACACTAACCGTAAGGGTAACCCTAACCCAAACCCACACACTAACCCTAACCCTAACCCTAAACCAAACCTAAACCCTAACCCTAATCCTAACCCTAACCTAAACTCTATCCCTAACCCTATCACTAACCTTACCCCAAACCAATCCATAACCCTAACACTAACACTAACCCTAAACCTAACCCTAACCCTAAACCAACCTCTAACAGTAACCCTAGACCTAACCCTAACCCCAAACCTAACCCTTACACTATCCGTAACATTAACCCTAACCCAAACCAAACCCTAACCCTAACCCTAACCCTAACCCTAAACCTAACCCTAACCCCATCCCTAACCCTAAACCTAACCTTAAACCAAACCCCAACTCTAAACCTAACACTAACCCAAACCTAAACCTTAACCCTAACCTTAATCCTACCCCTAACCCTAACCCTAAACCACCCCTAACCCTAACCCTAACCCGAACCCTTCCCCTAACCCTCACAATAACCCTAAACCAAACCAAACATTAACCCAAACACTAACCCTAACGCTATCGCTATCGCCTAGCCCAAACCCTAACCCTAAACCTAAGCTAAACCCTAACCCTAACTCTAACCCTAACACTAAACCTAACCCTAACCCAAGCCCAAACACTAACCCTAAACCTAACCCTAACTCTAAATCAAACGGTAACCCTAACACTAACCCTAACCCTAACCCTAACCATAAACCTAAACCTAACCCAAACCCAAACCCCAACCCTAAGCCTAACCCAAACCCTAAACCTAACCTAAACCCAAGCCCTAACCCTAACCCTAACCCAAGCCCTAAAACTAACCCTAACACTAACCCTAACCCTAACCCTAACTGTAACACTTACCCTAACCCTATCACTAACACTAAACCAAACCAAACCCTAAGCCTAATCCTAAAGCTAACCCTAACCCTAATCCAAACCCTAACCCTAACACTTACCCTAACACTAACCCTAAGCCTAACCCTAACCCAAACCCACACCCTAACCCTAACCCTAACCCTAACCCTAACCCTAAACCAAACATAAACCCTAACCCTAACCCTAACCCTAACCTAAATTCTATCCCTAACCCTAACACTAACCCTAACCCAAACCAATCCCTAACCCTAACCCTAACCCTAACCCAAACCCTAACACTAAACCTGACCCTAACCCAAATCCTAACCCTAACCCTAACCCTAACACTAACCCTAAACCAAACCCTAGCCCTAACCCTAACCCTAACCCAAACCCAAACCCTAACCCTAACCCTAACCTTAAACCTAACACAAACCCTAATCCTAACACTAACCCTAACCCTAATCCTAACCCTAACACAAACCCTAACACTAACCCTAACCCTAACCCTTACCCTAACCCTAACACTAAACCTAAACCAAACCAAACCCTAACCCTAAGCCTAAACCTAACCTGAACCCTAAAGCTAACCCTAAACGAAACCCTAAACCTAAACCTAACCCTAACCCTAACCCTTACCCAAGCACTAACCCTAACACTTACCCTAACCCTAACCCTAAGCCTAACCCTAACCCAAACCCACACCCTAACAATAACCCTAACACTAACCCCAACCCTGACCCTAACCCTAACCCTAACCCTGACTAAAACCCAAACCCTAACACTAACCCTAACCCAAACCCTAACCCTAACCCTAATCCTAACACTAACCCTAACCCTAACACTAACCCTAACACAAACCCTAACACTAACCCTAACCCTAACCCTTACCCTAACCCTAACACTAACCCTAAACCAAACCAAATCCTAACCCTAAGCCTAACCCTAACCCTAACCCTAATCCAAACCCTAACCTAACACTTACCCTATACCTAACCCTAAGACTAACCCTAACCCAAACCAAAACCCTAAACCTAACCTGAAACCTAAAGCTAACCCTAAACGAAAGCCTAAACCTAAACCTAACCCTAACCCTAACCCTTACCCAAGCACTAACCCTAACACTTACCCTAATCCTAACCCTAAGCCTAACCCTAACCCAAACCCACGCCCTAACCCTAACCCTAACACTAACCCCAACCCTGACCCTAACTCTAACCCTAACCATGACTCAAACCCAAACCCTAACACTAACCCAAACCAAACCCTAACCTTAACCCTAACCCTAATCCTAACCCAAAACCTAAACATAAATCTAACCCTAAATATAAACCTAACCCTAACCCTAACATCAACCCTAACCCTAACACCTAACCCTAACCCTAACCTTAACCCTAACCCAAAACCTAACCCAAACCCTAACCCTAACACAAAACCTAACCCAAACCCTAACACTATACCTTACTCTAACTCAAACCCAAACCCTAACCCTAACCCTAACCCTAAACCTAAACGTAAACCTAACCCAAACCCAAACCCTAACCCTAAGCCTAAACCTAACCTGAACCCTAAAGCTAACCCTAAACGAAACCCTAAACCTAAACCTAACCCTAACCCTAAACCTTACCCAAGCACTAACCCTAACACTTACCCTAACCCTAACCCTAAGCCTAACCCTAACCCAAACCCACACCCTAACAATAACCCTAACACTAACCCCAACCCTGACCCTAACACTAACCCTAACCCTGACTAAAACCCAAACCCTAACACTAACCCTAACCCAAACCCTAACCCTAACCCTAATCCTAACACTAACCCTAACCCTAACACTAACCCTAACACAAACCCTAACACTAACCCTAACCCTAACCCTTACCCTAACCCTAACACTAACCCTAAACCAAACCAAACCCTAACCCTAAGCCTAACCCTAACCCTAACCCTAATCCAAACCCTAACCTAACACTTACCCTAACCCTAACCCTAAGACTAACCCTAACCCAAACCAAAACCCTAAACCTAACCTGAAACCTAAAGCTAACCCTAAACGAAAGCCTAAACCTAAACCTAACCCTAACCCTAACCCTTACCCAAGCACTAACCCTAACACTTACCCTAATCCTAACCCTAAGCCTAACCCTAACCCAAACCCACGCCCTAACCCTAACCCTAACACTAACCCCAACCCTGACCCTAACTCTAACCCTAACCCTGACTCAAACCCAAACCCTAACACTAACCCAAACCAAACCCTAACCTTAACCCTAACCCTAATCCTAACCCAAAACCTAAACATAAATCTAACCCTAAATATAAACCTAACCCTAACCCTAACATTAACCCTACCCCTAACACCTAACCCTAACCCTAACATTAACCCTAACCCAAAACCTAACCCAAACACTAACCCTAACACAAAACCTAACCCAAACCCTAACCCTATACCTTACTCTAACTCAAACCCAAACCCTAACCTTAACCCTAACCCTAAACCTAAACGTAAACCTAACCCAAACCCAAACCCTAACCCTAAGCCTAACCCAAACCTTAAACCTAACCTAAACCCAATCGCTAACCCTAAACCTTACCCAAGCCCTAAAACAAACCCTAACCCTAACCCTAACCGTAACCCTAACCCTTAACCTTACCCTAACCCTAACACTAACCCTAAACCAAACCAAACACTAACCCTAAGCCTAAACCTCAACCTACCCCTAATCCAAACCCTAACCCGAAGACTTACCCTAACCCTAACCCTAAGCATATCCTTAACCCAAACCCACATCCTAACCCAAACCCTTAAACCAACCCCAACCCTAAACCTAACCCTAACCCTAACCCTAACTCAAACCCGAACCCTAACACTAACCCTAACCCAAACCCTAACCCTAACCCTAGTCCTAACTCTAACCCTAACCATAACCATAACCCTAACCCAAACCCTAACCCAAACCCTAACCCTAACCCTGACCCTAACCCAAATACTAACCCTAACCCTAACCCTAACCCTAAACTAAAACCTAACCCTAACAAAAAACCCAAACCCTAACCCTAAACCTAACCCTAAACCTAACACAAACCCTAATCCTAACACTAACCCTAACCCTAACCCTAACCCTAAACCTAACACAAACCCTAAAACTAAACCTTACACTAACCCTAACCGTATCCCAAACCCTAACATTAACCCAAACCCTAACCCTAACCCTAACCCTAACCGAAATCCAAACCCTAATCCTAACCCTAACCCTAACCCTAACCCTAAACCAAACCTAAACCCTAACCCTAACCCGAACCCTAACCCTAACCCTAACACTAAGCCTAACCCCTAACCCTAACCCTAACCTTAACCCTAACTCAAAACCTAACCCAAACCCTAACTTTAACCCTAACCCTAACACTAACACTAACCCTAAACCTAAACCTAACCCAAACACAAAACCTAACGCTAAGCCTCACACAAATCTTAAACCTAACCTAAACCAAGCCCTAACCCTAACCCTAACCCTAACCCAGCCCTAAAACTAACCCTAATCATAACCCTAACCCTAACCCTAACCCTAAACCAACCCTAACCCTAACCCTAACCCTAACCCAAACCCAAAAACTAACCCTAATCCTAACCCTAACCTAAACTCTATCCCTAACCCTAACACTAACCCTACCCCAAACCAATCAAAAACCCTAACCCTAACACTAACCCTAAACCTAACCCTAACCCTAAACCAACCTCTAACAGTAACCCTAGACCTAACCCTAACCCCAAACCTAACCCTTACACTATCCGTAACATTAACCCTAACCCAAACCAAACCCTAACCCTAACCCTAACCCTAACCCTAAACCTAAACCTAACCCTAACCCCAACCCTAACCCTAAACCTAACCTTAAACCAAACCCCAACTCTAAACCTAACTCTAACCCAAACCTAAACCTTAACCCTAACCTTAATCCTACCCCTAACCCTAACCCTAAACCACCCCTAACCCTAACCCTAACCCTAACCCTTCCCCTAACCCTCACAATAACCCTAAACCAAACCAAACCCTAACCCAAACACTAACCCTAACGCTATCGCTATCGCCTAGCCCAAACCCTAACCCTAACCCTAAGCTAAACCCTAACCCTAACTCTAACCCTAACACTAAACATAACCCTAAC
>CM069528.1:5957500-5960000 GCA_035773235.1 Eospalax fontanierii
ACCCTAACTCAAACCCTAACCCAAACCCTAACCTTAACCCTAACCCTAACCCTAACACTAACCCTAAAGCTAAACCTAACCCAAACACAAACCCTAACGCTAAGCCTCACACAAATCTTAAACCTAACCTAAACAAAAGCCCTAACCCTAACCCTAACCCTAACCCAAGCCCTAAAACTAACCCTAACCCTAACCCTAAACCAACCCTAACCCTAACCCTAACCCTAACCCTAACCCAAACCCTAAACCTAACCCTAACCGAAACCCAAACCATAATCCTAACCCTAAACCTAACCCTAAAGCAAACCTAAATCCTAACCCTAACCCGAACCCTAACCCTAACACTAAGCCTAACCCCTAACCCTAACCCTAACCTTAACCCTAACTCAAACCCTAACCAAAACCCTAGCCTTAACCCTAACCCTAACCCTAACCCTAACACTAACACGAACGCTAACACTAAATTCTAAACCCTAACCCTAAACCTAACCCTAACCCAAAACCTAACACTAACCCTAACCCAAATCCTAACCCTAACCCTAAACCTAACCCTAACCCCAACCCAAACCCATACCCTAACTCTAACCCTAAAGCTAAACCTAACCCAAACCCAAACCCTAACCCTAAGCCTAACCCAAACCCTAAACCTAACCTAAACCCAAGCCCTAACCCTAACCCCAACCCTAACCCAAGCCCTAAAACTAACCCTAACCCTAACCCTAACCCTAACCCTAACTGTAACACTTACCCTAACCATAACACTAACCCTAAACCAAACGAAACCCTAACCCTAATCCTAAAGCTAACCCTAACCCTAATCCAAACACTAAACATAACACTTATCTTAACACTAACCGTAAGGGTAACCGTTACCCAAAGCCACACCCTAACCCTAACCCTAACCCTAAACCAAACCTAAACCCTAACCCTAATCCTAACCCTAACCTAAACTCTATCCCTAACCCTAACACTAACCCTACCCCAAACCAATCCGTAACCCTAACCCTAACACTAACCCTAAACCTAACCCTAACCCTAAACCAACCTCTAACAGTAACCCTAGACCTAACCCTAACTCCAAACCTAACCCTTACACTTACCCTAACATTAACCCTAACCCAAACCAAACCCTAACCCTAACCCTAACCCTAACCCTAAACCTAACCCTAACCCCAACCCTAACCCTAAACCTAACCTTAAACCAAACCCCAACTCTAAACCTAACTCTAACCCAAACCTAAACCTTAACCCTAACCTTAATCCTACCCCTAACCCTAACCCTAAACCACCCCTAACCCTAACCCTAAACCTAACCCTTCCCCTAACCCTCACAATAACCCTAAACCAAACCAAACCCTAACCCAAACACTAACCCTAACGCTATCGCTATCGCCTAGCCCAAACCCTAACCCTAACCCTAATCTAAACCCTAACCCTAGCTCTAACCCTAACACTAAACCTAACCCTAATCCAACACCAAACACCAATTCTAAATCTAACCCTAACTCTAAATCAAACGCTAATACTACCCCTAACCCTAACCCTAACCCTAACCCAAACCCTAACACTAACCCTAACCCCTAACCATAACCCTAAACTTAACCCTAACCCAAACCCTAACCAAAACCCTAACACTAACACTAAACCTAACCCAAACCCCAACCCTATACCTTATTCTACCCCAAACCCAAACCCTAACCCTAACCCTAACCATAAACCTAAGCCTAACCCAAACCCAAACCCTAACCCTAAGCCTAACCCAAACCCTAAACCTAACCTAAACCCAAGCCCTAACCCTAACCCTAACCCTAACCCAAGCCCTAAAACTAACCCTAACCCTAACCCAAACCCTAACCCGAACCCTAACCCTAACCCTAACTGTAACACTTACCCTAACCCTAACACTAACACTAAACAAAACCAAACCCTAAGCCTAATCCTAAAGATAACCCTAACCCTAATCCAAACCCTAACCCTAACACTTACCCTAACACTAACCCTAACCCTAACCCTAACCCTAACTGTAACATTTACCCTTACCCTAACACTAACCCTAAACCAAACGAAACCCTAACCCTAATCCTAAAGCTAACCCTAACACTAATCCAAACCCTAAACCTAACACTTATCCTAACACTAACCCTAAGGGTAACCCTAACCCAAACCCACACCCTAACCCTAACAATAACCCTAAACCAAACCTAAAACCTAACCCTAATCCTAACCCTAACCTAAACTCTATCCCTAACCCTTACACTAACCCTACCCCAAACCAATCCGTAACCCTAACCCTAACCCTAACCCTAAACCTAACCCTAACTCTAAACCAACCTCTAACAGTAACCCTAGACCTAACCCTAACCCCAAACCTAACCCTTCCCCTAACCCTCACAATAACCCTAAACCAAACCAAACAATAACCCAAACACTAACCCTAACAGTATCCCTATCGCCTAGCCCAAACCCTAAACCTAACCCTAAGCTAAACCCTAACCCTAAC
>CM069528.1:5965000-5967500 GCA_035773235.1 Eospalax fontanierii
AAACCCAAACCCTAACCCTATACCTTACTCTAACCCAAACCCAAACCCTGAACCTAAACCTATCCTATCGCCTAGCCCTAACCCTATCCCTAATCCTAAGCTAAACCCTAACCCTAACTCTAACACTAACACTAAACCTAACCATAACCCAAGCCCAAACACTAACCCTAAACCTAACCCTAACTCTAAACCAAACGGTAACCCTAACCCTAGCCCTAACCCTAACCCTAAGCCAAACCCTAACACTAACCCTAACCCTAACCCCTAACCCTAACCGTAACCTTAACCCTTACCCAAACCCTAACCCAAACCCTAACACTAACACTAAACCTAACCCAAACCCTAACCCTATATCTTACTCTAACCCAAACCCAAACCCTAACTCTAACCCTAACCTTAAACCTAAACCTAACCCAAACCAAACCCTAACACTAAGCCTAACCCAAACTCTAAACCTAACCTACACCCAAGCCCTAACCCTAACCCTAACCCTAACCCAAGCCCTAAATCTAACCCTAACCCTAACCCTAACTGTAACACTTACCCTAACCCTAAGACTAACCCTAAACCAAAACAAACCCTAACCCTAATCCTAAAGCTAACCCTAACCCTAATCCAAATCCTAACCCTAACACTTATCCTTACACTAACCCTAAGCCTAACCCTAACCCAAACCCACACCCTAACCCTAAACCTAACCCTAACCCTAAACCAAACATAAACCCTAACCATAACCCTAACCCTAACCTAAACTCTATCCCTAACCCTAACACTAACCCTACCCCAAACCAATACCTAACCCTAACCCAAACCCTAACCCTAACCCTCACACTAACCCTGACCGAACCCAAATCCTAACCCTAACCCTAACCCTAACCCTAACCCTAACCCTAACCCTAACCCTAAACCAAACCCTAGCCCTAACCCTAACCCTAACACAAACCCAAACCCTAACCCTAACCCTAACCCTAAACCTAACACAAACCCTAATCCTAACACTAACCCTAACCCTAATCCTAACCCTAACACAAACCATAACCCTAACCCTATCCCAAACACTAAAACTAATCCAAACCCAAGCCCAATCCCTAACCCTAACCCTGACCCTAACCCTATTCCTATTTCCTAGCCGTAACCCTAACCCTAACCCTAAGCCAAACCCTAACCCTAACTCTAACCCTAACCCTAAATCTAACCCTAACTCAAGCCCAAACACTAACACTAAACCTAACCCTAACCCTAAGCGTAACCCAAAACCTAACCCAAACCCCAACCCTAACCCTAACCCTAACCCCTAACCCTAACCCTAACCTTAACCCTAACCCAAACCCTAACCCAAAATCTAACCCTAACTTTAAACCTAACCAAAACCCTAACCCGATACCTTACTCTAACCCAAACCCAAAACCTAACCCTAACCCTAACCCTAAACCTAACCCTAACCCTAAACCAGCCTCTAACAGTAACCCTAGACCAAACCCTAACCCCAAACCTAACCCTTACAGTATCCGTAACATTAACCCTAACCCAAACCAAACCCTAAACCTAACCCTAAACCCAACCCTAACCCCAACCCTAACCCTAAACCTAACCTTAAACCAAACCCCAACTCTAAACCTAACTCTAACCCAAACCTAAACCTTAACCCTAACCTTAATCCTACCCCTAAGCCTAACCCTAACCACCCCTAACCTTAACCCTAACCCTAACCCTTCCCAAAACCCTCACAATAACCCTAAACCAAACCAAACCCTAACCCAAACACTAATCCTAACCCTATCCCTATCGCCTAGTCCTAACCCTAACCCTAACCCTAAGCTAAACCCTAACCCTAACTCTAACCCTAACACTAAACCTAACCCTAACCCAAGCCCAAACAGTAACCCTAAAGCTAACCCTAACTCTAAACTAAACGGTAACCCTAACCCTATCCCTAACCCTAACCCTAACCCTAACCCAAACCCTAACACTAACCCTATCCCCTAACCATAAGCCTAACCTTAACCCTAACCCAAACCCTAACCCAAACCCTAACCCTAACCCGAAACCACCCCAAACCCTAACCCTAACCCTAACCCTTCCCCAAACCCTCACAATAACACTAAACCAAACCAAACCCTAACCCAAACACTAACCCTAACCCTATCCCTATCGCCTAGCCCTAACTCTAACCCTAACCCTAAGCTAAACCTAACCCTAACTCTAACACTAACACTAAACCTAACCCTAAACCAAGCCCAAACACTAACCCTAAACCTAACCCTAACTCTAATCCAAACAGTAACCCTAACCCTAGCCCTAACCCTAACCCTAAGCCAAACCCTAACACTAACCCTAACCCTAACCCCTAACCCTAAATGTATCCTTAACCCTAACCCAAACCCTAACACTAACACTAAACCTAACCCAAACCCTAACCCTATACCTTACTCTAACCCAAACCCAAACACTAACTCTAACCCTAACCTTAAACCTAAACCTAACCCAAACCAAACCCTAA
>CM069528.1:5975000-5977500 GCA_035773235.1 Eospalax fontanierii
CCTAACCCTAACCCTAACCCTAACCCAAACCCTAACCCTAACCCTAACCCTAACCCTAAACCTAACACAAACCCTAATCCTAACACTAACCCTAACCCTAACCCTAACCCTAAACCTAACACAAACCCTAAAACTAACCCTTACACTAACCCTAACAGTATCCCAAACCCTAACATTAACCCAAACCCTAACCCTAACCCTAACCCTAACCGAAATCCAAACCCTAATCCTAACCCTAACCCTAAACCAAAACAAAACCCTAACCCTAACCCGAACCCTAACCCTAACACTAAGCCTAACCCCTAACCCTAACCCTAACCTTAAACCTAACTCAAACCCCAACCCAAACCCTAAACTTAACCCTAACCGTAACCCTAACACTAAGCCTAAACCTAAACCTAACCCAAACACAAACCCTAACGCTAAGCCTCACACAAATCTTAAACCTAACCTAAACCCAAGCACTAACCCTAACCCTAACCCTAACCCAAGAACTAAAACTAACTCTAACCTAACCCTAACCCAAAACTAAACCCTAACCCAAACCCTAACACTAACCCTAACGCTAAACCAAACCTAAACCCTAACCCTAACCCTAACCCTAACCCTAACCCTAAGCCTAACCCAAACCCTAAACCTAACCTAAACCCAATCGCTAACCCTAACCCTAACCCTAACCCAAGCCCTAAAACTAATCCTAACCCTAACCCTAACCGTAACCCTAACCCTTAACCTTACCCTAAACCTAACACTAACCCTAAACCAAACCAAACACTAACCCTAAGCCTAAACCTCACCCAACCCCTAATCCAAACCCTAGCCCTAAGACTTACCCTAACCCTAAACCTAAGCAAAACCTTAACCCAAACCCACACCCTAACCCAAACCCTAAAACTAACCCCAACCCTAAACCTAACCCTAACCCTAACCCTAACTCAAACCCGAACCCTAACACTAATCCTAACCCAAACCCTAACCCTAACCCTAACCCTAACCATAACCATACCCTAACCCTAACCCAAACCCTAACCCAAACCCTAACCCTAACCCTGACCCTAACCCAAATCCTAACCCTAACCCTAACCCTAACCCTAACCCTAAAGCAAACCCTAACCCTAACCCTAGTCCTAACCCTAACCCTAACCATAACCATAACCCTAACCCAAAACCTAACCCTAACCCTAGTCCTAACCATAACCCTAACCATAACCATAACCCTATCCCAAACCCTAAACCTAACCCTACCCCTAAACCTAACACAAACCCTAATCCTAACACTAACCCTACCCCTAACCCTAACACTAAACCTAACACAAACCCTAAATCTAACCCTTACACTAACCCTAACCGTATCCCCCAAACCCTAACATTAACCCAAACCCTAACCCTAACCCTAACCCTAACCGAAACCCAAACCCTAATCCTAACCCTAACCCTAATCCTAACCCTAAACCAAACCTAAACCCTAACCCTAACCCGAACCCTAACCCTAACAATAAGCCTAACCCCTAACCCTAACCCTAACCTTAACCCTAACTCAAACCCTAACCCTAACCCTAGTCCTAACCCTAACCCTAAACATAACCATAACCCTAACCCAAACCCTAACCCAAACCCTAACCCTAACCCTGACCCTAACCCAAATACTAACCCTAACCCTAACCCTAACCCTAACCCTAAACCAAACCCTAACCCTAACCCTAACCCTAACCCAAACCCAATCCCTAACCCTAACCCTAACGCTAAACCTAACACAAACCCAAATCCTAATCCTAACCTTAACCCAAACCCTAACCCTAACCCTAAGCCTAACCGAAACCCAAACACTAATCCTAACCCTAACCCTAACACTAAACCAAACCTAAACCCTAACCCTAACCCGAACCCTAACCCTAACCCTTACCCAAGCACTAACCCTAACACTTACCCTAACCCTAATCCTAAGCCTAACCCTAACCCAAACCCACACCCTAACCCAAACCCTAACACTAACCGCAACCGTGACCCTAACTCTAACCCTAACCCTGACTCAAACCCAAACCCTAACACTAACCCTAACCCAAACCCTAACCCTAACCCTAACCGTAATCCTAACCCTAACCATAACCCTAACCCTAAACCAAACCCTAACGCTAACCTTAACACTAACCCTAACGCTAAACCAAACCTAAACCCTAACCCTAACCCGAACCCTAACCCTAACACTAAGCCTAACCCCTAACCCTAACCCTAACCTTAACCCTAACTCAAACCCTAACCCAAACCCTAACCTTAACCCTAACCTTAACCCTAACACTAACACGAAGGCTAACACTAAATTCTAAACCCTAACCCTAAACCTAACCCTAACGCAAAACCTAACACTAACCCTAACCCAAATCCTAACCCTAACACTAAACCTAACCCTAACCCAAACCCAAACCCAAACCCTAACTCTAACCCTAAACTTAAACCTAACCCAAACACAAACCCTAACCCTAAGCCTAACCCAAACCCTAAA
>CM069528.1:5982500-5995000 GCA_035773235.1 Eospalax fontanierii
ACACACTAAATCTAACGCGAACACTAAACCTAACCCTAAACGAAACCCTAACCCTAACCCTAACTCTAACCCAAACCCTAACACTAAACCTAAACCAAACCCTAACCCTAACCCTAACCCTAACCCTAAAGATAACCATAACCCTATCCCAAACCCTAACCCTAACCCTAACACTAACCTGACCCTAACCCAAATCCTAACCCTAACCCTAACCCTAAACCTAACCCTAAACCGTAACCCTAACCATAACCCTAAACGTAACCCTAACACAAACCCTAACCCTAACCCTAACCCTAAACCTAACCCTACCCTAAACGCTAACCGTAACACTAACCCTAACCCTAACACAAACCCTAACCCTAACCCTAACCCCTAACCCTAACCCTAACTTTAACCCTAACCCAAACCCTAACCCAAACCCTAACCCTAACTTTAAACCTAACCCAAACCCTAACCCGATATCTTACTCTCACCCAAACCCAAACCCTAACTCTAACCCTAACCTTAACACTAACCCTAAACCTAAACCTAAACCAAACACAAACCCTAACGCTAAGCCTAACACAAACCTTAAACCTAACCCAAACCCTAACCCGATACCTTACTCTAATCTAAACCCTAACCCTAACCCTAACCCTAACCCTAAACCTAACCCAAACACAAAACCTAACCCTAAGCCTAACACAAACCTTAAACCTAACCCTAACCCTAACCCTAACCCAAACCGTAACCCTAACCATAACCCTAACCGTAACCCTAACACACACCCTAACCCTAACCCTAACCCTAAACCTAACCCTACCCTATACCCTAACCGTAAAATTACCCTAACCATAACCCAAACCCTAAACCTAACCCTAACCCCAAACCAAACCGTAGCCCTAAACCTAAACCTAACCCAAACCCAAACCCTAACCCTAACCGTAAACCTAACACAAACCCTAATCCTAACACTAACCCTAACCCTAACGTTAACAGTAACACAAACCCTAACCCTAACCCTATCCCAAACCCTAAAACTAATTCAAACCCAAGCCCAATCCCTAACCCTAACCCTAACCCTATCCTTATCTCCTAACCGTAACCCTAACCCTAAGCCAAACCCGAACCCTAACTCGAAACCTAACCCAAATCTAACCCTAACCCAAGCCCAAACACTAACCCTAAACCTAACCCTAACACTAACCGTAACCGTAACCCAAACCCTAACACAAACCCCAACCCTAACCCTAACCCTAACCCCTAACCCTAACCCTAACCTTAACCCTAAACCAAACCCTAACCCAAACCCTAACCGTAACTTTAAACCTAACCCAAACCCTAACCCGATAACTTACTCTAACCCAAACCCAAACCCTAACCCTAACCCTAATCCTAACACTAACCCTAAACCTAAACCTAACCCAAACACAAACCCTAACGCTAAGCCTAACACAAATCTTAAACCTAACCTAAACTCAAGCCCTAACCCTAACCCTAACCCTAACCCAAGCCTTAAACTAACTCTAACCCTTTCCCTAACCCAAACCTAAACCCGAACTCAAACCCTACTCTAACCCTAACCCTAAACCAAACCTAAACCCTAACCCTAACCCTAACCCAAACCCTAACCTAAACTCTATCCTAACCCTAACACTAACCGTACCACAAATCAATCCCAAACCCTAACCCTAACCCTAACCCTAACCCTAAACCAACCTCTAACAGTAACCTAAACCAAACCCTAACCCCAAACCTAAGCCTTACCCTATCCGTTACATTAACCCTAACCCAAACCAAACCCTAACAATAACCCTAACCCTAATCCTAACCCAAAACCTAAACATAAATCTAACCCTAAATATAAACCTAACCCTAACCCTAACGCTAACCCTAACCCTAACACCTAACCCTAACCCTAACCTTAACCCTAAACCAAACCCTAACCCAAAACCTAACCCTAACACTAAACCTAACCCAAACCCTAACCCTATACCTTACTCTAACCCAAACCCAAACCCTGACCCTAACCCTAACCCAGGCCCTAAAACTAAGTCTAACCCTAACCCTAACCCAAAACTAAACCCTAACCCAAACCCTACTCTAACCCTAACCCTAAACCAAACCTAAACCCTAACACTAACCCTAATCTAAACTCTATCCCTAACCCTAAAACTAACCGTACCACAAACCAATCCCAACCCCTAACCCTAACCCTAAACCAACCTCTAACAGTAACCCTAAACCAAACCCTAACCCTAACACTTACCCTAACCTTAACCCTAAGCCTAACCCTAACCCAAACCCACACCCTAAATATAACCCGAACACTAAACCTAACCCTAAACGAAACCCTAATTCTAACCCTAACTCTAACCCAAACCCTAACACTAAACCTAACCCAAACCCTAACCCTAACCCTAACCCTAACCCTAACGATGACCATAACCCTAACCCAAACCCTAACCCTAACCCTAACCTTAACCCAAACCCTAACCCTAACCCTAAACTAAACCTAACACTAAACCGTAACAATAACCATAACACTAAACGTAACCCTAACACAAACCCTAACCCTAACCCTAACCCTAAACCTAACCCTACCCTAAACGCTAACCGTAACACTAACCCTAACCCTAACACAAACCCTAACTCTAACCCTAACCCCTAACCCTAAACCTAACTTAAACCCTAACCCAAACCCTAACCCAAACCCTAACCCTAACCCAAACCCTAACCCGATACCTTACTCTAACCTAAACCCTAACCCTAACCCTAACCCTAACCCTAACCCTAACCCTTACCCTAACCCTAAACCAAACCCTAACCCTAACACTTACCCTAACCATAACCCTAAGCCTAACCCTAACCCAAACCCACACCCTAAATATAACCCGAACACTAAACCTAACCCTAAACGAAACCCTAATTCTAACCCTAACTCTAACCCAAACCCTAACACTAAACCTAACCCAAACCCTAACCCTAACCCTAACCCTAACCCTAACGATGACCATAACCCTAACCCAAACCCTAACCCTAACCCTAACACTAACATGACCCTAACCCAAATCCTAACCCTAACTCTAACCCTAAACCTAACCCTAAACCGTAACAATAACCATAACACTAAACGTAACCCTAACACAAACCCTAACCCTAACCCTAACCCTAAACCTAACCCTACCCTAAACGCTAACCGTAACACTAACCCTAACCCTAACACAAACCCTAACTCTAACCCTAACCCCTAACCCTAACCCTAACTTAAACCCTAACCCAAACCCTAACCCAAACCCTAACCCTAACCCAAACCCTAACCCTAACTCTAACCCTAAACCTAACCCTAATCCAAACACAAACCCAAACCCTAACTCTAACCCTAAACCTAAACCTAACCCAAACCCAAACCCTAACCCTAAGCCTAACCCAATCCCTAACCCTAACCTAAACCCAAGCCCTAACCCTAACCCTACCCTAACCCAAGCCCTAAAACTAACCCTAACCCTAACCCTAACCCTAACCCTAACCCTAACTGTAACACTTACCCTAACCCTAACACTAACCCTAAAACAAACGAAATCCTAACCCTAATCCTAAAGCTAACCCTAACCCTAATCCAAACACTAAACATAACACTTATCTTAACCCTAACCGTAAGGGTAACCCTAACTCAAACCCACACCCTAACCCTAACCCTAACCCTAAACCAAACCTAAACCCTAATCCTAATCCTAACCCTTACCTAAACTCTATCCCTAACCCTAACACTAACCCTACCCCAAACCAATCCGTAACCCTAACCCTAACACTAACCCTAAACCTAACCCTAACCCTAAACCAACCTCTAACAGTAACCCTAGACCTAACCCTAACCCCAAACGTAACCCTTACACTACCCGTAACATTAACCCTAACCCAAACCAAACCCTAACCCTAAACCTAACCCTAACCCTAAACCTAACCCTAACCCCAACCCTAACCCTAAACCTAACCTTAAACCAAACCCCAACTCTAAACCTAACTCTAACCCAAACCTAAACCTTAACCCTAACCTTAATCCTACCCCTAACCCTAACCCTAAACCACCCCTAACCCTAACCCTAAAACTAACCCTTCCCCTAACCCTCACAATAACCCTAAACCAAACCAAACCCTAACACAAACACTAACCCTAACGCTATCGCTATCGCCTAGCCCAAACCCTAACCCTAACCCTAAGCTAAACCCTAACCCTAACTCTAACCCTAACACTAAACCTAACCCTAACCCAAGCCCAAACACTAACCCTAAACCTAACCCTAACTCTAAATCAAACGGTAACCCTAACACTAACCCTAACCCTAACCCTAACCATAAACCTAAACCTAACCCAAACCCAAACCCAAACCCTAACCTAACCCAAACCCAAACCCTAACCTAAACCCAAGCCCTAACCCTAACCCTAACCCTAACCCAAGCCCTAAAACTAACCCTAACCCTAACCCTAACCCAAGCCCTAAAACTAACCCTAACCCTAACCCTAACCCTAACCCTAACCCTAACTGTAACACTTAGCCTAACCCTAACACTAACACTAAACCAAACCAAACCCTAAGCCTAATCCTAAAGCTAACCCTAACCCTAATCCAAACCCTAACCCTAACACTTACCCTAACACTAACCCTAAGCCTAACCCTAACCCAAACCCACACCCTAACCCTAACCCTAACCCTAACCCTAACCCTAACCCTAAACCAAACATAAACCCTAACCCTAACCCTAATCCTAACCTAAACTCTATCCCTAACCCTAACACTAACCCTAACCCAAACCAATCCCTAACCCTAACCCTAACCCTAACCCAAACCCTAACCCTAAACCTGACCCTAACCCAAATCCTAAACCTAACCCTAACCCTAACACTAACCCTAAACCAAACCCTAGCCCTAACCCTAACCCTAACTCAAACCCAAACCCTAACCCTAACCCTAACCCTAAACCTAACACAAACCCTAATCCTAACACTAACCCTAACCCTAATCCTAACCCTAACACAAATCCTAACACTAACCCTAACCCTAACCCTTACCCTAACCCCAACACTAACCCTAAACCAAACCAAACCCTAACCCTAAGCCTAAACCTAACCTGAACCCTAAAGCTAACCCTAAACGAAACCCTAAACCTAAACCTAACCCAAACCCTAACCCTAACCCTAACCTCATCCTAACACTAACCCTAACCCTAACACTAACCCTAACACAAACCCTAACACTTACCCTTACCCCAACCCTTACCCTAACCCTAACACTTACCCTAAACCAAACCAAACCCTAACCCTAAGCCTAACCCTAACCCTAACCCTAATCCAAACCCTAACTTAACACATTCCCTAACCCTAACCCTAAGACTAACCCTAACCCAAACCAAAACCCTAAACCTAACCTGAAACCTAAAGCTAACCCTAAACGAAAGCCTAAACCTAAACCTAACCCTAACCCTAACCCTTACCCAAGCACTAACCCTAACACTTACCCTAATCCTAACCCTAAGCCTAACCCTAACCCAAACCCACGCCCTAACCCTAACCCTAACACTAACCCCAAACCTGACCCTAACTCTAACCCTAACCCTGACTCAAACCCAAACCCTAACACTAACCCAAACCAAACCCTAAACTTAACCCTAACCCTAATCCTAACCCAAAACCTAAACATAAATCTAACCCTAAATATAAACCTAACCCTAACCCTAACCCTAACCCTCACACCTAACCCTAACCCTAACCTTAACCCTAACCCAAAACCTAACCCAAACCCTAACCCTAAAACAAAACCTAACCAAACCCTAACCCTATTCCTTACTCTAACTCAAACCCAAACCCTAACCCTAACCATAACCCTAAACCTAAACGTAAACCTAACCCAAACCCAAAACCTAACCCTAAGCCTAAAACAAACCCTAAACCTAACCTAAACCCAATCGCTAACCCTAACCCTAACCCAAGCCCTAAAACAAACCCTAACACTAACCCTAACCGTAACCCTAACCCTTAACCTTACCCTAACCCTAACACTAACCCTAAACCAAACCAAACACTAACCCTAAGCCTAAACCTCAACCTACCCCTAATCCAAACCCTAACCCTAAGACTTACCCTAACCCTAACCCTAAGCATAACCTTAACCCAAACCCACACCCTAACCCAAACCCTAAAACTAACCCCAATCCTAACCCTAACCCTAACCCTAACCCTAACTCAAACCCGAACGCTAAGACTAACCCTAACCCAAACCCTAACCCTAACCCTAGTCCTAACCCTAACCCTAACCATAACCATAACCCTAACCCAAACCCTAACCCAAACCCTAACCCTAACCCTGACCCTAACCCAAATACTAACCCTAACCCTAACCCTAACCCTAACCCTAAACTAAACCCTAACCCTAACCCAAACCCAAACCCTAATCCTAAACCTAACCCTAAACCTAACACAAATCCTAATCCTAACACTAACCCTAACCCTAGCCCTAACCCTAAACCTAACACAAACCCTAAAACTAAACCTTACACTAACCCTAACCGTATCCCAAACCCTAACATTAACCCAAACCCTAACCCTAACCCTAACCCTAACCGAAATCCAAACCCTAATCCTAACCCTAACCCTAACCCTAACCCTAAACCAAACCTAAACCCTAACCCTAACCCGAACCCTAACCCTAACCCTAACACTAAGCCTAACCCCTAACCCTAACCCTAACCTTAACCCTAACTCAAACCCTAACCCAAACCCTAACCTTAACCCTAACCCTAACCCTAACACTAACCCTAAACCTAAACCTAACCCAAACACAAACCCTAACGCTAAGCCCCACACAAATCTTAAACCTAACCTAAACCCAAGCCCTAACCCTAACCCTAACCCTAACCCAAGCCCTAAAACTAACCCTAACCCTAACCCTAACACTAACCCTAAACCAACCCTAACCCTAACCCAAACCCTAACCCAAACCCAAACCCTAACCCTAATCCTAACCCTAACCTAAACTCTATCCCTAACCCTAACACTAACCCTACCCCAAACCAATCCGTAACCCTAACCGTAACACTAACCCTAAACCTAACCCTAACCCTAAACCAACCTCTAACAGTAACCCTAGACCTAACCCTAACCCCAAACCTAACCCTTACTCTATCCGGAACATTAACCCTAACCCAAACCAAACCCTAACCCTAACTCTAACCCTAAACCTAAACCTAACCCTAACCCCAATCCTAACCCTAAACCTAACCTTAAACCAAACCCCAACTCTAAACCTAACTCTAACCCAAACCTAAACCTTAACCCTAACCTTAATCCTACCCCTAACCCTAACCCTAAACCACCCCTAACCCTAACCCTAACCCTAACCCTTCCCCTAACCCTCACAATAACCCTAAACCAAACCAAACCCTAACCCAAACACTAACCCTAACGCTATCGCTATCGCCTAGCCCAAAACCTAACCCTAACCCTAAGCTAAACCCTAACCCTAACTCTAACCCTAACACTAAACATAACCCTAACCCAAGCCCAAACACTAACCCTAAACCTAACCCTAACTCTAAATCAAACGGTAACCCTAACCCTAACCCTAACCCTAACCCTAACCCTAACACTAACCCTAACCCCTACCAATAACCCTAAACTTAACCCTAACCCAAACCCTAACCCAAACCCTAACACTAACACTAAACCTAACCCAAACCCTAACCCTATACCTTACTCTAACCCAAACCCAAAACCTAACCCTAACCCTAACCATAAACCTAAACCTAACCCAAACCCAAACCCTAACCCTAACCCTAAACCAAGCCCTAACCCTAACCCTAACCCTAACCCAAGCCCTAAAACTAACCCTAACCCTAACCCTAACCCTAAACCTAACTGTAACACTTACCCTAACCCTAACACTAACACTAAACCAAACCAAACCCTAAGCCTAATCCTAAAGCTAACCCTAACCCTAATCCAAACCCTAACCGTAACACTTACACTAACACTAACCCTAAGCCTAACCCTAACCCAAACCCACACCCTAACCCTAACCCTAACCCTAACCCTAACCCTAAACCAAACATAAACCCTAACCCTAACGCTAACCCTAACCTAAACTCTATCCCTAACCCTAACACTAACCCTAACCCAAACCAATCCCTAACCCTAACCCTAACCCTAACCCAAACCCTAACCCTAAACCTGACCCTAACCCAAATCCTAACCCTAACCCTTACCCTAACCCTAAACCAAACATAAACCCTAACCCTAACCCTAACACTAACCCTAAACCAAACCCTAGCCCTAACCCTAACCCTAACCCAAACCCAAACCCTAACCCTAACCCTAACCCTAAACCTAATACAAACCCTAATCCTAACACTAACCCTAAACCTAATCCTAACCCTAACACAAACCCTAACACTAACCCTAACCCTAACCCTTACCCTAACCCTAACACTAACCCTAAACCAAAAAAACCCTAACCCTAAGCCTAAACCTAACCTGAACCCTAAAGCTAACCCTAAACGAAACCCTAAACCTAAACTTAACCCTAACCCTTACCCAAGCACTAACCCTAACACTTACCCTAACCCTAACTCTAAGCCTAACCCTAACCCAAACCCACACCCTAACAATAACCCTAACACTAACCCCAACCCTGACCCTAACCCTAACCCTAACCCTGACTAAAACCCAAACCCTAACACTAACCCTAACCCAAACCCTAACCCTAACCCTAACCCTAATCCTAACACTAACCCTAACCCTAACACTAACCCTAACACAAACCCTAACACTAACCCTAACCCTAACCCTTACCCTAACCCTAACACTAACCCTAAACCAAACCAAACCCTAACCCTAAGCCTAACCCTAACCCTAACCCTAATCCAAACCCTAACCTAACACTTACCTTAATCCTAACCCTAAGACTAACCCTAACCCAAACCAAAACCCTAAACCTAACCTGAAACCTAAAGCAAACCCTAAACGAAAGCCTAAACCTAAACCTAACCTTAACCCTAAACCTTACCCAAGCACTAACCCTAACACTTACCCTAATCCTAACCCTAAGCCTTACCCTAACCCAAACCCACGCCCTAACCCTAACCCTAACACTAACCCCAACCCTGACCCTAACCCTAACCCTAACCCTGACTCAAACCCAAACCCTAACACTAAACCCAAACCAAACCCTAACCTTAACCCTAACCCTAATCCTAACCCAAACCCTAAACATAAATCTAACCCTAAATATAAACCTAACCCTAACCCTAACCCTAACCCTAACACCTAACCCTAACCCTAACCTTAACCCTAACCCAAAACCTAACCCAAACCCTAACCCTAACACGAAACCTAACCCAAACCCTAACCCTATACCTTACTCTAACTCAAACCCAAACCCTAACCCTAACCCTAACCCTAACCCTAAACCTAAACGTAAACCTAACCCAAACCCAAACCCTAACCCTAAGCCTAACCCAAACCCTAAACCTAACCTAAACCCAATCGCTAACCCTAACCCTAACCGAAGCCCTAAAACAAACCCTTAACCTAACCCTAACCGTAACCCTAACCCTTAACCTTACCCTAACCCTAACACTAACCCTAAACCAAACCAAACACTAACCCTAAGCCTAAACCTCAACCTACCCCTAATCCAAACCCTAACCCTAAGACTTACCCTAACCCTAACCCTAAGCCTAACCTTAACCCAAACCCACACCCTAACCCAAACCCTAAAACTAACCCCAACCCTAACCCTAACCCTAACCCTAACCCTAACCCTAACTCAAACCCGAACTCTAACACTAACACTAACCCAAACCCTAACCCTAACCCTCGTCCTAACCCTAACCCTAACCATAACCATAACCCTAACCCAAACCCTAACCCAAACCCTAACCCTATCCCTGACCCTAACCCAAATACTAACCCTAACCCTAACCCTAACCCTAACCCTAAACCTAACCCTAAACCTAACACAAACCCTAATCCTAACACTAACCCTAACCCTAAACCTAACACAAACCCTAAAACTAAACCTTACACTAACCCTAACCGTATCCCAAACCCTAACATTAACCCAAACCCTAACCCTAACCCTAACCCTAACCGAAATCCAAATCCTAATCCTAACCCTAACCCTAACCCTAAAACTAAACCAAACCTAAACCGTAACCCTAACCCGAACCCTAACCCTAACACTAAGCCTAACACCTAACCCTAACCCTAACCTTAACCCTAACTCAAACCCTAACCCAAACCCTAACCTTAACCCTAACCCTAACCCTAACACTAACCCTAAACCTAAACCTAACCCAAACACAAACCCTAACGCTAAGCCTCACACAAATCTTAAACCTAACCTAAACAAAAGCCCTAACCCTAACCCTAACCCTAACCCAAGCCCTAAAACTAACCCTAACCCTAACCCTAAACCAACCCTAACCCTAACCCTAACCCTAACCCAAAACCAAACCCTAAACCTAACCCTAACCGAAACCCAAACCATAATCCTAACCCTAAACCTAACCCTAAAGCAAACCTAAATCCTAACCCTAACCCGAACCCTAACCCTAACACTAAGCCTAACCCCTAACCCTAACCCTAACCTTAACCCTAACTCAAACCCTAACCAAAACCCTAGCCTTAACCCTAACCCTAACCCTAACCCTAACACTAACACGAACGCTAACACTAAATTCTAAACCCTAACCCTAAACCTAACCCTAACCCAAAACCTAACACTAACCCTAACCCAAATCCTAACCCTAACCCTAAACCTAACCCTAACCCCAACCCAAACCCATACCCTAACTCTAACCCTAAAGCTAAACCTAACCCAAACCCAAACCCTAACCCTAAGCCTAACTCAAACCCTAAACCTAACCTAAACCCAAGCCCTAACCCTAACCCCAACCCTAACCCAAGCCCTAAAACTAACCCTAACCCTAACCCTAACCCTAACCCTAACTGTAACACTTACCCTAACCATAACACTAACCCTAAACCAAACGAAACCCTAACCCTAATCCTAAAGCTAACCCTAACCCTAATCCAAACACTAAACATAACACTTATCTTAACACTAACCGTAAGGGTAACCGTTACCCAAAGCCACACCCTAACCCTAACCCTAACCCTAAACCAAACCTAAACCCTAACCCTAATCCTAACCCTAACCTAAACTCTATCCCTAACCCTAACACTAACCCTACCCCAAACCAATCCGTAACCCTAACCCTAACACTAACCCTAAACCTAACCCTAACCCTAAACCAACCTCTAACAGTAACCCTAGACCTAACCCTAACTCCAAACCTAACCCTTACACTATCCGTAACATTAACCCTAACCCAAACCAAACACTAACCCTAACCCTAACCCTAACCCTAAACCTAACCCTAACCCCAACCCTAACCCTAAACCTAACCTTAAACCAAACCCAAACTCTAAACCTAACTCTAACCCAAACCTAAACCTTAACCCTAACCTTAATCCTACCCCTAACCCTAACCCTAAACCACCCCTAACCCTAACCCTAAACCTAACCCTTCCCCTAACCCTCACAATAACCCTAAACCAAACCAAACCCTAACCCAAACACTAACCCTAACGCTATCGCTATCGCCTAGCCCATACCCTAACCCTAACCATAATCTAAACCCTAACCCTAACTCTAACCCTAACACTAAACCTAACCCTAATCCAAGCCCAAACACCAACCCTAAATCTAACCCTAACTCTAAATCAAACGGTAATACTAACCCTAACCCTAACCCTAACCCTAACCCAAACCCTAACACTAACCCTAACCCCTAACCATAACCCTAAACTTAACCCTAACCCAAACCCTAACCAAAACCCTAACACTAACACTAAACCTAACCCAAACCCTAACCCTATACCTTATTCTAACCCAAACCCAAACCCTAACCCTAACCCTAACCATAAACCTAAGCCTAACCCAAACCCAAACCCTAACCCTAAGCCTAACCCAAACCCTAAACCTAACCTAAACCCAAGCCCTAACCCTAACCCTAACCCTAACCCAAGCCCTAAAACTAACCCTAACCCTAACCCAAACCCTAACCCGAACCCTAACCCTAACCCTAACTGTAACACTTACCCTAACCCTAACACTAACACTAAACAAAACCAAACCCTAAGCCTAATCCTAAAGATAACCCTAACCCTAATCCAAACCCTAACCCTAACACTTACCCTAACACTAACCCTAACCCTAACCCTAACCCTAACTGTAACATTTACCCTTACCCTAACACTAACCCTAAACCAAACGAAACCCTAACCCTAATCCTAAAGCTAACCCTAACACTAATCCAAACCCTAAACCTAACACTTATCCTAACACTAACCCTAAGGGTAACCCTAACCCAAACCCACACCCTAACCCTAACCCTAACCCTAAACCAAACCTAAAACCTAACCCTAATCCTAACCCTAACCTAAACTCTATCCCTAACCC
>CM069528.1:6010000-6015000 GCA_035773235.1 Eospalax fontanierii
CCTAACACTAACCCTAAGCCTAACCCTAACCCAAACCCACACCCTAACCCTAAACCTAAACCCTAACCCTAAACCAAACATAAACCCTAACCATAACCCTAACCCTAACCTAAACTCTATCCCTAACCCTAACACTAACCCTACCCCAAACCAATCCCTAACCCTAACCCAAACCCTAACCCTAACCCTCACACTAACCCTGACCGAACCCAAATCCTAACCCTAACCCTAACCCTAACCCTAACCCTAACCCTAACCCTAAACCAAACCCTAGCCCTAACCCTAACCCTAACACAAACCCAAACCCTAACCCTAACCCTAACCCTAAACCTAACACAAACCCTAATCCTAACACTCACCCTAACCCTAATCCTAACCCTAACACAAACCATAACCCTAACCCTATCCCAAACACTAAAACTAATCCAAACCCAAGCCCAATCCCTAACCCTAACCCTGACCCTAACCCTATTCCTATTTCCTAGCCGTAACCCTAACCCTAACCCTAAGCCAAACCCTAACCCTAACTCTAACCCTAACCCTAAATCTAACCCTAACTCAAGCCCAAACACTAACACTAAACCTAACCCTAACCCTAAGCGTAACCCAAAACCTAACCCAAACCCCAACCCTAACCCTAACCCTAACCCCTAACCCTAACCCTAACCTTAACCCTAACCCAAACCCTAACCCAAAATCTAACCCTAACTTTAAACCTAACCAAAACCCTAACCCGATACCTTACTCTAACCCAAACCCAAAACCTAACCCTAACCCTAACCCTAACACTAACCCTAAACCTAAACCTAACCCAAACACAAACCCTAACGCTAAGCCTCAAACAAATCTTAAACCTAACCTAAACCCAATCCCTAACCCTAACCCTAACCCAAGCCCTAAAATTAACTCTAACCCTAACCCTAACCCAAATCTAAACCCTAACCCAAACCCTACTCTAACCCTAACCCTAAACCAAACCTAAACCCTAACCCTAACCCTAACCTTAACTCTATCCCTAAACCTAACAACAACCGAACCACAAACCAATCCCATCCCCTAACCCTAACTCTAACCCTAACCCTAAACCAACCTCTAACAGTAACCCTAAACCAAACCCTAACCCCAAACCTAACCCTTACCCTATCCGTAACATTAACCCTAACCCAAACCAAACCCTAACCCTAACCCTAACCCTAATCCTAAACCAAAACCTAAACATAAATCTAACCCTAAATATAAACCTAACCCTAACCCTAACACCTAACCCTAAACCTAACCTTAACCCTAACCCAAAACCTAACCCAAACCCTAACCCTAACACTAAACCTAACCCAAACCCTAACCCTATACCTTACTCTAACTCAAACCCAAACCCTAACCCTAACCCTAACCCTAATCCTAAACGTAAACCTAACCCAAACCCAAACCCTAACCCTAAGCCTAACCCAAACCCTAAACCTAACCTAAGCCCAATCGCTAACCCTAACCTTAACCCTAACCCAAGCCCTAAAACGAACCCTAACCCTAACCGTAACCCTAACCCTTACCCTTACCCTTACCCTAACACTAACCCTAAACCAAACCAAAGGCTAACCCTAAGCCTAAACCTCACCCTACCCTTAATCCATACCCTAACCCTAAGACTTACCCTAACACTAACCCTAAGCCTAACCTTAACCCAAACCCACACCCTAACCCTAACCCTAAAACTAAACCCAACCCTAACCCTAACCCTAACCCTAACCCTAACTCAAACCCGAACCCTAACCCTAATCCTAACCCTAACACTATCCCTAAATCTAACCCTTACCCTAATCCTAACCCTATCCCTATCCTTAACACTATCCCAAACCCTAAACATAACCCTAACAAAAACCCAAACCCTCATCCTAACAGTAACCCTAACCCTAATCCTAACGTTAACCCTAACCCTAACCAAAACCAAATCCCTAACCGTAACCCTAACCCTCACCCTATCCCTAACGCCTAACCCTAACCCTAACCCTCACCCTAACCCCTAACCCTAACCCTAACCTTAACCCTAACCCAAAACCTAACCCTAACAATAACCCTAACCCTATCCCGAAACCTAACCCTAAACCCTATACCCTAACCCTAACCCAAACCCTAACACTAACCCTAACCCAAATCCTAACCCTAACCCTAAACCTAACCCTAACCCAAACCCATACTCAAACGTTAACCCTAATCCTAACCTTAACCCTAAACCAAACCATAACCCAAAACCCTACCCTAACCCTAAACCAAACCCTAAACCTAACCATAACAGTAACACTAACCCTAACCCAAACCAAACCCTAAACCTAACCCTAACCGTAAGCCTAACCATAACCGTAAACCACACCCAAACCCTAAACCTAAACCTAAACCAAACCCTAAACCTAACCCTAACACTTACCTTTACCCTAACCCTAACCCTAACCCTATACCTTAATCTAACAAAAACGCAAACCCTAAACCTAACCCTAACCCTAACCCTAACCCTAACCTTAATCCTACCCCTAAGCATAACCCTAAATCAAACCTAAACCCTAACCCTAACCCTAACCCAAACCCTGACACCAACCCTAACCCAAATTCTAACCCTAACCCTAAACCTAACCCGAACCAAAACCCAAACCGAAACCCTAACCCTAACCCTAAATTTACCGCTAACCCAAACCCTAAGCCAAACCAGAACACTAACCCTAACCCTAACCCTAACCCAAGCCCTAAAACTAACCCTAACCCTAACCCTAAACCAAAGCGTAACCCTAAACCTGACCCTAAACCTAACCCAAACCCTAAGCCTAACCCTAACCCAAATCCTAACCCTAACCCTAATCCTAACACAAGCCCTAACCCTAACCCTAATCTTAACCCTAACCCAAGCCCATACCCAAACCCTAACCCTAACCCTAACCTTAACCCTAACCCAAACCCTAACCCAAACCCCTACCCTAACCCTAACCCTAACCCAAACCCTAAACCTAACCATAACCCTAACACTAACCATAACCCAAACCAAACCCTAAACCTAACCCTAACCGTAATCCTAACCATAACCGTAAACCAAACCCAAACCCTAACCCTAAACCTAAACCTGACCCAAACCCTAACCCTAAAACTTACTCTTACCCTAACCATAAAGCTAACCCCTAACCACTAACCCTAACCCTAACCCTAACCCTAAACCTAAACGTAACCCAAACCCAAACCCTAACACTAAGCCTAACCCTAACCCAAACCTAAACCTTAACCCTAACCTTAATCCTAACCCTAACCTTAACCCTAAACCACCCCTAACCCTAACCCTATCCCTAACCCTTACCGTAACCCTAACACTAACCCTAAACCAAACCAAACCCTAACCCTAACCCTAAATCTAACAATAACCCTAACCCAAACCCTAACCCTTGCACTTACACTATCCCTAACCCTAGGCCTCACCCTTACCCAATCCCACACCCTAAACCTAACCATAACCCGAACGCTCCCTCGTACCCTAACCGAAAACCTAACCCTAACCCTAAACCTAACCCTAACTCAAACTCTATCCCTTACCCTAACAATAACCCTAACCCAAACCCTAACCCTAACCCATACCCTAACCGTAACACCAACCCTAACCCTAACCCAAGCCCTAAAACTAACCCAAACCCTAACCCTATCCCAAAACGAAACCCTAACCCAAACCCTAACACTAACCCTAACCCTAAACCAAACCTAAACTCTAACCTTAACCCTAACCCTAAACCTGACCAAAACCCCATCCCTAACCCTAACACTAACCCTACCCCAAACCATTCCCTAACCCTAACCCTAACCCTAACCCTAACCCTAAACCAAACTCTAACAGTAACCCTAAACCTAACCCTAACCCGAAACCTAAACCTTACCCTATCCGTAACATGAACCCTAACCCAAACCAAACACTAAGCCTAACCCTAACCCTAACCCTAACCCTAACACAAAACCTAAAGCTAAACCTAACCCTAATACTAAACATAACCCTAACCCTAACCCTAACCCTAACTCCAACCCTAACCCTAAACCTAACCCTAAACCAAACCTTAACTCTAAACCTAACTCTAACCCAAACCTAAACCTTAACCATAACCCTAATCCTAACCCTAACCTAACCCTAACCCTAACCCAAACCCACACCCTAAACCTAACCATAACCCTAACCCTAACCCTAAACGAAACCCTAACCCTAACCCTAACCCAAACCCAAACTTCAACGTAACACTAACCCAAATCCTAACCCTAAAGCTAACCCTAACACAAACTCTAATCCTAACACAAACCCTAACCCTAACCCTAATCCTAACCCTAACACTATCCCTAAATCTAACCCTTACCCTAATCCTAACCCTATCCCTATCCTTAACACTATCCCAAACACTAAACATAACCCTAACAAAAACCCAAACCCTCATCCTAACAGTAACCCTAACCATAATCCTAACGTTAACCCTAACCCTAACCAAAACAAAAACCCTTACCGTAACCCTAACCCTCACCCTATCCCTAACGCCTAACCCTAACCCTAACCCTCACCCTAACACCTAACCCTAACCCTAACCTTAACCCTAACCCAAAACCTAACCCTAACCATAACCCTAACCCTATCCCGAACCCTAACCCTAAACCCTATACCCTAACCCTAACCCAAACACTAACACTAACCCTAATCCAAATCCTAACCCTAACCCTAAACCTAACCCTAACCCAAACCCATACTCAAACCTTAACCCTAATCCTAACCTTAACCCTAAACCAAACCATAACCCAAAACCCTACCCTAACCCTAAACCAAACCCTAAACCTAACCATAACAGTAACACTAACCCTAACCCAAACCAAACCCTAAACCTAACCCTAACCGTAAGCCTAACCATAACCGTAAACCACACCCAAACCCTAAACCTAAACCTAAACCTAAACCAAACCCTAAACCTAACCCTAACCCTAACCCTTAACCTAACCCAAACCCT
>CM069528.1:6020000-6030000 GCA_035773235.1 Eospalax fontanierii
ACCCTAACCCTAACAATAAACCTAATCCTAAACCAAACCCACACCCTAAACCTAACCATATCCCTAACCCTAACCCTAACCCTAACCGAAACCCTAACCCTAACCTAACCCAAACCCAAACTTCAACCCTTACCCTAACCCAAACCAGAACCCTAACCCTAACACTAACCTAAACCAAACCAAACCCTATCCCTAACCCTAACATCTAACCCAAACCCTAACCCTAACCCTAACCCTAACCGAAAACCAAACCCTAATCCTAACACTAAACCTAACCCTAATCCTGACCCTAACACTAACCCTAACCCAAGCCCAAACACTAACCCCAACCCTAACCCTAAAGGTAACCCTAAAAGAAACCTTAACCCTAACCCTATCCCTAACCCTTACCCAACCCTAACCCTAACCCTTACCCTAACCCTAACCCTAACCCTAACTCAAACCCAAACCCTAACACTAACCCTAAACCAAACTAAACCCTAACCCTAACCCTAACCCTAATCCTGACCTATACTCTATCCCTAACCCTAACCCAAACCCAAAGCCTAATCCTAACCTAAAACAAACCCAAACTTCAACCCTTACCCTAAACCAAACCAGAACCCTAACCCTAACCATAATCCTAACTCTAACCCTAACCCTATCCCTATAGCCTAGACCTAACCCTAACCCGAACCCTAACCCTAAGCCACACCCTAACCATAACTCTAACCCTAACCCTAAACCTAACCCTAACCCAAGTCCAAACACTAACCCTAAACCTAACCCTAACCCTAACACAATCCTTAACCCTAACCATAACCCTAACTGTAACCCTAACACAAACCCTAACTCTAACCCTAACCCTACACTAAACACTAACCGTAACACTAACCCTAACCCTAACCCAAACCCTAACCCTAACCCTAACTCCTAACCCTAACCCTAACCTTAACCCTAAACCAAACCCTAACCCAAACCCTAACCCTAACCTTAAACCTAACCCAAACCCTAACCCGATATCTTACTCTAACCCAAACCCAAACCCTAAACCTAACCCTAACCCTAACCCTAAACAAAACCAGAACGCTAACACTAAATTCTAAACCCTAACCCTAAACCTAACCCTAACCCAAAATCTAACACTAACCCTAACCCAAATCCTAACCCTAACCCTAACCCAAACCCAAACCCAAACCCTAACTCTAACCCTAAACGTAAACCTAACCCAAACCCAAACCCTAACCCTAAGCCTAACTCAAACCCTAAACCTACCGTAAACCCAAGCCCTAAACCTAACCCTAACCCTAACCCAAGCCCTAAAACTAACCCTAACCCTAACCCTAACCCTAACTGTAACACTTACCCTAACCCTAACCCTAAACCAAACCCTAACCCTAACCCTAACCCTAACCCTAACCCTAACCCAAAACCTAAACCTAAACCTAAACCTAATCCTAAACCTAACCCTAACCCTAACCCTAACCCTAACCCTAACCCTAACCCCAACCCTAACCCTAAAGCTAACCCTAAACGAAACTCCAACTCTTTACCTAACTCTAACCCAAACCTAAACCTTAACCCTAACCTTAATCCTAACCCTAACCCTAACCCTAAACCATCCCTAACCCTAACCCTAACCCTTCCCCTAAAGCTAACACTAACCCTAAACCAAACTAAACCGTAACCCTAATATTAAACCTAACCCTAACCCTAACCCAAACCCTAACCCTAACACTTACCCTAACCCTAACCCTAAGCCTAATCCTAAACCAAACCCACACCCTAAACCTAACCATAACCCTAACCCTAACCCTAACCGAAACCCTAATCCTAAACCTAACCAAAACCCAAACTTCAACCCTAACCCTAACCAAACCCTAAACCTAACCCTAACCCTAACCCTAACCCTAACCCTAACCCTAACCCAAACCCTAATCCTAACACTAACACTAACCCTAACCCTAACCCTAACAAAAACCCAAACCCTAATCCTGACAAGAACACTAACCTAATCCTAAGCTTAACCCTAATCCTAACCCAAACCCAAACCCTAACCGTAACCCTAACACTCACACTATCACTAACGCCTAACCCTAACCGTAATCCTAACCCTAACCCTAACCCTAAGCCAAACCAAACCCAACCCCTATACCTAAACCTAACCCTAACCCAAGCCCAAACACTAACCCTAAACCTACCAGTAATCCTAACCCAAACCATAACCCTAACCCTAACCCACACCCACACCCTAACCTAACCCTAACCCAAACCCTAACCGTAACACGAACGCTAAACCTAACCCTAACCCTAACCCGAAACCTAACCCTAACCCTAATCGAAACCCTAACCCTAACCCTAACCCAAACCTAAACTTCAACCCTAAGCCTAACCCTAACCCTAACCCACACACAAACCCTAACCCAAACCCTAACCCTAACCTTAAACCTAACCCAAACCCTAACCCGATACCTTACTCTAACCCAAACCCTAACCCTAAACCTAACCCTAACCCTAAGCCTAACCTAAACTCTATCCCTAACACTAACCCTACCCCAAACCAATCCCTAACCCTAACCCTAAACCAACCTCTAACAGTAACCCTAAACTAAACCCTAACCCCAAACGTAACCCTTACCGTATCCATAACATTAACCCTAACACAAACCAAATCCTAACCCTAATCCTAACCCTAACCATAACCCTAACCCCAACCCTAACCCTAAACCTAACTCTAAACCAAACCCCAACTCTAATCCTAACTCTAACCCAAACCGAAACCTTAACCCTAACCTTAATCCTAACCCTAACCCTAACCCTAACCCTAAACCTTGCCCTAAACCTAACACTAACCCTAAACCAAACTAAACCGTAACCCTAACCTTAAACCTAACCCTAACCCTAACCCAAACCCTAACCCTAACACTTACCCTAACCCTAACCCTAAGCCTAATCCTAAACGAAACCCACACCCTAAACCTAACCATAACCCTAACCCTAACCCTAACCGAAAACCTAATCCTAAACCTAAATAAACCCAAACTTCAACCCTAACCCTAACCCAAACCCTAATCCTAACACTAACACTAACCCTAACCCTAACCCTAACAAAAACCCAAACCCTAATCCTGAAAAGAACCCTAACCCTAATCCTAAGCTTAACCCTAATCCTAACCCAAACCCAAACCCTAACCATAACCCTAACACTCACACTATCACTAACGCCTAACCCTAACCGTAATCCTAACCCTAACCCTAACCCAAGCCCTAAAACTAACCCTAACCCTAACCCTAACCCTAACTGTAACACTTACCCTAAACCTAACCCTAAACCAAACCCTAACCCTAACCCTAACCCTAACCCTAACCCAAAACCTAAACCTAAACCTAAACCTAATCCTAAACCTAACCCTAACCCTAACCCTAATCCTAACCCTAACCCCAACCCTAACCCTAAACCTAACCCTAAACGAAACTCCAACTCTTTACCTAACTCTAACCCAAACCTAAACCTTAACCCTAACCTTAATCCTAACCCTAACCCTAACCCTAAACCATCCCTAACCCTAACCCTAAACCTTCCCCTAAACCTAACACTAACCCTAAACCAAACTAAACCGTAACCCTAATATTAAACCTAACCCTAACCCTAACACAAACCCTAACCCTAACACTTACCCTAACCCTAACCCTAAGCCTAATCCTAAACCAAACCCACACCCTAAACCTAACCATAACCCTAACCCTAACCCTAACCGAAACCCTAATCCTAAACCTAACCAAAACCCAAACTTCAACCCTAACCCTAACCAAACCCTAAACCTAACCCTAACCCTAACCCTAACCCTAACCCAAACCCTAATCCTAACACTAACACTAACCCTAACCCTAACCCTAACAAAAACCCAAACCCTAATCCTGACAAGAACACTAACCTAATCCTAAGATTAACCCTAATCCTAACCCAAACCCAAACCCTAACCGTAACCCTAACACTCACACTATCACTAACGCCTAACCCTAACCGTAATCCTAACCCTAACCCTAACCCTAAGCCAAACCAAACCCAACCCCTATACCTAAACCTAACCCTAACCCAAGCCCAAACACTAACCCCAAACCTACCCGTAATCCTAACCCAATCCATAACCCCAACCCTAACCCCCACCCGCACCCTAACCTAACCCTAACCCAAACCCTAACCGTACCACGAACGCTAAACCTAACCCTAACCCTAACCCGAACCCTAACCCTAACCCTAATCGAAACCCTAACCCTAACCCTAACCCAAACCTAAACTTCAACCCTAAGCCTAACCCTAACCCTAACCCACACACAAACCCTAACCCAAACCCTAACCCTAACATTAAACCTAACCCAAACCCTAACCCGATACCTTACTCTAACCCAAACCCTAACCCTAAACCTAACCCTAACCCTATGCCTAACCTAAACTCTATCCGTAACACTAACCCTACCCCAAACCAATCCCTAACCCTAACCCTAAACCAACCTCTAACAGTAACCCTAAACTAAACCCTAACCCCAAACGGAACCCTTACCCTATCCATAACATTAACCCTAACACAAACCAAATCCTAACCCTAATCCTAACACTAAACATAACCCTAACCCCAACCCTAACCCTAAACCTAACTCTTAACCAAACCCCAACTCTAAACCTAACTCTAACCCCAACCGAAACCTTAACCCTAACCTTAATCCTAACCCTAACCCTAACCCTAACCCTAAACCTTGCCCTAAACCTAACACTAACCCTAAACCAAACTAAACCGTAACCCTAACCTTAAACCTAACCCTAACCCTAACCCAAACACTAACCCTAACACTTACCCTAACCCTAACCCTAAGCCTAATCCTAAACCAAACCCACACCCTAAACCTAACCATAAGCCTAACCCTAACCCTAACCGAAAACCTAATCCTAAACCTAACTAAAACCCAAACTTCAACCCTAACCCTAACCCAAACCCTAATCCTAACACTAACACTAACCCTAACCCTAACCCTAACAAAAACCCAAACCCTAATCCTGACAAGAACCCTAACCCTAATCCTAAGCTTAACCCTAATCCTAACCCAAACCCAAACCCTAACCGTAACCCTAACACTCACACTATCACTAACGCCTAACCCTAAAAGTAATCCTAACCCTAACCCTAATCCTAAGCCAAACCAAACCCAACCCCTATACCTAAACCTAACCCTAACCCAACCCCAAACACTAACCCTAAACCTACCCATAATCCTAACCCAAACCATAAACCTAACCCTAACCCACACCCACACCCTAACCCTAACCCTAACCCAAACCCTAACCGTAACACGAACCCTAAACCTAACCCCAACCCTAACCCGAACCCTAACCCTAACCCCAACCCTAAACCCTAACACTAACCCTGACCTTAACCCTAACCGAAACCCTAACCCAAAACCTAACCTTAATTCTAACCCTAACCCTAACCCGAACCCTAACCCTAAACCCTAAACCCTACCCCTAACCCTAACCCTAACCCAAACCCAAAACCTAACCGTAACCATAAATCTCACCCTATCCCTAACGCCTAACCCTAACCCTAGTCCTAACCCTAAACCTAACCCTAAGCCAAACCCTAACCCTAACTCTAACCCTAACCCTAACCCTAAACATAACCCTAACCCAAGCCCAAACACTAACCCTAAACCTAACCCTAACCCTAACCAAAATCGTAACCCTAACCCTAAACCCTAACTGTAACACTAACCCTAACCCTAACAAAAACCTAAACCTAACCCTAACTCTAACCCAAACCCAAAACCTAACCGTAACCATAACCCTCACCCTATCCCTAACGCCTAACCCTAACCCTAATCCTCAACCTAACCCTAACCCTAAGCCAAAACCTAACCCTAACTCTAACCCTAAACCTAAACCTAACCCTAACCCAAGACCAAACACTAACCCTAAATCTAACCCTAACCCTAACCCAAACCGTAACCCTAACCGTAACACTAACCCTAACCGGAACCCTAACCCACACCCTAACCCCAACCCTAACCCTAAACCAAACATAAACCCTCACCCTAAAACTAAACCTAACCGTAACCTAAACTCTATCCTTAACCCTAACACTAACCCTACCCCAAACCAATCCCTAACCCTAACCCTAACCCTAACCCTATACCAACCTCTAACAGTAACCCTAAACCTAACCATAAACCCAAACCTAACCCTTACCGTATCCGTAACGTTAACCCTAACCGAAACCAAACCCTAACCCTAACCATAACCCTAACCCTAACCCTAACACCAAACCTAAAACTAAACCTAACACTAAACCAAACCGCAACTCTAAACCTAACTCTAACCCAAACCTAAACCTTAACCCTAACCTTAATCCTAACCCTAACCCTAACCCTAAACCACCCCTAACCCTAAGCCTAACCCTAACCCTTCCACTAACCCTACCACTAACCCTAAACCAAACCAAACCGTAACCCTAACCCTAAACCTAACCCTATACCTAACCCAAACCCTAACCCTAACACTTAACCTAACCCTAACCCTAAGCCTAATCCTAAACCAAACCCACACCCTAAAGCTAACCATAACCCTAACCCTTCCTCTAACCCTAACATGAACCCTAAACCAAACCAAACACTAACCCTAACACTAAACCTAACCCTAACCCTAACACAAACCCTAACCCTAACCCTATATCTATCGCCTAGCCCTAACCTAACCCTAACCCTAACCCGAACCCTAACCCTAAACCTAACCCTAACCCCTAACACTCACCCTAACCTTAACCCTAACCCAAACCATAACACATACCCTAACCTTAACCCTAACCCTAACCCGAACCCGAACCCGAACCCTAACGCTAAACCCTAAACCCTAAACCTATCCCTAACCCTAACCCAAAACCTAACACTAACCCTAACCCAAATCCTAACCCTAACCCTAAACCTAACTCTAACCCAAACCCAAACCCTAACCCTAACCCTAAACTTAACCCTAACCCAAACCCTAACCCAAACCCTAACCCTAACCCTAACCCTAACCCTAACTCTAACCCTAAATCTAACCACAACCCTAACACTAACCCTAACCCAAACCAAACCCTAACCCTAACCCTAACCGTAACACTAACCATAACCTTAACCCAAACCCAAAACCTAACACTAAACCTAAACCTGACGCAAACACAAACCCTAAACCTAAACCTTACCCTAACCATAAGGCTAACCCCTAACCCCTAACCCTAAGCCTAATCCTAACCCTAAACCTAAACCTAACACTAACCCAAACCCTAACCGTAACACAAACCCTAACCCTAAACCTAACCCTAAACCGAACCCTATACCTATCGCCTAGACCTAACCCTAACCCAAACCCAAACCCTAACCCTAACACTAAACCAAACCGAAACCCTAACCCTAACCCTAACCCTAACCCCAACCCTAACCCTAACCTAAAATCTATCCCTAACCCTAACACTAATCCTACCCCAAACCAATCCCTAACCCTAACACTAACCCTAACCCTAACCCTAAACCAACCTCTAACAGTAACCCTAAACCAAACCCTAACCCCAAACCAAACCCTAACCCTAACCCTAACCCTAACCCTAACCCTAACCCCAACCCTAACCCTAAACCTAACCCTAAACGAAACTCCAACTCTTTACCTAACTCTAACCCAAACCTAAACCTTAACCCTAACCTTAATCCTAACCCTAACCCTAACCCTAAACCATCCCTAACCCTAACCCTAAACCTTCCCCTAAACCTAACACTAACCCTAAACCAAACTAAACCGTAACCCTAATATTAAACCTAACCCTAACCCTAACCCAAACCCTAACCCTAACACTTACCCTAACCCTAAACCTAAGCCTAATCCTAAACCAAACCCACACCCTAAACCTAACCATAACCCTAACCCTAACCCTAACCCTAACCGAAACCCTAATCCTAAACCTAACCAAAACCCAAACTTCAACCCTAACCCTAACCAAACCCTAAACCTAAACCTAACCCTAACCCTAACCCTAACCCTAACCCAAACCCTAATCCTAACACTAACACTAACCCTAACCCTAACCCTAACAAAAACCCAAACCCTAATCCTGACAAGAACACTAACCTAATCCTAAGCTTAACCCTAATCCTAACCCAAACCCAAACCCTAACCGTAACCCTAACACTCACACTATCACTAACGCCTAACCCTAACCGTAATCCTAACCTTAACCCTAACCCTAAGCCAAACCAAACCCAACCCCTATACCTAAACCTAACCCTAACCCAAGCCCAAACACTAACCCTAAACCTACCCGTAATCCTAACCCAAACCATAACCCTAACCCTAACCCACACCCACACCCTAACCCTAACCCTAACCCAAACCCTAACCGTAACACGAACGCTAAACCTAACCCTAACCCTAACCCGAACCCTAACCCTAACCCTAATCGAAACCCTAACCCTTACCCTAACCCAAACCTAAACTTCAACCCTAACCCTAACCCAAACCCTAACCCTAACCCTAACCCTAACCCAAACCCTAATCCTAACCCTAACCCTAACCCTAACCCTAACCCTAAGCCAAACCAATACCTACCCCTATCCCTAAAGGTAACCCTAACCCAAGCCCAAACCCTAACCCTAACCCTAACCCAAGCCCTAAAACTAACCCTAAACCTAACCCTAACCCTAACCCAAACCGAAACCCTAACCCAAACCCTAACCCTAACCCTAACCTAAACCCTATCCCTAACCCTAACCCAAACCCTAACCCTAACCCTAACCTATACCCTATCCCTAACCCTAACACTAACCCAAACCCTAAACCTAACCCTAACCGTAACCGAAACCCAAACCCTAATCCTAACACTAAAGCTAACCCTAACCCTAACCCTAACACTAACCCTAACCCAAATCAAATATTATCCCCAACCCTAACCCTAACCCTATCCCTATCGCCTAGCCCTAACCCTAACCCTAACCCTAAGACAAACCCTAACCCTAACTCTAACCCTAACCCTAACCCAAACGCTATCCCTAACACAAACCCTAACCCTAACCCTACCCATAAACCTAACCCTACCCCAAATCCTAACCGTAAGACTAACCCTAACCCTAACCCTAACCCAAACCCTTACCCTAACCCTAACACTAACACCTAACCCTAACCCTAACCTTAACCCTAATCCAAACCCTAACCCTAACCCTAACCCTAAACCTAATCCTAACCCAAACCTAAAACCTAACCCTAAGCCTAACCCAAACCCTAAACCTAACCTAAACGCAATCCCTAACCCTAACCCTAACCCTAACCCAAGCACTAAAACTAACCCTCACCCTAACCCTAACCCTAACCCTTTCCCTAACCCTAACACTAAACCATACCAAACCTTAACCCTAAGCCTAAACCTAACCCTATCCCTAATCCAAACCCTAACCTAACACTTACCCTGATCCTAACCCTCAGCCTAACCCTAATCCAAACCCACACCCTAACCCTACCCCTAACACTAACCCCAACCCTGACCCTAACCCTAACCCTAACACTGACACAAACCCAAACCCTAACACTAACCCTAACCCAAACCCTAACCCTAACCGTAACCCTAATCCTAACCCTAACCATAACCCTAACCCTAACCCAAACCCTGACCCTAACCCAAACCCTAACCCAAACACTAACCCTAACCTTAAATCTAACCCAAACCCTAACCCGATACCTTACTCTAACCCAAACCCAAACCCTAACCCTAACACTAACCCTAACCCTAACCCTTACCCTAAACCAAAACGTAAATCAAACCCTAACCCTAAACCTATCCTTAAACCTAACCCTAACCCAAGCCCAAACACTAACCCTAAACCTAACCGTAAATGTAACCCAAACCCTAACCCTAACCCTAACCCTACCCCTAACCCAAACCCTAACCCTAAACCTAACCCTAAACCTAACCCAAACCCTAACCGTAACAAAAACCCTAAACCTAACCCT
>CM069528.1:6040000-6042500 GCA_035773235.1 Eospalax fontanierii
CCTTAAACATAACCCAAACCCTAACCCGATAATTTACTCTAACCCAAACCCAAACCCTAAACCTAACCCTAACCCTAACCCTAACCCTAAACCTAAACCTAACCCAAAAACAAAACCTAACACCTAAGCCTAACTCAAACCTTAAACCTAACCTAAACCAAAGCCCTAACCCTAACCCTAACCCTAACCCAAGCCCTAAAACTAACCCTAACCCTGACCCTCACCCTAACCCAAACCTAAACCCTAACCCAAATCCAAACCCTAACCCTAACCCTAAACCAAACCTAACCCCTAACCCTAACCCGAACCCTAACCCTAACCCTAAGCCTAAACCCTAACCCTAACCTTAACCCTAACCCAAACCCTAACCCTAAACCTAACACTGACTCAAACCCAAACACTAACACTAACCCTAACCCTAAAACTAAACCTAACCCTAACTCTAAACCTAACCCTAACCCTAAATCTAACCCTAACCCTAACCCCTAACAATAACCCTAACCTTAACCCTAACCCAAACCCTAACCCAAACCCTAATCCTAAGCCTAACCCTATCCCGAACCCTATCGCTAACCCTAATCCTAAACCTGATCCTAACCCTCACCCAAAACCTAACCATAACCCTAACGCTAACACCTAACCACTAACCGTAACCCTAACCCTAACCCTAAACCTAAACCTAACCCACACCCTAACCCTATACCTTACTCTAACCCAAACGCAAACCCTAAACCTAACCCAAACCCTAACCCTAACCCAAAAACTAAACCTAACCCAAACCAAACCCTAACCCTAAGCCTAAACCAAACCCTAAACCTAACCTAAACCAAAGCCCTAACCCTAACCCTAACCCTAACCCTAAGCCAAACCAAAACCTACCCCTATCCCTAAAGGTAACCCTAACCCAAGCCCAAACCCTAACCCTAACCCCAACCCAAACCCCAAAACTAACCCTAAACCTAACCCTAACCCTAACCCAAACCGAAACCCTAACCCTAACCCTAACCCTAACCTAAACCCTATCCCTAACCCTAACCCAAACCCTAACCCTAACCCTAACCTATACCCTATCCCTAACCCTAACACTAACCCAAACCCTAAACCTAACCCTAACCGTAACCGAAACCCAAACCCTAATCCTAACACTAAAGCTAACCCTAACCCTAACCCTAACACTAACCCTAACCCAAATCAAATATTATCCCCAACCCTAACCCTAACCCTATCCCTATCGCCTAGCCCTAACCCTAACCCTAACCCTAAGACAAACCCTAACCCTAACTCTAACCCTAACCCTAACCCAAACGCTATCCCTAACACAAACCCTAACCCTAACCCTACCCATAAACTTAACCCTACCCCAAATCCTAACCGTAAGACTAACCCTAACCCTAACCCTAACCCAAACCCTTACCCTAACCCTAACACTAACACCTAACCCTAACCCTAACCTTAACCCTAATCCAAACCCTAACCCTAACCCTAACCCTAACCCAAGCACTAAAACTAACCCTCACCCTAACCCTAACCCTAACCCTTTCCCTAACCCTAACACTAAACCATACCAAACCTTAACCCTAAGCCTAAACCTAACCCTATCCCTAATCCAAACCCTAACCTAACACTTACCCTAATCCTAACCCTCAGCCTAACCCTAATCCAAACCCACACCCTAACCCTAACCCTAACACTGACTCAAACCCAAACCCTAACACTAACCCTAACCCAAACCCTAACCCTAACCGTAACCCTAATCCTAACCCTAACCATAACCCTAACCCTAACCCAAACCCTGACCCTAACCCAAACCCTAACCCAAACACTTACCCTAACCTTAAATCTAACCCAAACCCTAACCCGATACCTTACTCTAACCCAAACCCAAACCCTAACCCTAACCCTAACCCTAAACCAAAACGTAAATCAAACCCTAACCCTAAACCTATCCTTAAACCTAACCCTAACCCAAGCCCAAACACTAACCCTAAACCTAACCGTAAACGTAACCCAAACCCTAACCCTAACCCTAACCCAACCCCTAACCCAAACCCTAACCCTAAACCTAACCCTAAACCTAACCCAAACCCTAACCGTAACAAAAACCCTAAACCTAACCCTAACCCTAACCCAAAACCTAACCCTAACACAACCCTAACCCCTAACCCTAACCCTGACCTTAATCCTAATCGAAACCCTAACCCAAACCCTAACCTTAACCCTAACCCTAACCCTAACCCGAACCCTAATCCTAAAGCCTAAAGCCTACCCCTAACCCTAACCCTAACCCAACCCCAAAACGTAACCGTAACCATAACTCTCACCCTATCCCTAACGCCTAACCCTAACCCTAATACTAACCCTAACCCTAAACCTAAGCCATACCCTAACCCTAACTCTAACCCTAACCCTAAACCTAACCCTAACCCAAGCCCAAACGCTAACCCTAATCCTAACCCTAACCCTATCCCTAAGCCAAACCCTAACCCTAACTCTTACCCTA
>CM069528.1:6055000-6102500 GCA_035773235.1 Eospalax fontanierii
CAAAAACTAAACCTAACCCAAACCCAAACCCTAACCCTAAGCCTAAACCAAACCCTAAACCTAACCTAAACCAAAGCCCTAACCCTAACCCTAACCCTAACCCTAAACCAAACCTAAACCCTAACCCTAACCCTAACCCTAACCCTGACACCAACCCTAACCCAAATTCTAACCCTAACCTAAACCTAACCCTAACCCAAACCCAAATCCAAACCCTAACCCTAAATCTAACTTTAACCCTAACCCAAACCCTAACCCAAACAAGAACCCTAACCCTAACCCTAACATCTAACCCAAACCCTAACCCTAACCCTAACTAAACCCTATCCCTAACCCTAACATCTAAACCAAACCCTAACCCTAACCCTAACCCTAACCGAAACCAAACCCTAATCCAAACACTAAACCTAACCCTAATCCTAACCCTAACACTAACCCTAACCCAAGCCCAAACACTAACCCCAACCCTAACCCTAAATGTAACCCTAAACGAAACCCTAACCCTAACCCTCACCATAACCCTTACCCAAGCCGTAACCCTAACCCTTACCCTAACCCTAACCCTAAGCCTAACCCTAACCCAAGCCCACACCTTAACCCTAATCCTAACACTAACCCCAACCCTAACCCTAACCCTAACCCTAACTCAAACACAAACCCTAACCCTAACCTAACCCAAACCCAAACTTCAACCCTTACCCTAACCCAAACCAGAACCCTAAAACTAACCCTAATCCTAACCCTAACCCTAACCCTATCCCTATCGCCTAGACCTAACCCTAACCCTAACCCTAACCCTAACCCTAAGCCAAACCCTAACCATAACTCTAACCCTAACCTTAAACCTAACCCTAACCCAAGCCCAAACACTAACCCTGTACCTAACCCTAACCCTAACACAAACCTTAACCCTAACCATAACCCTAACCGTAACCCTAACACAAACCCTAACTCTAACCCTAACCCTAAACCTAACCCTACCCTAAACCCTAACCGTAACACTAACCCTAAACCTAACCCAAATCCTAACATTAACCCTAACTCCTAACTCTAACCCTAAACTTAACCCTAACCCAAACCCTAACCCAAACCCTAACCCTAACCCAAACCCAAACCCTAACCCTAACCCTAACCCTAACCCAAACCCTAAACCTAAAGCTAAACCTAAACCAAACACAAACCCTAACCCTAAGCCTAACTCAAAATTTAAACCTAACCTAAACCCAAGCCGTAACACTAACCCTAACCCTAACCCAAGCCCTAAAACTAACCCTAACCCTAACCCAAACCTAAACCCTAACCCAAACCCTAAACCTAACCCTAACCCTAAACCATACCTAAAACCTAACCCTAACCCTAACCCTAACCCTGACCTAAACTCTATCCCTAACCCTAACGCTAACCCTACCACAAACCAATCACTAACCCTAACCCTAACCCTATACCAACCTCTAACAGTAACCCTAAACCTAACCCAAACCCCAAACCTAAACCTTACCCTATCCTTAACGTTAACCCTAACCCAAACCTAACCCAAACCCTAACCCTAACCCAAAACCTAAACCTAAACCTAAACCTAACCCTAATCCTAACCCTAACCCTAACCCTAACCCTAAACCAAACCCCAACTCTAAACCTAACTCTAACCCAAACCTAAACCTTAACCCTATGTTTAACCCTAACCCTAACCATAACCTTAAACCACACCTAAACCTAACCCTAACCCTAACCGTTCCCCTAACCCTAACACTAACCCTAAACCAAACCAAACCCTAACCCTAACCTTAACATCTAACCCAAACCCTAACCCTAACCCTAACCTAAACCCTATCCATAACCCTAACATCTAACCCAAACCCTACCCTAACCCTCACCCTAACCGAAACCCAAACCCTAATCCTAACACTAAACCTAACCCTAATCCTAACCCTAACACTAACCCTAACCCAAGCCAAAACACTAACCACAACCCTAACCCTAAACGTAACCCTAAACGAAACCCTAACCCTAACCCTAACCCTAACCCTTACCAAAGTCCTAAATCTAACCCTTACCCTAACCCTAAACCTAAGCCTAACCCTAACCCAAACCCACACCCTAAACCTAACCCTAACACTAACCCCAACCCTAACCCTAAACCTAACCCTAACCCAAACCCATACCCAAACCATAACACTAACCCTAACCATAACCCTAACCCAAACCCTAACCCAAACCCCTATCCTAACCCTAACCCTAACCCTAAACCTAAACCTGACCCAAACACAAACCCTAAACCTAACTCTTACCCTAACCATAAAGCTAACACCTAACCACTAACCCTAACCCTAAACCTAACCCTAAACCTAAACCTAACCCAAACCCTAACCCTATACCTTACTCTAACCCAAACGCAAACCCTAAACCTAACCCAAACCCTAACCCTAACCCTAACCCTAACACAAACCCTAAACCTAACCTAAACCAAAGCCCTAACCGTATCCCTAACCCTAACCCAAGCCCTAAAACTAACCCTAACCCTAACCCTATCCCAAACCTAAACCCTAACCCAAACCCTAACCCCAACCCTAACACTAAACCAAACCTAAATTCTAACCCTAACCCTAACCCTAACCCTGACCTAAACCCTATCCCTAACCCTACCCCAAACCAATCCTTAACCCTAACCCTAACCCTAACCCTAATCCAACCTCTAACAATAACCCTAAACCTGACTCTAATCCGAAACCTAACCCTTACCCTATCCGTAACATTAACCCTAACCCAAACCAAACCCTAACCCTAACCCTAACCCAAAACCTAAACCTAAACCTAACCCTAATCCTAAACCTAACCCTAATCCTAACCCTAACCCTAACCCTAACCCTAACCCCAACCCAAACCCTAAACCGAACCCTAAACCAAACCCTAACTTTAAGACTAACTCTAACCCAAACCTAAACCTTAACCCTAATCTTAATCCTAACCCTAACCCTAACCCTAAACCACCCCTAACCCTAACCCTAACCCAAACCCACACCCTAAACCTAACCATAACCCTAACCCTAACCCTAACCCTAACCCTAACCGAAACCCTAACCCTAACCCTAACCCAAACCCAAATTTCAACCCTAACCCTAACCCAAACCCTTACCCTAACCCTAACCCTAACCCTAACCAAAACCCTAATCCTAACACTAACCCTAACCCTAACCCTAATCCTAACCCTAACACAAAACCTAACCCTAACCCTTACCCTAACCCTAACCCTATCCCAAACCCTAAAACTAACCCAAACGCTAACCCTAAACCTAACCCTAACCCTAAGAAAAACCCAAACCCTAATCCTCACAGTAACCCTAACCCTAACCCTAAACCACCCCTAACCCTAACCCTAACCCAAACCCACACCCTAAACCTAACCATAACCCTAACCCTAACCCTAACCCTAACCGAAACACTAACCCTAAAACTAACCCAAACCCAAACTTCAACCCTAAACCTAACCCAAACCCTTACCCTAACCCTAACTCTAACCCTAACCAAAACCCTAATCCTAACACTAACCCTAACCCTAACCCTAATCCTAACCCTAACACAAAACCTAACCCTAAACCTTACCCTAACCCTAACCCTATTCCAAACCCTAAAACTAACCCAAACGCTAACCCTAAACCTATCCCTAACCCTAAGAAAAACCCAAACCCTAATCCTCACAGTAACCCTAACCCTAATCCTAACCTTATCCCTAACTCTAACCCAAACCCAAACCCGAACCGTAACCCTAACTGTCACCCTATCCCTAACGCCTAACCCTAACCCTAATCTTAAACCTGACCCTAACCCTCACCCAAAACCTAACCATAACCCTAACGCTAACCCCTAACCCTAACGTTAACCCTAACCCACACCCTAACCCAAACCCTAACCCTAACCCTAACCCTAACCCTATCCCGAACCCTAACCCTAAACCCTAAACCCTAACCCTAACCCTAACCCAAATCCTAACACTAACCCTAACCCTAATCCTAACCCTAACCCTAACCGTAAACCTAACCCTAACCCTAAACCAACCCTAAGACTAACACGAAGCCTAACCCTAACCCTAAACCTAAACCTAACCCAAACACTAACCCTCTATCTTAATTTAACCCAAACGCAAACCATAACCCTAACCCTAACCCTAACCCTAAACCTAAACGTAACCCAAACCCAAACCCTAACACTAAGCCTAACCCTAACCCAAACCTAAACCTTAACCCTAACCTTAATCCTAACCCTAACCTTAACCCTAAACCACCCCTAACCCTAACCCTATCCCTAACCCTTACCGTAACCCTAACACTAACCCTAAACCAAACCAAACCCTAACCCTAACCCTAAATCTAACAATAACTCTAACCCAAACCCTAACCCTAACACTTACACTATCCCTAACCCTAAGCCTCACCCTAACCCAAACCCACACCCTAAACCTAACCATAACCCTAACGCTCCCCCTAACCCTAACCGAAAACCTAACCCTAACCCTAAACCTAACCCTAACTCAAACTCTATCCCTTACCCTAACAATAACCCTAACCCAAACCCTAACCCTAACCCATACCCTAACCGTAACACCAACCCTAACCCTAACCCAAGCCCTAAAACTAACCCAAACCCTAACCCTATCCCAAAACGAAACCCTAACCCAAACCCTAACACTAACCCTAACCCTAAACCAAACCTAAACTCTAACCCTAACCCTAACCCTAAACCTGACCAAAACCCCATCCCTAACCCTAACACTAACCCTACCCCAAACCATTCCCTAACCCTAACCCTAAGCCTAACCCTAACCCTAAACCAAACTCTAACAGTAACCCTAAACCTAACCCTAACCCGAAACCTAAACCTTACCCTATCCGTAACATGAACCCTAACCCAAACCAAACACTAAGCCTAACCCTAACCCTAACCCTAACCCTAACACAAAACCTAAAGCTAAACCTAACCCTAATACTAAACATAACCCTAACCCTAAACCTAACGCTATCCCAAACTCCCACCCTTACCCTAATCCTAACTCTAAACCTAACCCTAACTCTAAACCTAACTCTAACCCAAACCTAAACCTTAACCATAACCCTAATCCTAACCCTAACCTAACCCTAACCCTAACCCAAACCCACACCCTAAACCTAACCATAACCCTAACCCTAACCCTAAACGAAACCCTAACCCTAACCCTAACCCAAACCCAAACTTCAACGTAACACTATCCCAAATCCTAACCCTAAAGCTAACCCTAACGCAAACCCTAATCCTAACACAAACCCTAACCCTAACCCTAATCCTAACCCTAACACTATCCCTAAATCTAACCCTTACCCTAATCCTAACCTTATCCCTATCCTTAACACTATCCCAAACACTAAACATAACCCTAACAAAAACCCAAACCCTCATCCTAACAGTAACCCTAACCATAATCCTAACGTTAACCCTAACCCTAACCAAAACAAAAACCCTTACCGTAACCCTAACCCTCACCCTATCCCTAACGCCTAACCCTAACCCTAACCCTCACCCTAACACCTAACCCTAACCCTAACCTTAACCCTAACCCAAAACCTAACCCTAACCATAACCCTAACCCTATCCCGAACCCTAACCCTAAACCCTATACCCTAACCCTAACCCAAACACTAACACTAACCCTAACCCAAATCCTAACCCTAACCCTAAACCTAACCCTAACCCAAACCCATACTCAAACCTTAACCCTAATCCTAACCTTAACCCTAAACCAAACCATAACCCAAAACCCTACCCTAACCCTAAACCAAACCCTAAACCTAACCATAACAGTAACACTAACCCTAACCCAAACCAAACCCTAAACCTAACCCTAACCGTAAGCCTAACCATAACCGTAAACCACACCCAAACCCTAAACCTAAACCTAAACCTAAACCAAACCCTAAACCTAACCCTAACCCTAACCCTTAACCTAACCCAAACCCTAACCCTATACCTTAATCTAACGAAAACGCAAACGCTAAACCTAACCCTAACCCAAACCCTAACCCTTACCATAACCCTAAACCAAAGCTAAACCCTAACCCTAACCCTAACCCAAACCCTGACACCAACCCTAACCCAAATTCTAACCCTAACCCTAAACCTAACCCGAACCAAAACCCAAACCGAAACCCTAACCCTAACCCTAAATTTAACCCTAACCCTAACCCAAACCAGAACCCTAACCCTAACCCTAACCCTAACCCAAGCCCTAAAACTAACCCTAACCCTAACCCTAAACCAAAGCATAACCCTAAACCTGACCCTAACCCTAACCCAAACCCTAAGCCTAACCCTAACCCAAATCCTAACCCTAACCCTAATCCTAACACAAGCCCTAACCCTAACCCTAATCTTAACCCTAACCCAAGCCCATACCCAAACCCTAACCCTAACCCTAACCTTAACCCTAACCCAAACCCTAACCCAGACCCCTACCCTAACCCTAACCCTAAACCAAACCCTAAACCTAACCATAACCCTAACACTAACCATAACCCAAACCAAACCCTAAACCTAACCCTAACCGTAATCCTAACCATAACCGTAAACCAAACCCAAACCCTAACCCTAAACCTAAACCTGACCCAAACACAAACCCTAAACCTAACTCTTACCCTAACCATAAAGCTAACCCCTAACCACTAACCCTAACCGTAACCCTAACCCTAAACCTAAACCTAACCCAAACCCTAACCCTATACCTTACTCTAACCCAAAAGCAAACCCTAAACCTAACCCAAACCCTAATCCTAACCCTAAAACTAAACCTAACCCAAACCCAAAACCTAACCCTAAGCCTATCCCAAACCCTAAACCTAACCTAAACCAAAGCCCTAACCCTAACCCTAACCCTAACCCTAACCCTAACCCTAAACCAAACCTAAACCCTAAGTCTAACCCTAACCCAAACCCTGACACCAACCCTAACCCAAATTCTAACCCTAACCTAAACCTAACCCTAACCCAAACCCAAACCCAAACCCTAACCCTAACCCTAACTTTAACCCTAACCCAAACCCTAACCCAAATAAGAACCCTAACACTAACCCTAACCTCTAACCCTAACCATAACCTTAACAGTAACCCAAAGCCTAACCCAAACCCTAAACCTAACCCTAACCCTAACCCTATCCCGAACCCTAACCCTAAACCCTAAGCCCTAAACCTAACCCTAACCCTAACCCAAACCCTAACACTAACCCTAACCCAAATGCTAACCCTAACCCTAAACCTAACCCTAATCCAAATGCATGCCCAAACCTAACCCTAACCCTCACCTTAACCATAACCCAAACCCTAACCCAAACCCTTACCCTAACCCTAACCCTAAACCAAACAATAAACCTAACCATAACCCTAACACTAAACCTAACCCAAATCAAACCCTAAACCTAACCCTAACCGTAACCCTAAACATAACCGTAAACCAAAACCAAACCCTAACCCTAAACGTATACCTGACCCAAACCCAAACCCAAAATCTAAACATAAACCTAACCCTAATGCTAACCCTTACCCTAACCCTTAACCTAACAATAACCCTAACCCCAATCCTAACCCTAAACCTAACACTAAACCAAACCCTAACTTTAAACTTAACTCTAACCCAAACCTAAACCTTAACCCTAACCTTAATCCTAACCCTAACCCTAACGCTAAATCACCCCTAACCCTAACCCTAACCCAAACCAGAACCCTAACCTTAACCCTAACTCTAACCCTAACCCTAACTCTAACCCTAAAACTAAACCTAACCCTAACTCTAACCCTAACCCTAACCCTAAACCTAACCCTAACCCTAACCCCTAACCCTAACCTTAACCCTAAACCTAAAACTAACCCAAACCCTAACCCTATACCTTACTCTAACCCAAACGCAAACCCTAAACCTAACCCAAACCCTAAACCTAACCCTAAGCCTAACCAAACCCTAAACCTAACCTAAACCAAAGCCCTAACCGTAACCCTAACCCTAACCAAAGCCCTAAAACTAAGCCTAACCCTAACCCTATCCCAAACCTAAACCCTAACCCAATCCCTAACCCTAACCCTAATCCTAAACCAAACCTAAACTCTAACCCTAACCCTAACTCTAACCCTCACCTAAATCCTAACCCTAACCCTAACACTAACCCTACCCCACCCAATCCCTAACCCTAACCCTAACCCTAACCCTAAACCAACCTCTAAAATTAACCCTAAACCTAACTCTAACCCGAAACCTAACCCTTACCCTATCCATAACATTAACCCTAACCCAAACAAAACCCTAACCCTAACCCTAACCCAAAACCTAAACCTAAACCTAACCCTAATGCTAAACCTAACCCTAACCCTATCCCTAACCATAACCCTAACCCCAACCTTAACCCTAAACCTAACCCTAAACCAAACCCTAACTTTAAACCTAACTCTAACCCAAACCTAAACCTTAACCCTAACCTTAATCCTAACCCTAACCCTAAATCACCCCTAACCCTAACCCTAACCCAAACCCACACCCTAAACCTAACCATAACCCTAACCCTAACCGAAACTCTAACCCTAACCCTAACCCAAACCCAAACTTCAACCCTAACCCTAACCCAAACCCTTACCCTAACCCTAACCCTAACCCTAACCCAAACCCTAATCCTAACACTAACCCTAACCCTAACCCTAATCCTAACCCTAACACAAACCCTAACCCTAACCCTTACCCTAACCCTAACCCTATTACAAACCCTAATACTAACCCAAACCCTAACCCTAACAAAAACCCAAAGCTTAATCTTAACAGTAACCCTAACCCTAATCCTAACCTTATCCCTAAACCTAAACCAAACCCAAACCCTAACCGTAACCCTAACCCTCACCTTATCCCTAACTCCTAACCCTAAACCAAATCCTAACCATAACCCTAACCCAAATCCTAACCCTAAACCTAAACCTAACCCTAACCCAAACCCTAACTCAAACCCTAAACCTAACCCTAACCTTAACCCTAACCCAAACCCTAACCAAAACCCCTACTCTAACCCTAACCCTAACCCAAACCCTAAACCTAACCATAACCATAACACTAACCCTAAGCAAAACCAAATCCTAAACCTAACCCTAAGCATAAGCCTAACCGTAACCGTAAACAAAACCCAAACCCTAACCCTAAAACTAAACCTGACCCAAACCCAAACCCTAAACCTAACCCTTACACTAACCATAAAGCTAACCCCTAACACCTAACCCTAAGTCTAAACCTAAACCTAACCCTTCCCCTAACCTTAAGACTAAACCTAAACCAAACCAAAAACTAACCCTAACCCTAAACCTACTCCTAACCCTAAACCTAACACTTACCCTAACCCTAACAATAAACCTAATCCTAAACCAAACCCACACCCTAAACCTAACCATATCCCTAACCCTTACCCTAACCATAACCGAAACCCTAACCCTAACCTAACCCAAACCCAAACCTCAACCCTTACCCTAACCCAAACCAGAACCCTAACCCTAACACTAACCCTAAACCAAACCAAACCCTAACCCTAACCCTAACATCTAACCCAAACCCTAACCCTAACCCTAACCTAAACCCTATCCCTAACCCTAACATCTAACCCAAACCCTAACCCTAACCCTAACCATAACCGAAACCCTAACCCTAACCCTAACCCAAACCCAAACCTCAACGTAACACTAACCCAAATCCTAACCCTAAAGCTAACCCTAACACAAATCCTAATCCTAACACAAACCCTAACCCTAACCCTAATCCTAACACTAATACTATCCCTAAATCTAACCCTTACCCTAATCCTAACCCTATCCCTATCCTTAACACTATCCCAAACCCTAAACATAACCCTAACAAAAACCCAAACACTCATCCTAACAGTAACGCTAACCCTAATCCTAACGTTAACCCTAACCCTAACCAAAACAAAAACCCTAACCGTAACCCTAACCCTCACCCTATCCCTAATGCCTAACCCTATCCCTAACCCTCACCCTAACCCCTAACCCTAACCCTAACCTTAACCCTAACCCAAAACCTAACCCTAACCATAACCCTAACCCTATCCCGAACCCTAACCCTAAACCCTATACCCTAACCCTAACCCAAACCCTAACACTAACCCTAACCCAAATCCTAACCCTAACCCTAAACCTAACCCTAACCCAAACCCATACTCAAACCTTAACCCTAATCCTAACCTTAACCCTAAACCAAACCATAACCCAAAACCCTACCCGAACCCTAAACCAAACCCTAAACCTAACCATAACAGTAACACTAACCCTAACCCAAACCAAACCCTAAACCTAACCCTAACCGTAAGCCTAACCATAACCGTAAACCACACCCAAACCCTAAACCTAAACCTAAACCTAAACCAAACCCTAAACCTAACCCTAACCCTAACCCTTAACCTAACCCAAACCCTAACCCTATACCTTAATCTAACGAAAACGCAAACCCTAAACCTAACCCTAACCCAAACCCTAACCCTAACCATAACCCTAAACCAAACCTAAACCCTAACCCTAACCCTAACCCAAACCCTGACACCAACCCTAACCCAAATTCTAACCCTAACCCTAAACCTAACCCGAACCAAAACCCAAACCGAAACCCTAACCCTAACCCTAAATTTAACCCTAACCCTAACCCCTAACCCTAACCTTAACCCTAAACCTAAAACTAACCCAAACCCTAACCCTATACCTTACTCTAACCCAAACGCAAACCCCAAACCTAACCCAAACCCTAAACCTAACCCCAAGCCTAACCAAACCCCAAACCTAACCTAAACCAAAGCCCTAACCGTAACCCTAACCCTAACCAAAGCCCTAAAACTAACCCTAACCCTAACCCTATCCCAAACCTAAACCCTAACCCAATCCCTAACCCTAACCCTAATCCTAAACCAAACCTAAACTCTAACCCTAACCCTAACCCTAACCCTCACCTAAATCCTAACCCTAACCCTAACACTAACCCTACCCCACCCAATCCCTAACCCTAACCCTAACCCTAACCCTAAACCAACCTCTAAAAGTAACCCTAAACCTAACTCTAACCCGAAACCTAACCCTTACCCTATCCATAACATTAACCCTAACCCAAACAAAACCCTAACCCTAACCCTAACCCAAAACCTAAACCTAAACCTAACCCTAATGCTAAACCTAACCCTAACCCTATCCCTAACCATAACCCTAACCCCAACCTTAACCCTAAACCTAACCCTAAACCAAACCCTAACTTTAAACCTAACTCTAACCCAAACCTAAACCTTAACCCTAACCTTAATCCTAACCCTAACCCTAAATCACCCCTAACCCTAACCCTAACCCAAACCCACACCCTAAACCTAACCATAACCCTAACCCAAACCCTTACCCTAACCCTAACCCTAACCCTAACCCAAACCCTAATCCTAACACTAACCCTAACCCTAACCCTAATCCTAACCCTAACACAAACCCTAACCCTAACCCTTACCCTAACCCTAACCCTATTCCAAACCCTAATACTAACCCAAACCCTAACCCTAACAAAAACCCAAAGCTTAATCTTAACAGTAACCCTAACCCTAATCCTAACCTTATCCCTAACCCTAAACCAAACCCAAACCCTAACCGTAACCCTAACCCTCACCCTATCCCTAATTCCTAACCCTAAACCTAATCCTAACCCTAACCCTAACCCAAAACCTAAACGTAACCCTAACCCTAACTCCTAAACATAACCCTAACGTTAACCCTAACCCAAACCCTAACACAAACCCTAACCCTAAAACTAACCCAAACGCTAACTTTAACCCTAACCCAAACCCTAACCCAAACAAGAACCCTAACCCTAACCCTAACCCTAAACCAAACCTAAACCCTAACACAATCCTAACCCTAAGCCTAACCCTAACCCTAACCAGAAACCTAAAGGTAACCCTAAACCTAACCCCTAACCCTAACCCTAACGTTAACCCTAACCCAAATCCTAACCCTAAACCTAAACCTAACCCTAACCCAAACCCTAACTCAAACCCTAAACCTAACCCTAACCTTAACCCTAACCCAAACCCTAACCAAAACCCCTACCCTAACCCTAACCCTAACCCAAACCCTAAACCTAACCATAACCATAACAATAACCCTAAGCAAAACCAAATCCTAAACCTAACCCTAAGCATAAGCCTAACCGTAACCGTAAACAAAACCCAAACCCTAACCCTAAAACTAAACCTGACCCAAACCCAAACCCTAAACCTAACCCTTACACTAACCATAAAGCTAACCCCTAACACCTAACCCTAAGTCTAAACCTAAACCTAACCCTTCCCCTAACCTTAAGACTAAACCTAAACCAAACCAAAATCTAAACCTAACCCTAAACCTAATCCTAACCCTAACCCTAACCCTAACCCTAACCCTAACAATAAACCTAATCCTAAACCAAACCCACACCCTAAACCTAACCATATCCCTAACCCTAACCCTAACCATAACCGAAACCCTAACCCTAACCTAACCCAAACCCAAACTTCAACCCTTACCCTAACCCAAACCAGAACCCTAACACTAACCCTAAACCAAACCAAACCCTTACCCTAACCCTAACATCTAACCCAAACCCTAACCCTAACCCTAACCTAAACCCTATCCCTAACCCTAACATCTAACCCAAACCCTAACCCTAACCCTAACCCTAACCGAAAACCAAACCCTAATCCTAACACTAAACCTAGCCCAAAACCTAACCCTAACCCTAACGCTAACCCTATCACTATCGCCTAGCCCTAACCCTAACCCTAAGCCAAACCCTAACCATAACTCTAACCCTAACCCTAAACCTAACCCTAACCCAAGTCCAAACACTAACCCTAAACCTAACCTAACCCTAACACAATCCTTAACCCTAACCATAACCCTAACTGTAACCCTAACACAAACCCTAACTCTAACCCTAACCCTAAACCTAACCCTACCCTAAACCCTAACCGTAACACTAACCCTAACCCTAACCCAAACCCTAACCCTAACCCTAACTCCTAACCCTAACCCTAACCTTAACCCTAAACCAAACCCTAACACAAACCCTAACCCTAACCTTAAACCTAACCCAAACCCTAACCAGATATCTTACTCTAACCCAAACCCAAACCCTAACCCTAACCCTAACCCTAACCCTAAACCTAACCAGAACGCTAACCCTAAATTCTAAACCCTAACCCTAAACCTAACCCTAACCCAAAATCTAACACTAACCCTAACCCAAATCCTAACCCTAACCCTAAACCTAACCCTAACCCAAACCCAAACCCAAACCCTAACTCTAACCCTAAACCTAAACCTAACCCAAACCCAAACCCTAACCCTAAGCCTAACTCAAACCCTAAACCTACCGTAAACGCAAGCCCTAAACCTAACCCTAACCCTAACGCAAGCCCTAAAACTAACCCTAACCCTAACCCTAACCCTAACTGTAACACTTACCCTAACCCTAACCCTAAACCAAACCCTAACCCTAACCCTAACCCTAACCCTAACCCAAAACCTAAACCTAAACCTAAACCTAATCCTAAACCTAACCTAACCCTAATCCTAACCCTAACCCTAACCCTAACCCCAACCCTAACCCTAAACCTAACCCTAAACGAAACCCTAACTCTTTACCTAACTCTAACCCAAACCTAAACCTTAACCCTAACCTTAATCCTAACCCTAACCCTAACCCTAAACCATCCCTAACCCTAACCCTAAACCTTGCCCTAAACCTAACACTAACCCTAAACCAAACTAAACCGTAACCCTAATATTAAACCTAACCCTAACCCTAACCCAAACCCTAACCCTAACACTTATCCTAAACCTAACCCTAAGCCTAATCCTAAACCAAACCCACACCCTAAACCTAACCATAACCCTAACCCTAACCCTATCCGAAACCCTAATCCTAAACCTAACCAAAACCCAAACTTCAACCCTAACCCTAACCAAATCCTAAACCTAACCCTAACCCTAACCCTAACCCTAACCCAAACCCTAATCCTAACACTAACACTAACCCTAACCCTAACCCTAACAAAAACCCAAAACCAAATCCTGACAAGAACACTAACCTAATCCTAAGCTTAACCCTAATCCTAACCCAAACCCAAACCCTAACCGTAACCCTAACACTCACACTATCACTAACGCCTAACCCTAACCGTAATCCTAACCCTAACCCTAACCCTAAGCCAAACCAAACCCAACCCCTATACCTAAACCTAACCCTAACCCAAGCCCAAACACTAACCCTAAACCTACCCGTAATCCTAACCCAAACCATAACCCTAACCCTAACCCACACCCACACCCTAACCTAACCCTAACCCAAACCCTAACCGTAACACGAACGCTAAACCTAACCCTAACCCTAACCCGAACCCTAACCCTAACCCTAATCGAAACCCTAACCCTAACCCTAACCCAAACCTAAACTTCAACCCTAAGCCTAACCCTAACCCTAACCCACACACAAACCCTAAGCCAAACCCTAACCCTAACCTTAAACCTAACCCAAACCCTAACCCGATACCTTACTCTAACCCAAACCCTAACCCTAAACCTAACCCTAACCCTAAGCCTAACCTAAACTCTATCCCTAACACTAACCCTACCCCAAACCAATCCCTAACCCTAACCCTAAACCAACCTCTAACAGTAACCCTAAACTAAACCCTAACCCCAAAAGTAACCCTTACCCTATCCATAACATTAACCCTAACACAAACCAAATCCTAACCCTAATCCTAACCCTAACCATAACCCTAACCCCAACCCTAACCCTAAACCTAACTCTAAACCAAACCCCAACTCTAAACCTAACTCTAACCCAAACCGAAACCTTAACCCTAACCTTAATCCTAACCCTAACCCTAACCCTAACCCTAAACCTTGCCCTAAACCTAACACTAACCCTAAACCAAACTAAACCGTAACCCTAACCCTAACCCTAACCCTAACCCTAACCTTAAACCTAACCCTAACCCTAACCCAAACCCTAACCCTAACACTTACCCTAACCCTAACCCTAAGCCTAATCCTAAACCAAACCCACACCCTAAACCTAACCATAACCCTAACCCTAACCCTAACCGAAAACCTAATCCTAAACCTAACTAAAACCCAAACTTCAACCCTAACCCTAACCCAAACCCTAATCCTAACACTAACACTAACCCTAACCCTAACCCTAACAAAAACCCAAACCCTAATCCTGACAAGAACCCTAACCCTAATCCTAAGCTTAACCCTAATCCTAACCCAAACCCAAACCCTAACCGTAACCCTAACACTCACACTATCACTAACGCCTAACCCTAACCGTAATCATAACCCTAACCCTAACCCTGAGCCAAACAAAACTCAACCCCTATACCTAAACCTAACCCTAACCCAACCCCAAACACTAACCCTAAACCTACGGCTAATCCTAACCCAAACCATAACCCTAACCCTAACCCACAACCACACTCTAACCCTAACCCTAACCCAAACCCTAACCGTAACACGAACCCTAAACCTAACCCTAACCCTAACCCGAACCCTAACCCTAACCCCAACCCTAAACCCTAACACTAACCCTCACCTTAACCCTAACCGAAACCCTAACCCAAAACCTAACCTTAATCCTAACCCTAACCCTAACCCGAACCCTAACACTAAACCATAAACCCTACCCCTAACCCTAACCCTAACCCAAACCCAAAACCTAACCGTAACCATAAATCTCACCCTATCCCTAACGCCCAAACCCAAAACCTAACCGTAACCATAACCCTCACCCTAAACCAAACCCTAAATCTAACGACAACCCTAACACTAACCCTAAACCCTAACCGTAACACTAACCCTAACCCTAACCAAAAACCTAAACCTAACCCTAACTCTAACCCAAACCCAAAACCTAACCGTAACCATAACCTCACCCTATCCCTAACGTCTAACCCTAACCCTAATCCTAAACCTAACCCTAACCCTAAGCCAAAACCTAACCCTAACTCTAACCCTAACCCTAAACCTAACCCTAACCCAAGCCCAAACACTAACCCTAAATCTAACCCTAACCCTAACCCAAGCCGTAGCCCTAGCCGTAACACTAACCCTAGCCGTAACCCTAACCCACACCCTAACCCTAACCCTAACCCTAAACCAAACATAAACCCTCACCCTAAAACTAAACCTAACCGTAACCTAAACTCTATCCTTAACCCTAACACTAAACCTACCCCAAACCAATCCCTAACCCTAACCCTAACCCTAACCCTATACCAACCTCTAACAGTAACCCTAAACCTAACCATAAACCCAAACCTAACCCTTACCCTATCCGTAACATTAACCCTAACCGAAACCAAACCCTAACCCTAACCATAACCCTAACCCTAACCCTAACACCAAACCTAAAACTAAACCTAACCCTAAACCAAACCCCAACTCTAAACCTAACTCTAACCCAAACCTAAACCTTAACCCTAACCTTAATCCTAACCCTAACCCTAAACCAACCCTAACCCTAAGCCTAACCCTAACCCTTCCACTAACCCTACCACTAACTCTAAACCAAACCAAACCGTAACCCTAACCCTAAACCTAACCCTAACCCTAACCCAAACCCTAACCCTAACACTTAACCTAACCCTAACCCTAAGCCTAATCCTAAACCAAACCCACACCCTAAACCTAACCATAACCCTAACCCTAACCCTAACCGAAACCCTAATCCTAAACCTAACCAAAACCCAAACTTCAACCCTAACCCTAACCAAATCCTAAACCTAACCCTAACCCTAACCCTAACCCTAACCCAAACACTAATCCTAACACTAACACTAACCCTAACCCTAACCCTAACAAAAACCCAAACCCTAATCCTGACAAGAACACTAACCTAATCCTAAGCTTAACCCTAATCCTAACCCAAACCCAAACCCTAACCGTAACCCTAACACTCACACTATCACTAACGCCTAACCCTAACAGTAATCCTAACCCTAACCCTAACCCTAAGCCAAACCAAACCCAACCCCTATACCTAAACCTAACCCTAACCCAAGCCCAAACACTAACCCTAAACCTACCCGTAATCCTAACCCAAACCATAACCCTAACCCTAACCCACACCCACACCCTAACCTAACCCTAACCCAAACCCTAACCGTAACACGAACGCTAAACCTAACCCTAACCCTAACCCGAACCCTAACCCTAACCCTAATCGAAACCCTAACCCTAACCCTAACCCAAACCTAAACTTCAACCCTAAGCCTAACCCTAAACCTAACCCACACACAAACCCTAAGCCAAACCCTAACCCTAACCTTAAACCTAACCCAAACCCTAACCCGATACCTTACTCTAACCCAAACCCTAACCCTAAACCTAACCCTAACCCTAAGCCTAACCTAAACTCTATCCCTAACACTAACCCTACCCCAAACCAATTCCTAACCCTAACCCTAAACCAACCTCTAACAGTAACCCTAAACTAAACCCTAACCCCAAACGTAACCCTTACCCTATCCATAACATTAACCCTAACACAAACCAAATCCTAACCCTAATCCTAACCCTAACCATAACCCTAACCCCAACCCTAACCCTAAACCTAACTCTAAACCAAACCCCAACTCTAAACCTAAATCTAACCCAAACCGAAACCTTAACCCTAACCTTAATCCTAACCCTAACCCTAACCCTAACCCTAAACCTTGCCCTAAACCTAACACTAACCCTAAACCAAACTAAACCGACCCCTAACCTTAAACCTAACCCTAACCCTAACCCAAACCCTAAACCTAACACTTACCCTAACCCTAACCCTAAGCCTAATCCTAAACCAAACCCACACCCTAAACCTAACCATAACCCTAACCCTAACCCTAACCGAAAACCTAATCCTAAACCTAACTAAAACCCAAACTTCAACCCTAACCCTAACCCAAACCCTAATCCTAACACTAACACTAACCCTAACCCTAACCCTAACAAAAACCCAAACCCTAATCCTGACAAGAACCCTAACCCTAATCCTAAGCTTAACACTAATCCTAACACAAACCCAAACCCTAACCGTAACCCTAACACTCACACTATCACTAACGCCTAACCCTAACCGTAATCCTAACCCTAACCCTAACCCTAAGCCAAACAAAACTCAACCCCTATACCTAAACCTAACGCTAACCCAACCCCAAACACTAACCCTAAACCTACGCCTAATCCTAACCCAAACCATAACCCTAACCCTAACCCACAACCACACTCTAACCCTAACCCTAACCCAAACCCTAACCGTAACACGAACCCTAAACCTAACCCTAACCCTAACCCGAACCCTAACCCTAACCCCAACCCTAAACCCTAACACTAACCCTGACCTTAACCCTAACCGAAACCCTAACCCAAAACCTAACCTTAATCCTAACCCTAACCCTAACCCGAACCCTAACCATAAACCATAAAACCTACCCCTAACCCTAACCCTAACCCAAACCCAAAACCTAACCGTAACCATAAATCTCACCCTATCCCTAACGCCTAACCCTAACCCTAGTCCTAACCCTAATCCTAACCCAAAGCCAAACCCTAACCCTAACTCTAACCCTAACCGTAACCCTAAACATAACCCTAACCCAAGCCCAAACACTAACCCTAAACCTAACCCTAACCCTAACCAAAATCGTAACCCTAACCCTAAACCCTAACCGTAACACTAACCCTAACCCTAACCAAAAACCTAAACCTAACCCTAACTCTAACCCAAACCCAAAACCTAACCGTAACCATAACCCTCACCCTAACCCAAACCCTAAATCTAACCACAACCCTAACACTAACCCTAACCCAAACCAAACCCTAACCCTAACCCTAACCCTAACCCTAAACCTAACCCTAAACCGAACTCTATACCTATCGCCTAGACCTAACCCTAACCCAAACCCTAACCCTAACACTAAACCAAACCGAAACCCTAACCCTAACCCTATCCCATACCCTACCCCAACCCTAAAATCTACCCCTCACCCTCACACTAATCCTACCCCAAACCAATCCCTATACCCCACACAAAATCTAACCCCAACCCTCAACCTAAACCTACCCCAAGCCCAAACACTAACCCTAAACCTAACCCTAACCCTAACCAAAATCGTAACCCTAACCCTAAACCCTAACCGTAACACTAACCCTAACCCTAACCAAAAACCTAAACCTAACCCTAACTCTAACCCAAACCCAAAACCTAACCGTAACCATAACCCTCACCCTATCCCTAACGCCTAACCCTAACCCTAATCCTAAACCTAACCCTAACCCTAAGCCAAAACCTAACCCTAACTCTAACCCTAACCCTAAACCTAACCCTAACCCAAGCCCAAACACTAACCCTAAATCTAACCCTAACCCTAACCCAAACCGTAACCCTAACCGTAACACTAACCCTAACCCTAACCCTAACGCACACCCTAACCCTAACCCTAACCCTAAACCAAACATAAACCCTCACCCTAAAACTAAACCTAACCGGAACCTAAACTCTATCCTTAACCCTAACACTAACCCTACCCCAAACCAATCCCTAACCCTAACCCTAACCCTAACCCTATACCAACCTCTAACAGTAACCCTAAACCTAACCATAAACCCAAACCTAACCCTTACCCTATCCGTAACATTAACCCTAACCGAAACCAAACCCTAACCCTAACCATAACCCTAACCCTAACCCTAACACCAAACCTAAAACTAAACCTAACCCTAAACCAAACCCCAACTCTAAACCTAACTCTAACCCAAACCTAAACCTTAACCCTAACCTTAATCCTAACCCTAACCCTAACCCTAAACCACCCCTAACCCTAAGCCTAACCCTAACCCTTCCACTAACCCTACCACTAACCCTAAACCAAACCAAACCGTAACCCTAACCCTAAACCTAACCATAACCCTAACCCAAACCCTAACACTAACACTTAACCTAACCCTAACCCTAAGCCTAATCCTAAACCAAACCCACACCCTAAACCTAACCATAACCCTAACCCTTCCTCTAACCCTAACATGAACCCTAAACCAAACCAAACACCAACCCTAACACTAAACCTAACCCTAACCCTAACACAAAACCTAACCCTAACCCTATATCTATCGCCTAGCCCTAACCTAACCCTAACCCTAACCCGAACCCTAACCCTAAACCTAACCCTAACCCCTAACACTCACCCTAACCTTAACCCTAACCCAAACCATAACACAAACCCTAACCTTAACACTAACCCTAACCCGAACCCGAACCCTAACGCTAAACCCTAAACCCTAAACCTAACCCTAACCCTAACCCAAAACCTAACACTAACCCTAACCCAAATCCTAACCCTAACCCTAAACCTAACTCTAACCCAAACCCAAACCCTAACCCTAACCCTAAACTTAACCCTAACCCAAACCCTAACCCAAACCCTAACCCTAACCCTAACCCTAACCCTAACCCAAACCCTAAATCTAACCACAACCCTAACACTAACCCTAACCCAAACCAAACCCTAACCCTAACCCTAACCATAACACTAACCATAACCTTAACCCAAACCCAAACCCTAACACTAAACCTAAACCTGACGCAAACACAAACCCTAAACCTAAACCTTACCCTAACCATAAGGCTAACCCCTAACCCTAAGCCTAATCCTAACCCTAAACCTAAACCTAAAACTAACCCAAACCCTAACCCTAACCCAAACCCTAACCCTAAACCTAACCCTAAACCGAACCCTATACATATCGCCTAGACCTAACCCTAACCCAAACCCTAACCCTAACCCTAACACTAAACCAAACCGAAACCCTAACCCTAACCCTAACCCTAACCCTAACCTAAAATCTATCCCTAACCCTAACACTAATCCTACCCCAAACCAATCCCTAACCCTAATACTAACCCTAACCCTAACCCTAAACCAACCTCTAACAGTAACCCTAAACCAAACCCTAACCCCAAACCAAACCCTAACCCTAACCCTAACCCTAACCCTAACCCTAACCCAAAACCTAAACCTAAACCTAAACCTAATCCTAAACCTAACCCTAACCCTAACCCTAACCCTAACCCTAACCCCAACCCTAACCCTAAACCTAACCCTAAACGAAACTCCAACTCTTTACCTAACTCTAACCCAAACCTAAACCTTAACCCTAACCTTAAACCTAACCCTAACCCTAACCCTAAACCATCCCTAACCCTAACCGTAAACCTTGCCCTAAACCTAACACTAACCCTAAACCAAACTAAACCGTAACCCTAATATTAAACCTAAACCTAACCCTAACCCAAACCCTAACCCTAACACTTACCCTAACCCTAACCCTAAGCCTAATCCTAAACCAAACCCACACCCTAAACCTAACCATAACCCTAACCCTAACCCTAACCGAAACCCTAATCCTAAACCTAACCAAAACCCAAACTTCAACCCTAACCCTAACCAAACCCTAAACCTAACCCTAACCCTAACCCTAACCCTAACCCTAACCCAAACCCTAATCCTAACACTAACACTAACCCTAACCCTAACCCTAACAAAAACCCAAACCCTAATCCTGACAAGAACACTAACCTAATCCTAAGCTTAACCCTAATCCTAACCCAAACCCAAACCCTAACCGTAACCCTAACACTCACACTATCACTAACGCCTAACCCTAACCGTAATCCTAACCCTACGCCAAACCAAACCCAACCCCTATACCTAAACCTAACCCTAACCCAAGCCCAAACACTAACCCTAAACCTACCCGTAATCCTAACCCAAACCATAACCCTAACCCTAACCCACACCCACACCCTAACCCTAACCCTAACCCAAACCCTAACCGTAACACGAACGCTAAACCTAACCCTAACCCTAACCCGAACCCTAACCCTAACCCTAATCGAAACCCTAACCCTAACCCTAACCCAAACCTAAACTTCAACCCTAACCCTAACCCCCACCCTAACCCTAACCCTAACCCTAACCCAAACCCTAATCCTAACCCTAACCCTAACCCTAACCCTACCCGTAAGCCAAACCAAAACCTACCCCTATCCCTAAAAGTAACCCTAACCCAAGCCCAAACCCTAACCCTAACCCTAACCCAAGCCCTAAAACTAACCCTAAACCTAACCCTAACCCAAACCGAAACCCTAACCCAAACCTTAACCCTCACCCTAACCTAAACACTATCCCTAACCCTAACCCAAACCCTAACCCTAACCCTAACCTAAACCCTATCCCTAACCCTAACACTAACCCAAACCCTAAACCTAACCCTAACCGTAACCGAAACCCAAACCCTAATCCTAACACTAAACCTAACCCTAACCCTAACCCTAACCCTAACCCTAACCCAAATCAAATATTATCCCCAACCCTAACCCTAACCCTATCCCTATCGCCTAGCCATAACCCTAACCCTAACCCTAAGACAAACCCTAACCCTAACTCTAACCCTAACCCTAACCCTAAACCTAACCGTAACCCAAACCCAAACACTAACCCTAAACCTAACCCTAACCCTAACCCAAACGCTATCCCTAACACAAACCCTAACCCTAACCCTACCCATAAACCTAACCCTACCCCAAATCCTAACCGTAAGACTAACCCTAACACTAACCCTAACCCAAACCCTTACCCTAACCCTAACACTAACACCTAACCCTAACCCTAACCTTAACCCTAATCCAAACCCTAACCCTAACCCTAACCCTAAACCTAATCCTAACCCAAACCTAAAACCTAACCCTAAGCCTAACCCAAACCCTAAACCTAACCTAAACACAATCCCTAACCCTAACCCTAACCCTAACCCAAGCACTAAAACTAACCCTCACCCTAACCCTAACCCTAACCCTTTCCCTAACCCTAACACTAAACCATACCAAACCCTAACCCTAAGCCTAAACCTAACCCTATCCCTAATCCAAACCCTAACCTAACACTTACCCTAATCCTAACCCTCAGCCTAACCCTAATCCAAACCCACACCCTAACCCTAACCCTAAAACTAACCCCAACCCTGACCCTAACCCTAACCCTAACACTGACTCAAACCCAAACCCTAACACTAACCCTAACCCAAACCCTAACCCTAACCGTAACCCTAATCCTAACCCTAACCATAACGCTAAGCCTAACCCAAACCCTGACCCTAACCCAAACCCTAAACCAAACACTAACCCTAACCTTAAATCTAACCCAAACCCTAACCCGATACCTTACTCTAACCCAAACCCAAACCCTAACCCTAACCCTAACCCTAACCCTAACCCTAAACCAAAACGTAAATCAAACCCTAACCCTAAACCTATCCTTAAACCTAACCCTAAGCCAAACCCTAACCCTAACCCTAACCCTACCCCTAACCCAAACCCTAACCCTAACCCTAAACCTAACCCAAACCCTAACCGTAACAAGAACCCTAAACCTAACCCTAACCCTAACCCAAACCCTAACCCTAACCCAACCCTAACCCCTAACCCTAACCCTGACCTTAATCCTAATCGAAACCCTAACCCAAACCCTAACCTTAACCCTAACCCTAACCCGAACCCTAATCCTAAAGCCTAAAGCCTACCCCTAACCCTAACCCTAACGCAACCCCAAAACGTAACCGTAACCATAACTCTCACCCTATCCCTAACGCCTAACCCTAACCCTAATACTAACCCTAACCCTAAACCTAAGCCATACCCTAACCCTAACTCTAACCCTAACCCTAAACCTAACCCTAACCCAAGCCCAAACGCTAACCCTAATCCTAACCCTAACAATAACCCTAAGCCAAACCCTAACCCTAACTCTTACCCTAACCCTAAACCTAACCGTAACCCAAGCCCAAACACTAACGCTAAAACTAATCCTAACCCTAACCCAAACCGTAACCCAAACCCTAACCCTAACCCTAAACCTAACCCAAACCCTAACCGTAACAAGAACCCTAAACCTAACCCTAACCCTAACCCAAACCCTAACCCTAACCCAACCCTAACCCCTAACCCTAACCCTGACCTTAATCCTAATCGAAACCCTAACCCAAACCCTAACCTTAACCTTAACCGTAACCCGAACCCTAATCCTAAAGCCTAAAGCCTACCCCTAACCCTAACCCTAACCCAACCCCAAAACGTAACCGTAACCATAACTCTCACCCTATCCCGAACGCCTAACCCTAACCCTAATACTAACCCTAACCCTAAACCTAAGCCAAACCCTAACCCTAACTATAACCCTAACCCTAAACCTAACCCTAACCCAAGCCCAAACGCTAACCCTAATCCTAACCCTAACCCTAACCCTAAGCCAAACCCTAACACTAACTCTTACCCTAACCCTAAACCTAACCGTAACCCAAGCCCAAACACTAACGCTAAAACTAATCCTAACCCTAACCCAAACCGTAACCCTAACCCTAACCCTAACCCTAAACCCTAACCGTAACACTAACCCTAACCCTAACCCAAACCCTAACCCTAACCCTAACCCTAAACCAAACATAAACCCTAACCCTAAAACTAAACGTAACCCTAACCTAAACTCTATCCCTAACCCTAAAACTAACCCTACCCCAAACCAATCGCTAAACCTAACCCTAACCCTAACCCTATACCAACCTCTAACAGTAACTCTAAACCTAACCCTAACCCCAAACCTAAACCTTACCCTATCCGTAACAATAACCCTAACCGAAACCAAACCTAACACTAACTCTAACCCTAACCCTAACCCAAAACCTAACCATAACCATAACCCTATCCCAAAACCTAACCCTAACCCTGACCCCAAACTAAATCCTAACCCTAATCCTAACCCTAACCCTAACATTAACACTAAACCAAAAACTAACCCTAACCCTAACCCTAACCCAAACCCAAACCCTAAACCTAACCCTAACCCTAAACCTAACACAAACCCTAATCCTAACACTAACCCTAACCCTAACCCTAAACCTAACCCTAACCCTAACACAAACCCTAACCCTAACCCTTACCCGAACCCTAACCCTAAACCCTAAACCCTAACACTAACCCTAACCCTAACTGAAACCCTAACACTAACCATAACCCTATCCCAAACCCTAACACTAACCCAAACCCTAACCCTAAACATAATCCTAACCGAAACCTAAAACCTAATCCTAACACTAAACCTAACCCTAATACTAACCCTAACACTAACCCTATCCCAAGCCCAAACCCTAACCCTAACCCTAACCCTAACCATAACCCTATCCCTATCGCCTAGCCCTAACCCTAACCCTAACCCTAACCCTAACCCTAAGCCAAACCCTAACCCTAACTCTAACCCTAACCCCAAATCTAACCTTAACCCAAGCCCAAACAATAACCCTAAACGTAACCGTACCCTAAACCCTAACCGTAACACTAACGCTAACCCTAACCCAAGCCCTAAAACTAACCCTAACCCTAACCCTAACCCTAACCGTAACTCTTACCCTAACCCTAACACTAACCCTAAACCAAACCAAACCCTAACCCTAAGCCTAAACCTAAACCTAACCCTAATCCCAACCCTAACCCTAATACTTACCCTAAACCTAACCCTAAGCCTAACCCTAACCCAAACCAACACCCTAAACCTAAACCGAACCCTAAACCTAACCCTAAACGAAACCCTAACCCTAACCCTAACCCTAACCCTTACACAAGCCCTAACCCTAACATTTACCCTAACCCTAATCCTAAGACTAACCCTAATCCAAACCCACACCCTAACCCTAACCCTAACACTAACCCCAACCCTAACCCTAACCCTAACACTAACCCTAACTCAAACCCAAATCCTAACACTAAACCTAATCCAAACCCTAACCCTAACCCTAACCCTAATCCTAACCCTAACCATAACCATAACCCTAACCCAAAACCTAACCCTAACCCTAACCCTAACCCTAACCCTGACCCTAACCCAAATCCTAACCCTAAACCTAACCCTAATCCTAACCCTAACCCTAAACCAAACCCTGACCCTAACCCTAACCCTAACCCAAACCCAAACCCTAAGCCTAACCCTAACCCTAAACCTAACACAAACCCTAATCCTAACACTAACTCTAACCCTAACCCTAACACTAACCCAAACCCTAACCCTAACCCTAACCGAAACCCAAACCCTAATCCTAACACTAAACCAAACCTAAACCCTAAACCTAACCCTAAACTTAACCCTAACCCTAACCTAAAATCTATCCCTAACCCTAACACTAATCCTACCCCAAACCAATCCCTAACCCTAACCCTAACCCTAACCCTAACCCTAAACCAACCTCTAACAGAAACCCTAAACCAAACCCTAACCCCAAACCAACCCCTAACCCTAACCCTAACCCTAACCCTAACCCTAACCCTAACCCTAACCCAAAACCTAAACCTAAACCTAACCCTAATCCTAAACCTAACCCTAACCCTAACCCTAACCCGAACCCCAACCCTAACCCTAAACCTAACCCTAAACCAAACCCCAACTCTATACCTAACTCTAACCCAAACCTAAACTTTAAGCCTAACCTTAATCCTAACCCTAACACTAGCCCTAAACCACCCCTAACCCTATCCCTAACCATAACCTTTCCACTAACCCTAACACTAACCCTAAACCAAACCAAGCCGTAACCCTAACCCTAAACCTAACCCTAACCCTAACCCTAACCCTAAACCTAATCCTAACCCAAAACTAAAACCTAACCCTAAGCCTAACACAAACCCTAAACCTAACCTAAACCCAATCCCTAACCCTAACCCTAACCCTAACCCAAGCACTAAAACTAACCCTAACCCAAACCCTAACCCTAACCCTAAACCTAACCCTAACCCTTATCCTTACCCTACCCCTAACACTAAGCCTAAACCATACCAAACCCTAACCCTAAGCTTAAATCTAACCCTAACCCTAATCCAAACCCTAACCAGCACTTACCCTAACCCTAACCCTAAGCCTAACCCTAACACAAACCCACACCCTAAACCTAACCCGAACCCTAAATCTAACCCTAAACGATACCCTAAACCTAACCCTAACCCTAACCTAACCCTTACCCAAGCCCTAACCCTAACATTTACCCTAACCCTAACCCTAAGCCTAACCCTAACCCAAACCCACACCCTAACACTAACCCTAACACTAACCCAACCCTGACCCTAACCCTAACCCTAACACTGACTCAAACCCAAACCCTAACACTAACCCTAACCCTAACCCTAACCCTAACCCTAACCCTAACCCTAATCCTAACCTTAACCATAACCCTAACCCTAACCAAAACCCTAACGCTAACCCTAACCCGAACCCTAACGCTAACCCTAACCCTAAACCAAACCCTAATCCAAACCCTAACGCTAACCTTAATCCTAACCCAAAACCTAACCCGATACCTTACTCTAACCCAAACCCAAACCCTAACCCTAACCGTAACCCTAGGCCTAACCCTAAACCTAAACCTAACCCAAACCCAAACCCTAACCCTAAGCCTAACCCAAACCTTAAACCTAACCTAAACCCAACTCCTAACCCTAACCCTAAGCCTAACCCAAGCCCTAACCCTAATCCTAACCCTATCCCTATCGCCTAGCCCTAACCCTAACCCTAACCCTGACCCTAACCCTAAGCCAAACCCTAACCCAAACCCTAAACCTAACCCTAACCCAAGCCCAAACAATAACCCTCAACCTAACCCTAACTCTAACCCAAACCGTAACCCTAACCATAACCCTAACCGTAACCCTAACACAAACCCTGACCCTAACCCTAACCCTAAACTTAACCCTACCCTAAACCCTAACTGTAACACTAACCCTAACGCTAACCCAAACACTAACCTAAACCCTAACACTAACCCTAACCCTAACCCCTAACCCTAACCCTAATCTTAACCCTAACCCAAACCCTAACCCAAACCCTAACACTAACCTTAAACATAATCCAAACCCTAACCCGATACTTTACTCTAACCCAAACCCAAACCCTAAACCTAACCCTAACCCTAACCCTAACCCTAAACCTAAACCTAACCCAAAAACAAAACCTAACCCCTAAGCCTAACCCAAACCTTAAACCTAACCTAACCAAAGCCCTAACCCTAACCCTAACCCTAACCCAAGCCCTAAAACTAACCCTAACCCTGACCCTCACCCTAACCCAAACATAAACCCTAACCCAAATCCAAACCCTAACCCTAACCCTAAACCAAACCTAAACCCTAACCCTAACCCGAACCCTAACCCTAACCCTAAGCCTAAACCCTAACCCTAACCCTAACCTTAACCCTAACCCAAACCCTAACCCAAAGCCTAAGCTTAACCTTAGCCGTAACCGTAACCCGAACTCTAACACTAAACCGTAAACCATAACCCTAAACCTAACCCTAACCCTAACCCAAATCCTAACCCTAACCCTAAACGTAACCCTAACCCAAACCCAAACCCGAACCCTTAACCTATCCCTAAACTTAACCCTAACCCAAACCCTAAACGAAACCCTAAACCTAACCCTAAACCTAACCCTAACCTAAACCCAAACCCTAATCCTAACACTAAATCTAACCCTAATACTAACCCTAACACTAACCCTAACCCAAGTGCAAACCCAAAACCAAACCCTAACCCTAACACAATCCCTACTGCCTAGCCCTAACATTAACCCTAACCCTAAGCCAAACCCTAAACCTAACTCTAACCCTAACCCTAAACCTAACCCTAAACCAAGCCCAAACACTAACCCTAACCCAACCCTAAACCTAACCCAAACCTAAACCCTAACCCAAATCCTAACCCTAACCCTAAACCTAAACCAAACCTAAACCCTAACCCTAACCCTAACCCGAACACTAACCCTAACCTGAAACCTACACCTAATCCAAACACAAACCGTAACCCTAAGCCTAACCCAAACCTTAAACCTAACCTAAACCAAAGCCCTAACACTAAACCTAACCCTAACCCAAGCCCTAAAACTAACCCTAACCCTAACCCTAACCCTAACCCTAACCCAAACCTAAACCCTAACCCTAACCCTAAACCTAAACCAAACCTAAACCCTAACCCTAACCCTAACACGAACCCTAACCCTAAGCCGAAACCCTAACCCTAACCCTAACCTTAACCCTAACCCAAACTCTAACCCAAACCCTTACCAAAACCCTAACCCAAATCTGAACCCGAACTCTAACACTAAACCCTAAACCCTAACCGTAAACCTAACCCTAACCCAAAATTTAACACTAAACCTAACCCAAATCCTAACCCTAACCCTAACCCTAACCCTAACTCAAACCCAAACCCAAACCCTAACCCTAACCCTAACCTTAACCCTAACCCAAACCCTAACCCTAACCCTAACCCGAACCGAAACCCAAACACTAATCCTAACACTAAACCTAACCCTAATACTAACCCTAACACTAACCCTAACCCAAGTGCAAACCTTAACCCTAACCCTAAACCTAACCCAATCCCTACTGCCTAGACCTAACCCTAACCTAACCCTAAGCCAAACCCTAAACGTAACTCTAACCCTAAACCTAAACCTAACCCTAACCCAAGCCCAAACACTAACCCTAAACCTAACCCTAACTCTAACCCAAACGGTAACCCTAACCCTAACCCTAACCCTAACCCTAAACCTAAACCTAAACCTAACCCAAACACAAATCCTAACCCTAAGCCTAACCCAAACCTTAAACCTAATCTAAACCCAAGCCCTAACAGTAACCCTAACCCTAACCCAAGCCCTAAAACTAACCCTAACCCTAACCCTAACCCAAACCTCAACCCTAACCCAAACCCTAACCCTAAACCTAACACTAAACCAAACCTAAACCCTAACCCTAACCCTAACCCTAACCCTAACCCTAACCTAAAATCTATCCCTATCCCTAACACTAATCCTACCCCAAACCAATCCCTAAGCCTAACCCTAACCCTAATTCTAACCCTAAACCAACCTCTAACAGTAACCCTAACCCAAACCCTAAACCTAAGCTAAACCCAATTCCTAACCCTAACCTTAACCCTAAACCAAGCCCTAAAACTAACGCTAACCCAAACCCTAACCCTAAAGCTAAACCTAACCCAAACACAAACCCTAACCGTAAGCCTAACCCAAACCTTAAACCTAACCTAAACCCAAGCCCTAACCCTAACCCTAACACTATCACAAGCCCTAAGACTATCCCTAACCCTAACCCTAACCCAAACCTAAACCCTAACCCAATCCCTTACCCTAACCCTAACACTAAACCAAACTTAAAACCTAACCCTAACCCTAACCCTAACCCTAACCTAAAATCTATCCCTAACCCTAACACTAATCCTACCCCAAACCAATCCCTAACCCTAACCATAACCCTAACCATAACCCTAAACCAACCCCTAACAGGAAACCTAAACCAAACCCTAACGCCAAACCAAACCCTAACCCTAACCCTAACCCTAACTCAAAACCTAAACCTAAACCTAACCCTAACCCTAATCCTAAACCTAACCCTAACCCTAACCCTAACCCCAACCCTAACCCTAAACCTAACCCTAAATCAAACCCCAACTCTATACCTATCTCGAACCCAAACCTAAACCTTAACCCTAACCTTAATCCTAACCCTAACCCTAGTCCTAAACCAACCCTAAACCTATCCCAAACCTAACCCTTCCCCTAACCCTAACACTAACCCTAAACCAAACCAAAATGTAACCCTAACCCTAAACCTATACCTAACCCTAACCCAAACCCTAAACCTAACACTTATCCTAACCCTAACCCTGAGCCTAATCCTAAACCAAAGGCACACCCTAAACCTAACCATAACCTTAACTCTAACCCTAACCCTAATCGAAACCCTAACCCTAACCCTAACCCAAACCCAAACTTCAACCCTAACCCTAACCCAAACGCTAACCCTAACGCTAACCCTAACCCTAAACCAAACCCTAATCCTAACACTAACCCTAACCCTAACCTAACCCTAACCATAACCCTAAGCCAAACCAAAACCAACCCCTATCCCTAAACCTAACCCTAACCCAAGGCCAAACACTAATCCTATCCCTAACCCTAACCCTAAGCCCTAACCCTAATCCTAACCTTAACCCTAACCCAAACCCTAACCCAAACGCTAAGCCTAACCCTAACCCTAAACCTAACCTGAACCCTAACCCAAACCCTAACCTAAGACTTACCCTAACCCTAACCCTAAACCTAATCCTAACCCAAACCTAAAACCTAAACCTAAGCCTAACCCAAACCCTAAACCTAACCTAAACCCAATCCCTAACCCTAAGCCTAACCCTAACCCAAACCCACAACCTAAACCTAACCCGAACCCTAAAGCTAACCATAAACGAAACACTAAACCTAACCCTAACCATAAGCGTAACCATAAACGTAAACAAAACTCAAACCCTAACCCTAAACCTAACCCTGACCCAAACCAAAACCCTAAACCTAACCCTTAACCTAACCATAAAGCTAACCGTTAACTCCTAACCCTAACCCTAACCCTAACACTAAAACTAAACCTAACCCTAACTCTAAACCTAACCCTAACCCTAAATCTAACCCTAACCCTAACCCCTAACCTTAACCTTAAGTTAAACCTTACCCAAACCCTAACCCAAAACCTAAACCGAAGCCTAACCCTATCCCGAACCCTATCCCTAACCCTAATGCTAAACCCGACCCTAACCCTCACCCAAAACCTAACCATAACCCTCACGCTAACCCCTAACCACTAACCGTAACTCTAACCCTAACCCTAAACCTAAACCTAACCCAAACCCTAACGCTATACCTTACTCTAACCCAAACGCAAACCCTAAACCTAACCCAAACCCTAACCCTAACCCAAAAACTAAACCTAACCCAAACCCAAACCCTAACCCTAAGCCTAAACCAAACCCTAAACCTAACCTAAACCAAAGCCCAAACCCTAACCCTAACCCTAACCCTAACCCTAACCCTAACCCTAAACTAAACCCTAACCCTAACCCTAACCCTATCCCAAACCCAAACCCTAACCCTAACCCTAACCCAAAACCTAAACCTAAACCTAACCCTAATGCTAAACCTAACCCTAACCCTAACCCCAACCCTAACCCTAAACCTAACACTAAACCAAACCCTAACTTTAAACCTAAATCTAACCCAAACCTAAACCTTAACCCTAACCTTAATCCTAACCCTAACCCTAACCCTAAATCACCCCTAACCCTAACCCTAACCCAAACCCACACACTAAACCTAACCATAACCCTAACCCTAACCGAAACCCTAACCCTAACCCTAACCCTAACTCAAACCCAAACTTCAACCCTAACCCTAACCCAAAACCTTACCCTAACCCTAACCCTAACCAAAACCCAAACCCTAATCCTAACACTAACCCTAACCCTAACCCTAATCCTAACCCTAACACAAACCCAAAGCCTAATCCTAACAGTAACCCTAACCCTAATCCTCACCTTATCCGTAACCCTAAACCAAACCCAAACCCTAACCGTAACCCTAATCCTCACCCTCTCCCTAACTCCTAACCCTAAACTTAATCCTAACCCTAACCCTAACCCTAACCCGAAACCTAAACGTAACCCTAACCCTAACTCCTAACCATAACCCTAACGTTAACCCTAACCCAAACCCTAACACAAAACCTAACCCTAACCCTAACCCTATCCCGAACCCTAACCCTAAACACTAAACCCTAACCATAACATAAACCCTAACACTAACCCTAACCCAAATCCTAAACCTAACCCTAAACCTAACCCTAACCCTAACCCGAAACCTAAAGGTAACCCTAACCCTAAACCCTAACCCTAACCCTAACGATAACCCTAACCCAAATCCTAACCCTAAACCTAAACCTAACCCTAACCCAAACCCTAAACCTAACCCTAACCTTAACCCTAACCCAAACTCTAACCAAAACCCCTACCCTAACCCTTACCCAAACCCTAAACCTAACCATAACCATAACACTAACCCTAACCCAAACCAAATCCTAAACCTAACCCTAACCATAAGCCTAACCATAATCGTAAACAAAACCCAAACCCTAACCCTAAAACTAAACCGGACCCAAACCCAAACCCTAAACCTAAAGCTAAACCTAAACCAAACACAAACCCTAACCCTAAGCCTAACTCAAAATTTAAACCTCACCTAAACCCAACCCTAACACTAACCCTAACCCTAACCCAAGACCTAAAACTAACCCTAACCCTAACCCAAACCTAAACCCTAACCCAAACCCTAAATCTAACCCTAACCCTAAACCAAACCTAAAACCTAACCCCTAACCCTAACCCTAACCCTGACCTAAACTCTATCCCTAACCCTAACGCTAACCCTACACCAAACCAATCACTAACCCTAATCCTAACCCTAAACCAACCTCTAACGGTAACCCTAAACCTAACCCAAACCTCAAACCTAAACCTTACCCTATCCTTAACGTTAACCCTAACCCAAACCTAACCCTAACCCTAACCCTAAACCAAAACCTAAACCTAAACCTAACGCTAATCCTAAACCAAACGCTCACCCTAACCCTAACCCTAACCCTAAACCAAACCCCAACTCTAAACCTAACTCTAACCCAAACCTAAACCTTAACCCTCTCTTTAACCGTAACCCTAACCTTAAACCACACCTAAACATAACCCTAAACCTTACCGTTCCCCTAACCCTAACACTAACCATAAACCAAATCAAACCCTAACCCTAACCCTAACATCTAACCCAAACCCTAACCCTAACCCTAACCTAAACCCTATCCCTAACCCTAACATCTAACCCAAACCCTAACCCTAACCCTAACCCTAACCGAAACCAAACCCTAATCCTAACACTAAACCTAACCCTAATCCTAACCCTAACACTAACCCTAACCCAAGCCCAAACACTAACCCCAACCCTAACCCTAAATGTAACCCTAAACGAAACCCTAACCCTAACCCTCACCCTAACCCTTAGCCAACCCCTAACCCTAACCCTTACCCTAACCCTCACCCTAAGCCTACCCCTAACCCAAGCCCACACCCTAACCCTAATCCTAACACTAACCCCAACCCTAACCCTACCCCTAACTCAAACACAAACCCTAACCCTAACCTAACCCAAACCCAAACTTCAACCCTTACCCTAACCCAAACCAGAACCCTAACCCTAACCCTAATCCTAACCCTAACCCTAACCCTATCCCTATCGCCTAGACCTAACCCTAACCCTAACCCTAACCCTAACCCTAAGCCAAACCCTAACCATAACTCTAACCCTAACCTTAAACCTAACCCTAACCCAAGCCCAAACACTAACCCTAAACCTAACCCTAACCCTAACACAAACCTTAACCCTAACCATAACCCTAACCGTAACCCTAACACAAACCCTAACTCTAACCCTAACCCTAAACCTAATCCTACCCTAAACCCTAACCGTAACACTAACCCTAAACCTAACCCAAATCCTAACATTAACCCTAACTCCTAACCCTAACCCTAACCTTAACCCTAACCCAAACCCTAACCCAAAACCTAACCCTAACCCAAACCCAAACCCTAACCCTAACCCTAACCCTCACCCAAACCCTAAACCTAAAGCTAAACCTAAACCAAACACAAACCCTAACCCTAAGCCTAACTCAAAATTTAAACCTAACCTAAACCCAAGCCGTAACACTAACCCTAACCCTAACCCAAGCCCTAAAACTAACCCTAACCCTAACCCAAACCTAAACCCTAACCCAAACCCTAAACCTAACCCTAACCCTAAACCAAACCTAAAGCCTAACCCTAACCCTAACCCTAACCCTGACCTAAACTCTATCCCTAACCCTAACGCTAACCCTACCACAAACCAATCACTAACCCTAACCCTAACCCTATACCAACCTCTAACAGTAACCCTAAACCTAACCCAAACCCCAAACCTAAACCTTACCCTATCCTTAATGTTAACCCTAACCCAAACCTAAACCAAACCCTAACCCTAACCCAAAACCTAAACCTAAACCTAAACCTAACCCTAATCCTAAACCTAAACCTAACCCTAACCCTAACCCTAACCCTAAACCAAACCCCAACTCTAATCCTAACTCTAACCCAAACCTAAACCTTAACCCTATGTTTAACCCTAACCCTAACCCTAAACTTAAACCACACCTAAACCTAACCCTAACCCTAACCGTTCCCCTAACCCTAACACTAACCCTAAACCAAACCAAACCCTAACCCTAACCTTAACATCTAACCCAAACCCTAACCCTAACCCTAACCTAAACCCTATCCATAACCCTAACATCTAACCCAAACCCTACCCTAACCCTCACCCTAACCGAAACCCAAATCCTAATCCTAACACTAAACCTAACCCTAATCCTAACCCTAACACTAACCCTAACCCAAGCCAAAACACTAACCACAACCCTAACCCTAAACGTAACCCTAAACGAAACCCTAACCCTAACCCTAACCCTAACCCTTACCAAATTCCTAAACCTAACCCTTACCCTAACCCTAAACCTAAGCCTAACCCTAACCCAAACCCACACCCTAACCCTAACCCTAACACTAACCCCAACCCTAACCCTAAACCTAACCCTAACCCAAACCCATACCCAAACCATAACACGAACCCTAACCATAACCCTAACCCAAACCCTTACCCAAACCCCTATCCTATCCCTAACCCTAACCCTAAACCTAAACCTGACCCAAACACAAACCCTAAACCTAACTCTTACCCTAACCATAAAGCTAACACCTAACCACTAACCCTAACCCTAAACCTAACCCTAAACCTAAACCTAACCCAAACCCTAAACCTATACCTTACTCTAACCCAAACGCAAACCCTAAACCTAACCCAAACCCTAACCCTAAACCTAAAACTAAACCTAACTCAAACCCAAACCCTAACCCTAACCCTAACACAAACCCTAAACCTAACCTAAACCAAAGCCCTAACCGTATCCCTAACCCTAACCCAAGCCCTAAAACTAACCCTAACCCTAACCCTATCCCAAACCTAAACCCTAACCCAAACCCTACCCCAACCCTAACTCTAAACCAAACCTAATTCTAACCCTAACCCTAACCCTAAACCTGACCTAAACCCTATCCCTAACCCTACCCCAAACCAATCCCTAACCCTAACCCTAACCCTAACCCTAATCCAACCTCTAACAAAAACCCTAAACCGGACTCTAATCCGAAACCTAACCCTTACCTATCCGTAACATTAACCCTAACCCAAACCAAACCCTAACCCTAACCCTAACCCAAAACCTAAACCTAAACCTAACCCTAAACCTAAACCTAACCCTAATCCTAACCCTAACCCTAACCCTAACCCTAACCCCAACCCTAACCCTAAACCGAACCCTAAACCAAACCCTAACTTTAAGACTAACTCTAACCCAAACCTAAACCTTAACCCTAACCTTAATCCTAACCCTAACCCTAACCATAAACCACCCCTAACCCTAACCTTAACCCAAACCCACACCCTAAACCTAACCATAACCCTAACCATAACCCTAACCCTAACCGAAACCCTAACCCTAACCCTAACACAAACCCAAACTTCAACCCTAACCCTAACCCAAACCCTTACCCTAACCCTAACCCTAACCCTAACCAAAACCCTAATCCTAACACTAACCCTAACCCTAACCCTAATCCTAACCCTAACACAAAACCTAACCCTAACCCTTACACTAACCCTAACCCTATCCCAAACCCTAAAACTAACCCAAACGCTAACCCTAAACCTAACCCTAACCCTAAGAAAAACCCAAACCCTAATCCTCACAGTAACCCTAACCCTAACCCTAAACCACCCCTAACCCTAACCCTAACCCAAACCCACACCCTAAACCTAACCATAACCCTAACCCTAACCCTAACCCTAACTGAAACACTAACCCTAAACCTAACCCAAACCCAAACTTCAACCCTAAACCTAACCCAAACCCTTATCCTAACCCTTACTCTAACCCTAACCAAAACCCTAATCCTAACACTAACCCTAACCCTAACCCTAATCCTAACCCTAAGACAAAACCTAACCCTAACCCTTACCCTAACCCTAACCCTATCCCAAACCCTAAAACTAACCCAAACGCTAACCCTAAACCTATCCCTAACCCTAAGTAAAACCCAAACCCTAATCCTCACAGTAACCCTAACCCTAATCCTAACCTTATCCCTAACTCTAACCCAAACCCAAACCCGAACCGTAACCCTAACTGTCACCCTATCCCTAACGCCTAACCCTAACCCTAATCCTAACCCTAACCCTAACCCTCACCCAAAACCTAACCATAACCCTAACGCTAACCCCTAACCCTAACGTTAACCCTAACCCAAACCCTAACCCAAACCCTAACAATAACCCTAACCCTAACCCTATCCCGAACCCTAACCCTAAACCCTAAACCCTAACCCTAACCCTAACCCAAATCCTAACACTAACCCTAACCCTAATCCTAACCCTAACCCTAACCGTAACCCTAACCCTAACCCTAAACCAACCCTAAGACTAACACGAAGCCTAACCCTAACCCTAAACCTAAACCTAACCCAAACACTAACCCTCTATCTTAATCTAACCCAAACGCAAACCATAACCCTAACCCTAACCCTAACCCTAAACCTAAACGTAACCCAAACCCAAACCCTAACACTAAGCCTAACCCTAACCCAAACCTAAACCTTAACCCTAACCTTAATCCTAACCCTAACCTTAACCCTAAACCACCCCTAACCCTAACCCTATCCCTAACCCTTACCGTAACCCTAACACTAACCCTAAACCAAACCAAACCCTAACCCTAACCCTAAATCTAACAATAACCCTAACCCAAACCCTAACCCTAACATTTACACTATCCCTAACCCTAAGCCTCACCCTAACCCAAACCCACACCCTAAACCTAACCATAACCTTAACGCTCTCCCTAACCATGTCCGAAAACCTAACCCTAACCGTAAACCTAACCCTAACTCAAACTCTATCCCTTACCCTAACAATAACCCTAACCCAAACCCTAACCCTAACCCATACCCTAACCGTAACACCAACCCTAACCCTAACCCAAGCCCTAAAACTAACCCAAACCCTAACCCTATCCCAAAACGAAACCCTAACCCAAACCCTAACCCTAACCCTAACCCTAAACCAAACCTAAACTCTAACCCTAACACTAACCCTAAACCTGACCAAAACCCCATCCCTAACCCTAACACTAACCCTACCCCAAACCATTCCCTAACCCTAACCCTAACCCTAACCCTAAACCAAACTCTAACAGTAACCCTAAACCTAACCCTAACCCGAAACCTAAACCTTACCCTATCCGTATCATGAACCCTAACCCAAACCAAACCCTAAGCCTAACTCTAACCCTAACCCTAACCCTAACCCAAAACCTAAACCTAAACCTAATCCTAATACTAAACATAACCCTAACCCTAAACCTAACCCTAACTCCAACCCTAACCCTAAACCTAACCCTAAACCAAACCTTAACTCTAAACCTAACTCTAACCCAAACCTAAACCTTAACCATAACCCTAATCCTAACCCTAACCTAACCCTAACCCTAACCCAAACCCACACCCTAAACCTAACCATAACAGTAACACTAACCCTTACCCAAACCAAACCCTAAACCTAACCCTAACCGTAAGCCTAACCATAACCGTAAACCACACCCAAACCCTAAACCTAAACCTAAACCTAAACCAAACCCTAAACCTAACCCTAACCCTAACCCTTAACCTAACCCAAACCCTAACCCTATACCTTAATCTAACGAAAACGCAAACCCTAAACCTAACCCTAACCCAAACCCTAACCCTAACCATAACCCTAAACCAAACCTAAACCCTAACCCTAACTCTAACCCAAACCCTGACACCAACCCTAACCCAAATTCTAACCCTAACCCTAAACCTAACCCGAACCAAAACCCAAACCGAAACCCTAACCCTAACCCTAAATTTAACCCTAACCCAAACCCTAACCCAAACCAGAACCCTAACCCTAACCCTAACCCTAACCCAAGCCCTAAAACTAACCCTAACCCTAACCCTAAACCAAAGCGTAACCCTAAACCTGACCCTAACCCTAACCCAAACCCTAAGCCTAACCCTAACCCAAATCCTAACCCTAACCCTAATCCTAACACAAGCCCTAAACCTAACCCTAATCTTAACCCTAACCCAAGCCCATACCCAAACCCTAACCCTAACCCTAACCTTAACCCTAACCCAAACCCTAACCCAAACCCCTACCCTAATCCTAACCCTAACCCAAACCCTAAACCTAACCATAACCCTAACACTAACCATAACCCAAACCAAACCCTAAACCTAACCCTACCCGTAATCCTAACCATAACCCTAAACCAAACCCAAACCCTAACCCTAAACCTAAACCTGACCCAAACACAAACCCTAAACCTAACTCTTACCCTAACCATAAAGCTAACCCCTAACCACTAACCCTAACCCTAACCCTAACCCTAAACCTAAACCTAACCCAAACCCTAACCCTATACCTTACTCTAACCCAAACGCAAACCCTAAACCTAACCCAAACCCTAACCCTAACCCTAAAACTAAACCTAACCCAAACCCAAACCTTAACCCTAAGCCTATCCCAAACCCTAAACCTAACCTAAACCAAAGCCCTAACCCTAACCCTAACCCTAACCCTAACCCTAAACCAAACCTAAACCCTAAGTCTAACCCTAACCCAAACCCTGACACCAACCCTAACCCAAATTCTAACCCTAACCTAAACCTAACCCTAACCCAAACCCAAACCCAAACCCTAAACCTAACCCTAACCCTAACTTTAACCCTAACCCAAACCCTAACCCAAACAAGAACCCTAACACTTACCCTAACCTCTAACCCTAACCATAACCTTAACAGTAACCCAAAGCCTACCCCAACCCTTAACCCTAACCCTAATCCTAACCCTATCCCGAACCCTAACCCTAAACCCTAAACCCTAACCCTAACCCTAACCCTAACCCAAACCCTAACACTAACCCTAACCCAAATGCTAACCCTAACCCTAAACCTAACCCTAATCCAAATGCATGCCCAAACCTAACCCTAACCCTCACCTTAACCATAACCCAAACCCTAACCCAAACCCTTACCCTAACCCTAACCCTAAACCAAACCCTAAACCTAACCATAACCCTAACACTAAACCTAACCCAAACCAAACCCTAAACCTAACCCTAACTGTAACCCTAAACATAACCGTAAACCAATCCCAAACCCTAACCCTAAACGTATACCTGACCCAAACCCAAACCAAAAACCTAAACATAAACCTAACCCTAATGCTAAACCGAACCCTAACCCTAACCATAACCATAACCCTAACGCCAACCCTAACCCTAAACCTAACACTAAACCAAACCCTAACTTTAAACTTTACTCTAACCCAAACCTAAACCTTAACCCTAACCTTAATCCTAACCCTAACCCTAACCCTAAATCACCCCTAACCCTAACCCTAACCCAAACCAGAACCCTAACCTTAACCCTAACTCTAACCCTAACCCTAACTCTAATCATAAAACTAAACCTAACCCTAACTCTAACCCTAACCCTAACCCTAAACCTAACCCTAACCCTAACCCCTAACCCTAACCTTAACCCTAAACCTAAAACTAACCCAAACCCTAACCCTATACCTTACTCTAACCCAAACGCAAACCCTAAACCTAACCCAAACCCTAAACCTAACCCTAAGCCTAACCCAAACCCTAAACCTAACCTAAACCAAAGCCCTAACCGTAACCCTAACCAAAGCCCTAAAACTAACCCTAACCCTAACCCTATCCCAAACCTAAACCTTAACCCAATCCCTAACCCTAACCCTAACCCTAAACCAAACCTAAACTCTAACCCTAACCCTAACCCTAACCCTCACCTAAATCCTAACCCTAACCCTAACACTAACCCTACCCCACCCAATCCATAACCCTAACCCTAACCCTAACCCTAAACCAACCTCTAAAAGTAACCCTAAACCTAACTCTATCCCGAAACCTAACCCTTACCCTATACATAACATTAACCCTAACCCAAACAAAACCCTAACCCTAACCCTAACCCAAAACCTAAACCTAAACCTAACCCTAATGCTAAACCTAACCCTAACCCTATCCCTAACCATAACCCTAACCCCAACCTTAACCCTAAACCTAACCCTAAACCAAACCCTAACTTTAAACCTAACTCTAACCCAAACCTAAACCTTAACCCTAACCTTAATCCTAACCCTAACCCTAAATCACCCCTAACCCTAACCCAAACCCACACCCTAAACCTAACCATAACCCTAACCCTAACCGAAACTCTAACCCTAACCCTAACCCAAACCCAAACTTCAACCCTAACCCTAACCCAAACCCTTACCCTAACCCTAACCCTAAAGCTAACCCAAACCCTAATCCTAACACTAACCCTAACCCTAACCCTAATCCTAACCCTAACACAAACCCTAACCCTAACCCTTACCCTAACCCTAACCCTATTCCAAACCTTAATACTAACCCAAACCCTTACCCTAACAAAAACCCAAAGCTTAATCTTAACAGTAACCCTAACCCTAATCCTAACCTTATCCCTAACCCTAAAACAAACACAAACCCTAACCGTAACCCTAACCCTCACCCTATCCCTAACTCCTAACCCTAAACCTAATCCTAACCCTAACCCTAACCCAAAACCTAAACGTAACCCTAACCCTCACTCCTAACCATAACCCTAACGTTAACCCTAACCCAAACCCTAACCCAAACCCTAACCCTAAAACTAACCCAAACGCTAACTTTAACCCTAACCCAAACCCTAACCCAAACAAGAACCCTAACCCTAACCCTAACCCTAAACCAAACCTAACCCTAACACAAACCTAACCCTAAGCCTAACCCTAACCCTAACCCGAAACCTAAAGGTAACCCTAAACCTAACCCCTAACCCTAACCCTAACATTAACCCTAACCCAAATCCTAACCCTAAACCTAAACCTAACCCTAACCCAAACCCTAACTCAAACCCTAAACCTAACCCTAACCTTAACCCTTGCGGCGAACACCCTCCGACCAGCAGAGGAAGAAAACCACCACAACGAAGATTCTTCTTGGATCGCACTTTATTGGAGAGCCTCTCGGTTGACTGATGGGCGTTGATGACGAGGGGCAAAGAGCGGGCTTGTTCAGCGGCCTTTTATAGTAAGCAGGGCGGTATGACAGCTCGGGATTGGATGCTGACAGCCCGCCACAAGCAAAGCCACGGATTGGCTCGGGACAGTTTAAATTGACGCGCGAATTGACGCGCATGCGCAGCCTCGGGATGGCTTGCGCGCCAAAACATTTCCTCAATGGAGCAGTTTGACAGGCGGCTCCAGGAAGTCGGCGCCATTTTGTAATGGCGCTGACCGGCTCCCTGCAGCTCCCCCTTTTTTCTTATATGCTAGCAGAGCCCTAGGAAATACAACGTTCCCGATCTGGTCTTCACCTCATGATGTGCCGACCGATCAAGGGAAACAAAGGCCAAACAGTCTTTCCTAAGCCCGTGCAATGGGCAAATACTCCCCGGGCGTGCTAAGGCAAAGTCTGGGCCAAAAATATCTCTGCCACTGCCCATCCTCGTGCAATGGGTCATACTGATCCCAGAGGGTGCAAGGGCCAGGGCAGAGCCAATTTTTTATTTCTTTAGGGCTGCCAGCCATACCTGAGGGGATTCTCCACATTCCAAGGCGACTAATGCCTGAGAAATAATAACTTTGTCCCTTTTTGCTTGGGCTCTCATCCTACAAATTAACCACAGACATAGTATGCATCCTCCAATGCTGCAGACCGCAAACATGCCTACTCCCACCCATTCTTTAAAATGCGAAAATATAGAGGAAAACCAAGAAACAAACCCATTTGTCAGGCTGGGGTCTACACGGGTGGAATTATTGGTAATAACAGCTCTCCGAAGTCTTTCCAAATCCCTATCAAAAGCGTCACTCCAATTACTCACTAAATAATTTGACAATTGTCTAGACAAATCTGCTGCTATAGAAGTATTATCATACAGAACACTTGTAACACATAACGCTTGAAATTTCCACTCACATCCCAATTGGGCTACTTGCCACAACATGTCAAGTTGTTCTTGTACCAAATCTATTCTTTGATTCAATATCATAATCCCTCCTTTTACTCTAGAATCTAAGAATCGTTGAGAGTCTAAGGCCTGTGCAGTCTCTGAGGCCATGTTATTAAGTGTCTCTGCAGTTTGGACACTCCGACCTAGGGCTATTCCTGCCGCAGTAGCGGCAGCGGTAGCTGCAACTATAGCTGTAATTACTGCAGCCGTAATTCCAAAGTCCCTTTTAGAGCGGAAAAGGGTTAGGGTACCAGGGACTTCCACAGGGACTGGAACCCAGCGGGGTACTCTAAGTACTAGAGCACTTTTCCATTGATTAGCCTTCCAACATTGTGCAAGAGCACATGTATTCTTAGTACAATTATTAAAGGTGTAATTGCTAAGCACAAATAGAAAGGGTGGATATACACAAACTGGAGTTATGGTATAAGTCTTATTTTTTGTTGGGTCTAAATGGCGATTGATTACAACCGCTCCTCCTGTTGTATTAAAGATTGTATATGATGCTCCTTCATTTTGGGTAGGTGGTTTTGACCTGTCTGCCCATACTAAGCTAGTAAATGTGATACTGCTATAGGCTACGGACCCTCCTTGTAAGAGAACAAAGGGCGTCATATCAGTACAACTTCCATTAACCCCACACAACAACCACTTGGTAAAAGGATAATATCTGGCATCTTGTAGAAAAGGTCCCATTGTCCATGTATTTTGAAACGGCCTTTGGCCACGCATGTCTGGTGAAAAAGTGAAAAACCTGCCTGCATCTGCCCAATTGACAGAAGTGGACTGACACTCAGACCAAGGCCAAAGGTCCTGTTCATATGTGCCTGAACAATGTGGAGCGAGACGAGGCTGGTGAAGTGTCTCCTTAGAGTGCCAGTGTGTAACATCTGGCAAGGTTCCATTGAACCAGACAGCTGTGTCGATGAAGGTCATATTATGAACCCGCTTTGTGTTATTTTCTACATCTGTAACCTGAGGTATACCAACATAAGTTTTGCTGTTTTTGTCCTTAAACCATGCAAAACTCTGCTGCCTCAATGGGATGCAAGAATTGCGGGGAGTATCAAGAGTAAAACACAAGGCACCAGTCTCAACAAAACTCCGAGAACTCTGTAGGAATGCAATAAGAGTGTCCTCCGGAAGCAATGGCAAACCTAAGTCCTTTTCAGTTGTGAAGAAGCGAGGAAAGACCGACGAATCATGGCGAACTGGAACAGGTATTGGGAAGACAGACAGAAATCCCCAGCGTTGTTCTCCTTCACTCGATGTCCAGAGTTGGAGGAGGATCAGCAACATTGGCAGGCTCCGTCTTGCCCTGTGCAGAGGCATCGTCCAGCGCGGGTTGGATGGTCTTCACCAAGCGACTGGGGACCCAATGAGGCGATTCTTCAGTCTGAGGAAAAACACAAACAGCTCCCCTGGATCTGTTAATAACCAGATCCGGTCCCATCCATTTATTGGATATAACATCCTTCCACATGACCATCTCGCGGGACTTAGAAACATCCCTTTGACTATGTCTGTCAGCAGCAGACTGGCCATGAGGGTCTAATATTAGGAAATTTATTGTAAAAAGGGCGAGGGAAACTCGCTCCTTGGGGGTTGCATTCTCTGCAATACCTTTTCTTTGCTTAATCAAAATGGCCTGCAAGGTTTTATTAGCCCTTTCTACTATACCTTGGCCCTGTGGATTGTATGGAAGGCCAGTGGCATGGTATGATCAGCGGTGCCAACAGTTTTTTCAGCCACATCCATGAGCCGAGCCGCAAAATCTGCAAACGGCTCTGTAGGGCCTTGAACAATCTTAGTTAAGTGTCCTATTGTTTCTCCTTTGTTAGGAATAGCTCGCCAAGCTTTATAGTGAATTTCATTAATCTGTTGATACACCTCTGTCGGGTAGCCAGTTTGATGCATCATAAACTGTCCAAGACCTAAAAGCATATCCATATTCCAATGTGGGTGACCATCCTGAGCATTTTTTCTAGCCTGAGTCTGGGCGTTATCTGTGACCATCGATTTAAATTCAAGAAACTGGCCTCTTGTTAGGCAAGCCTTGGCCAATTCAATCCAATCTGTGGGGGTCAAAGGGACTGCTATAATTCTCCGTAACAAAGCTACCGAGTAATCCGCTCCTGGTCCAAAATCTTTGACCGCCTGCACTAAATCTTTAAGCTGTTTGTAAGGCACTGGCTCATGCCTTCTAATATGAGTGGCTAAATCCTCAAACACGGGGAAAATAGAAAATAAACGAGACCAGGTTCCTGGCTGGATAAAACAACACTGACCCGTGTTGGATGCATAGGGTGGGGGTGCTATAGGCCCCGCCCCTTGTTTAAAATTTCCCGCCGAAACAGTAGCCCTTTTCTTTACGGAGGCCCCTCCTCCTTCCGGGGGGTGCCAGGGCCCTGTTGCATGAGGGATAATTACTTCCTCTACTTCCTGCTCCTCTTCAGATACCTCCTCACTAGAACTTTGTCCCTGTATTGACAAATGTGCAAACTCCTCCAAGGAAGGATATAAGGGTTTAGGGGACGGCGACCGCCATTTTTCATTCTTAATATCCCTTTCACCGGGATCTTTACTATGACTAGCTTCTTGGAGCTCTTCTTTTAAACTTTTTTCCTTCTGTTTTTGTTTTCTTTTAGGCCTTACTTGCATTTCCCCACTCACATCTGAGTCTGAGAGGCTATCCTGATGCCTTACTAGTGCCCTTCTTCCCTCCTTAATGAGATTGGTATGGCTTCCTTTGCTGAGACACGAATGGATTAATCTCCAAAAGGGGAGGGTACCTTTCCCTAACTCTCCCTCTTCCTTGACTCTCTCTAGGTCTTTACCCAATTTTTCCCATGAAGGGAGAGAAAGGTCTCCCGAGATCGCGAACCATGGAGCGGCCGCATCCAGGTCCCTTACGATCTTTTTTATGGTCTGATTGGAGATCTTGATGTCTCTCTGCCGAAGTAACTCCTTAATAGGTGTAATAAAGTCCCCACCCGGAATTTCAGAGCTGGGACCGTGACCCATAACTAGCAAATGCGTGCCCTTTTTTACCTTAAGGCAGAGCTTAAACCTTCTTAAGGAACAAGGGAAACGCCTTTGCTCACTATCAAGGAATTACTTTCACCTTTTCGCCGCTGACTAAACGGAATCGCGGCAGCACGCTTTGCTCGGGTCGTCACATCGGAGGCAATGGCAAAAAACAGCAACCACAAAGAACCACAAAATAAGGGCAATAGCACAGATCAGGGTGAGCTGCAGCTCAGACACGATCATGGGGATGACTTACCGGCGCCTTTCCTCTCCGTGCGTCAAGTTCTGAATCCTCTTCGGCCCCTCGCCAGGTAGCCGCACTGCAACCCGGCGTCCCGGGTTTCGGCACCACTTTGCGGCGAACACCCTCCGACCAGCAGAGGAAGAAAACCACCACAACGAAGATTCTTCTTGGATCGCACTTTATTGGAGAGCCTCTCGGTTGACTGATGGGCGTTGATGACGAGGGGCAAAGAGCGGGCTTGTTCAGCGGCCTTTTATAGTAAGCAGGGCGGTATGACAGCTCGGGATTGGATGCTGACAGCCCGCCACAAGCAAAGCCACGGATTGGCTCGGGACAGTTTAAATTGACGCGCGAATTGACGCGCATGCGCAGCCTCGGGATGGCTTGCGCGCCAAAACATTTCCTCAATGGAGCAGTTTGACAGGCGGCTCCAGGAAGTCGGCGCCATTTTGTAATGGCGCTGACCGGCTCCCTGCAAACCCTAACCCAAACCCTAACCAAAACCCCTACCCTAACCCTAACCCTAACCCAAACCCTAAACCTAACCATAACCATAACACTAACCCTAAGCAAAACCAAATCCTAAACCTAACCCTAAGCATAAGCCTAACCGTAACCGTAAACAAAACCCAAACCCTAACCCTAAAACTAAACCTGACCCAAACCCAAACCCTAAACCTAATCCTTTCACTAACCATAAAGCTAAACCCTAACACCTAACCCTAAGTCTAAACCTAAACCTAACCCTTCCCCTAACCTTAAGACTAAACCTAAACCAAACCAAAATCTAACCCTAACCCTAAACCTAATCCTAAACCTAACCCTAACACTTACCCTAACCCTAACAATAAACCTAATCCTAAACCAAACCCACACCCTAAACCTAACCATATCCCTAACCCTAACCCTAA
>CM069528.1:6107500-6112500 GCA_035773235.1 Eospalax fontanierii
CCCTTACCCTAACCATAAAGCTAACCGCTAACCCCTAACCCTAACCCTAAAACTAAACCTAACCCTAACTCTAACCCGAACCCTAACCCTATCCCTAAACCTAACACTAACCCGAACCCCTAACCCTAACCCTAACTTAACCCTAACCCAAACCCTAACCCTAAGTCTAACCCTATCCCGAACCCTAACCATAAACCCTAAACCCTAACCCTAACCCAAACCCTAACCCAAACCCCTATCCTAACCCTAACACTAACCCAAACCCTAAACCTAACCATAACCCTAACACTAACCATAACCCAAACCAAACCCTAAACCTAACCCTAACCGTAACCCTAACCATAACCGTAAACCAAACCCAAACCATAACCCTAAACCTAAACCTGACCCAAACACAAACCCTAAACCTAACTCTTACCCTAACCATAAAGCTAACACCTAACCACTAACCCTAACCCTAACCCTAACCCTAAACCTAAACCTAACCCAAAACCTAACCCTATACCTTACTCTAACCCAAACGCAAACCCTAAAACTAACCCAAACCCTAACCCTAACCCTAAAACTGAACCTAACCCATACCCAAACCCTAACCCTAAGCCTAACCCAAACCCTAAACCAAACCTAAACCAAAGCCCTAACCGTATCCCTAATCCTAACCCAAGCCCTAAAACTAACCCTAACCCTAACCCTATCCCAAACCTAAACCCTAACCCAAACCCTAACCCCAACCCTAAACCTAAACCAAACCTAAACTCTAACCCTAACCCTAACCCTAACCCTGACCTAAACCCTACCCCTAACCCTACCCCAAACCAATCCCTAACCCTAACCCTAACCCTAACCCTAATCCAACCTCTAACAATAACCCTAAACCTGACTCTAATCCGAAACCTAACCCTTACCCTATCCGTAACATTAACCCTAACCCAAACCAAACCCTAACCCTAACCCTAACCCAAAACCTAAACCTAAACCTAACCCTAATCCTAAACCTAACCCTAATCCTAACCCTAACCCTAACCCTAACCCTAACCCCAACCCTAACCCTAAACCTAACCCTAAACCAAACCCAAACTTTAAGCCTAACTCTAACCCAAACCTAAACCTTAACCCTAACCTTAATCCTAACCCTAACCCTAACCCTAAACCACCCCTAACCCTAACCCTAACATAAACCCACAGCCTAAACCTAACCATAACCCTAACCCTAAACCTAACCCTAACCGAAACACTAACCCTAATCCTAACCCAAACCCAAACTTCAACCCTAACCCTAACCCAAACCCTTACCCTAACCCTAACCCTAACCCTAACCAAATCCCTAATCCTAACACTAACCCTAACCCTAACCCTAATCCTAACTCTAACACAAAACCTAACCCTAACCCTTACCCTAAACCTATCCCTATCCCAAACCCTAACACTAACCCAAATGCTAACCCTAAACCTAATCCTAACCCTAAGGAAAACCCAAACCCAAATCCTCACAGTAACCCTAACCCTAATCCTAACCTTATCCCTAACTCTAACCCAAACCCAAACCCTAACCGTAACCCTAACCCTCACCCTATCCCTAACGCCTAACCCTAACCCTAATCCTAAACCTGACCCTAACCCTAACCCGAAACCTAAACGTAACCCTAACCCTAACTCCTAACCATAACCCTAACCCAAATCCTAACCCAAACCCTAACCCTAACCCTAACCCTAACCCTATCCCGAAACCTAACCCTAAACACTAAACCCTAACCATAACATAAACCCTAACACTAACCCTAACCCAAATCCTAACCCTAACCCTAAACCTAACCCTAACCCAAACCCATAATCAAACCCTAACCCTAACCCTAACCCTAAACTTAACCCAAACCCAAACCCTAACCAAAACACCTACCCTAACACTAACCCTAACCCAAAACCTAAACCTAACCATAACCATAACACTAACCCTAACCCAAACCCAAACCAAACCCTAAACCTAACCCTAACCATAAGCCTAACCATAACCGTAAACAAAACCCAAACCCTAACCCAAACCTAAAACTGACCCAAACCCAAACCCTAAACCTAACCCTTACCCTAACCATAAAGCTAACCGCTAACCCCTAAGACTAACCCTAACACTAACCCTAAAACTAAACCTAACCCTAACCCCTAAACCTAACTCTAACCTTAACCCTAAACCAAACCCTAACCCAAACCCTAAACCTAAGCCTAACCCTATCCCGAACCCTAACCCTAAACCCTAAACCCTAACCCGAAACCTAACCCTAACCCAAAAACTAACACTAATCCTAATCCAAATCCTAACCCTAACCCTAAACCTAACCCTAACCCAAACCCATACCCAAACCCTAACCCTAACCCTAACCCTAAACCTAACCATAACCATAACACTAACTATAACACAAACCAAACCCTAAACCTAACCCTAACCATAAGCCTAACCATAACCGTAAACAAAACCCAAACCCTAACCCTAAAACTAAACCTGACCCAAACCCAAACCCTAAACCTAACCTTTACCCTAACCATAAAGCTAACCGATAACCCCTAACACTAACCCTAACCCTAACCCTAAACCTAAACCTAACCCAAACCCTAACCCTATCCCTTACTCTAACCCAAACGCAAACACTAAACCTAACCCAAACCCAAACCCTAACCCTAAGCCTAACACAATCCCTAAACCTAACCTAAACCAAAGCCCTAATCGTAACCCTAACCCTAACCCAAGCCCTAAAACTAACCCTAACCCTAACCCTATCCCAAACCTAAACCCTAACCCAAACCCTAACCCTAACCCTAACCCTAAACCAAACCTAAACTCTAACCCTAACCCTAACCCTAAACCTGACCTAAACCCGATCCCTAAACCTAACACTAACCCTACCCCATACCAATCCCTAACCCTAACCCTAACCCTAACCCTAATCCAACCTCTAACAATAACCCTAAACTTAACTCTAACCCGAAACCTAACCCCTACCCTATCCATAACATTAACCCTAACCCAAACCAAACCCTAACTCTAACCCTAACGCAAAACCAAAACCTAAACCTAACCCTAATCCTAAACCTAACCCTAACCCTAACCCTAACCCTAACCCTAACCCTAACCCCAACCCTAACCCTAAACCTAACCCTAAACCAAACCCTAACTTTAAACCTAACTCTAACCCAAACCTAAACCTTAACCCTAACCTTAATCCTAACCCTAACCCTAACCCTAAACCAACCCTAAACCTAACCCTAACCCAAACCCACACCCTAAACCTAACCATAACCCTAACCCTAACCCTAACCGTAACCGAAACCCTAACTCTAACCCTAACCCAAACCCAAACTTCAACCCTAACCCTAACCCAAACCCTTACCCTAACCCTAACGCTAACCCTAACCCAAACCCTAATCCTAACACTAACACTAACCCTAACCCTAATCCTGACCCTAACACAAAACCTAACCCTAAACGTTACCCTAAACCTTACCCTATCCCAAACCCTAACACTAACCCAAACCCTAACCCTAACACTAAACCTAACCCTAACAAAAACCCAAACCCTAATCCTCACAGTAACCCTAACCCTAATCCTAACCTTATCCCTAACACTAACCCAAACCCATAGCCTAACCGTAACCCTAACCCTCACCCAATCCCTAACCCTAACCCCAACCCTAATCCTAAACCTGACCCTAACCCTCACCCGAAACCTAACCATAACCCTAACGCTAACCCCTAACACTAACGCTAACGTTAACCCTAAACCAAACCCTAACCCAAACCCTAACCCTAACCCTAAACCTAACACTATCCTCAACCCTAACCCTAAACCCTAAACCCTAAACCCTAAACCCTAACCCTAACCCAAACCCTAACACTAACCCTAACCCAAATCCTAACCCTAACCCTAAACCTAACCCTAACCCAAACCCATAATCAAACCCTAACCCTAACCCTAACCCTAACCTTAACCCAAACCCAAACCCTAACCAAAACCCCTACCCTAACCCTAACCCTAACCCAAACCCTAAACCAAACCATAACCATAACACTAACCCTAACCCAAACCAAACCCTAAACCTAACCCTAACCATAAGCCTAACCATAACCGTAAACAAAACCCTAACCCTAACACTAACCCAAACCTTAACCCTAACCCTAAACCTAAACCTAACCCCTAACCCTAACCATAACCTTAACCCTAAACCTAAACCTAACCCTAACTCTAACCCTAACCCTAAACCTAAACCTAACCCAAACCCTAACCCTATACCTTACTCTAACGAAAACGCAAACCGTAAACGTAACCCTAACCCAAACCCTAACCCTAACCCTAACCCTAAACCAAACCTAAACCCTAAGCCTAACTCTAACCCAAACCCTGACACCAACCCTAACCCAAATTCTAACCCTAACCCTAAACCTAACCCTAACCCAAACCCAAACCCAAACCCTAACCCTAACTTTAACCCTAACCCAAACCCTAACCCAAACCCGAACCCTAACCCTAACCCTAACCCCTAACCCTAACCATAACCTTAAACCTAACCCAAAGCCTAACCCAAACCCTAACCCTAAACCAAACCCTAACCCAAACCCTAACCCTAACCATAACCCTAACCCTAACCGAAACCCTAACCCTAACCCTAACACAAACCCAAACTTCAACCCTAACCCTAACCCAAACCCTTACCCTAACCCTAACCCTAACCCTAACCAAAACCCTAATCCTAACACTAACCCTAACCCTAACCCTAATCCTAACCCTAACACAAAACCTAACCCTAACCCTTACACTAACCCTAACCCTATCCCAAACCCTAAAACTAACCCAAACGCTAACCCTAAACCTAACCCTAACCCTAAGAAAAACCCAAACCCTAATCCTCACAGTAACCCTAACCCTAACCCTAAACCACCCCTAACCCTAACCCTAACCCAAACCCACACCCTAAACCTAACCATAACCCTAACCCTAACCCTAACCCTAACT
>CM069528.1:6117500-6127500 GCA_035773235.1 Eospalax fontanierii
CTAACCCTAACCCAAACCTAACCCTAACACAAACCTAACCCTAAGCCTAACCCTAACCCTAACCCGAAACCTAAAGGTAACCCTAAACCTAACCCCTAACCCTAACCCTAACATTAACCCTAACCCAAATCCTAACCCTAAACCTAAACCTAACCCTAACCCAAACCCTAACTCAAACCCTAAACCTAACCCTAACCTTAACCCTAACCCAAACCCTAACCAAAACCCCTACCCTAACCCTAACCCTAACCCAAACCCTAAACCTAACCATAACCATAACACTAACCCTAAGCAAAACCAAATCCTAAACCTAACCCTAAGCTTAAGCCTAACCGTAACCGTAAACAAAACCCAAACCCTAACCCTAAAACTAAACCTGACCCAAACCCAAACCCTAAACCTAACCCTTTCACTAACCATAAAGCTAAACCCTAACACCTAACCCTAAGTCTAAACCTAAACCTAACCCTTCCCCTAACCTTAAGACTAAACCTAAACCAAACCAAAATCTAACCCTAACCCTAAACCTAATCCTAAACCTAACCCTAACACTTACCCTAACCCTAACAATAAACCTAATCCTAAACCAAACCCACACCCTAAACCTAACCATATCCCTAACCCTAACCCTAACCCTAACCGAAACCCTAACCCTAACCTAACCCAAACCCAAACTTCAACCCTTACCCTAACCCAAACCAGAACCCTAACCCTAACACTAACCCTAAACCAAACCAAACCCTAACCCTAACCCTACCATCTAACCCAAACCCTAACCCTAACCCTAACCTAAACCCTATCCCTAACCCTAACATCTAACCCAAACCCTAACCCTAACCCTAACCCTAACCGAAACCAAACCCTAATCCTAACACTAAACCTAACCCTAATCCTAACCCTAACACTAACCCTAACCCAAGCCCAAACACTAACCCCAACCCTAACCCTAACCCTATCGCTATCGCCTAGCCCTAACCCTAACCCTAACCCTAAGCCAAACCCTAACCCAAACCCTAACCCAAACCCTAACCCTAACCCTAACCCTAACCCTAACCCTAACCCTAACCCTAAACCTAACCCAAACCCTAACCCTAACCCTAACCCTAACCGAAAACCAAACCCTAATCCTAACACTAAACCTAACCCTAATCCTGACCCTAACACTAACCCTAACCCAAGCCCAAACACTAACCCCAACCCTAACCCTAAAGGTAACCCTAAAAGAAACCTTAATCCTAACCGTATCCCTAACCCTTACCCAACCCTAACCCTAACCCTTACACTAACCCTAACCCTAAGCCTAACCCTAACCCAAACCCACACCCTAACCCTAACCCTAACACTAATCCCAGCCCTAACCCTAACCCTAACCCTAACTCAAACCCAAACCCTAACACTAACCCTAAACCAAACTAAACCCTAACCCTAACCCTAACCCTAATCCTGACCTAAACTCTATCCCTAACCCTAACCCAAACCCAAAGCCTAATCCTAACCTAAACCAAACCCAAACTTCAACCCTTACCCTAAACCAAACCAGAACCCTAACCCTAACCATAATCCTAACTCTAACCCTAACCCTATCCCTATCGCCTAGACCTAACCCTAGCCCGAACCCTAACCCTAAGCCAAACCCTAACCATAACTCTAACCCTAACCCTAAACCTAACCCTAACCCAAGTCCAAACACTAACCCTAAACCTAACCATAAACCTAACACAATCCTTAACCCTAACCATAACCCTAACTGTAACCCTAACACAAACCCTAACTCTAACCCTAACCCTAAACCTAACCCTACCCTAAACACTAACCGTAACACTAACCCTAACCCTAACCCAAACCCTAACCCTAATCCTAACTCCTAACCCTAACCCTAACCTTAACCCTAAACCAAACCCTAACCCAAACCCTAACCCTAACCTTAAACCTAACCCAAACCCTAACCCGATACCTTACTCTAACCCAAACCCAAACCCTAACCCTAACCCTAACCCTAACCCAAACCCTAAACCTAAAGCTAAACCTAAACCAAACACAAACCCTAACCCTAAGCCTAACTCAAAATTTAAACCTAACCTAAACCCAAGCCGTAACACTAACCCTAACCCTAACCCAAGACCTAAAACTAACCCTAACCCTAACCCAAACATAAATCCTAACCCAAACCCTAAACCTAACCCTAACCCTAACCCAAGACCTAAAACTAACCCTAAACCTAACCCAAACCTAAACCCTAACCCAAACCCTAAACCTAACCCTAACCCTAAACCAAACCTAAACCCTAACCCTAACCTAAACCCTAATCCTGACCTAAACTCTATCCCTAACCCTAACGCTAACCCTACCCCAAACCAATCACTAACCCTAACCCTAACCCTAAACCAACCTCTAACAGTAACCCTAAACCTAACCCAAACCCCAAACCTAAACCTTACGCTATCCTTAACGTTAACCCTAACCCAAACCAATCCCTAACCCTAACCCTAAACCAAAACCTAAACCTAAACCTAACCCTAATCCTAAACCTAACCCTAACCCTAACCATAACCCTAACCATAACCCTAAACCAAACCCCAACTCTAAACCTAACTCTAACCCAAACCTAAACCTTAACCTTATCTTTAACCCTAACCCTAACCTTAAACCACACCTAAACCTAACCCTAACCCTAACCGTTCCCCTAACCCTAACACTAACCCTAAACCAAACCAAACCCTAACCCTAACCCTAACATCTAACCCAAACCCTAACCCTAACCCTAACCTAAACCCTATCCCTAACCCTAACATCTAACCCAAACCCTAACCCTAACCCTAAACCTACCCGAAACCCAAACCCTAATCCTAACAATAAACCTAACCCTAATCCTAACCCTAACACAAACCCTAACCCAAGCCCAAACACTAACCCCAACCCTAACCCTAAACGTAACCCTAAACGAAACGCTAACCCTAACCCTAAACCTAACCCTTACCCAAGCCCTAACCCTAACCCTTACCCTAACCCTAAGCCTAAGCCTAACCCTAACCCAAACCCACACCCTAACCCTAACCCTAACACTAACCCCAACCCTAACCCTAACCCTAACCCTAACTCAAACCCAAACCATAACCCTAACCTAACCCAAACCCAAACTTCAAACCTTACCCTAACCCAAACCAGAACCCTAACACTAACCCTAACCCTAACCCAAACCCTAACCCTAATCCTAACTCCTAAACCTAACCCTAACCTTAACCCTAAACCAAACCCTAACCCAAACCCTAACCCTAACCTTAAACCTAACCCAAACCCTAACCCGATACCTTACTCTAACCCAAACCCAAACCCTAACCCTAACCCTAACCCTAACCCAAACCCTAAACCTAAAGCTAAACCTAAACCAAACACAAACCCTAACCCTAAGCCTAACTCAAAATTTAAACCTAACCTAAACCCAAGCCGTAACACTAACCCTAACCCTAACCCAAGACCTAAAACTAACCCTAACCCTAACCCAAACATAAATCCTAACCCAAACCCTAAACCTAACCCTAACCCTAACCCAAGACCTAAAACTAACCCTAAACCTAACCCAAACCTAAACCCTAACCCAAACCCTAAACCTAACCCTAACCCTAAACCAAACCTAAACCCTAACCCTAACCTTAACCCTAATCCTGACCTAAACTCTATCCCTAACCCTAACGCTAACCCTACCACAAACCAATCACTAACCCTAACCCTAACCCTAAACCAACCTCTAACAGTAACCCTAAACCTAAACCAAACCCCAAACCTAAACCTTACCCTATCCTTAACGTTAACCCTAACCCAAACCAATCCCTAACCCTAACCCTAAACCAAAACCTAAACCTAAACCTAACCCTAATCCTAAACCTAACACTAACACTAACCCTAACCCTAACCATAACCCTAAACCAAACCCCAACTCTAAACCTAACTCTAACCCAAACCTAAACCTTAACCATATCTTTAACCCTAACCCTAACCTTAAACCACACCTAAACCTAACCCTAACCCTAACCGTTCCCCTAACCCTAACACTAACCCTAAACCAAACCAAACCCTAACCCTAACCCTAACATCTAACCCAAACCCTAACCCTAACCCTAACCTAAACCCTATCCCTAACCCTAACATCTAACCCAAACCCTAACCCTAACCCTAACCCTACCCGAAACCCAAACCCTAATCCTAACAATAAACCTAACCCTAATCCTAACCCTAACACAAACCCTAACCCAAGCCCAAACACTAACCCCAACCCTAACCCTAAACGTAACCCTAAACGAAACGCTAACCCTAACCCTAAACCTAACCCTTACCCAAGCCCTAACCCTAACCCTTACCCTAACCCTAAGCCTAAGCCTAACCCTAACCCAAACCCACACCCTAACCCTAACCCTAACACTAACCCCAACCCTAACCCTAACCCTAACCCTAACTCAAACCCAAACCATAACCCTAACCTAACCCAAACCCAAACTTCAAACCTTACCCTAACCCAAACCAGAACCCTAACCCTAACCCTAATCCTAACCCTAACCCTAACCCTATCCCTATCGCCTAGACCTAAACCTAACCCTAACCCTAACCCTAAACCTAAGCCAAACCCTAACCATAACTCTAACTGTAACCCTAAACCTAACCCTAACCCAAGCCCAAAAACTAACCCTAAACCTAACCCTAACCCTTACACAAACCTTAACCCTAACCATAACCCTAACCGTAACCCTAACAGAAACCCTAACTCTAACCCTAACCCTAAACCTAACCCTACCCTAAACCCTAACCGTAACACTAACCCTAACCCTAACCCAAACACTAACCCTAACCCTAACTCCTAACCCTAATCCTAACCTTAACCCTAACCTAAACCCTAACCCAAACCCTAACCCTAACCTTAAACCTAACCCAAACCCTAACCCGATATCTTACTCTAACCCAAACCCAAACCCTAACCCTAACCCTAACCCTAACCCAAATCCTAAACCTAAAGCTAAACCTAAACCAAACACAAATCCTAACCCTAAGCCTAACTCAAAATTTAAACCTAACCTAAACCCAAAGCCTAACCGTAACCCTCATACTCACAATATCACTAACGCCTAACCCTAACCGTAATCCTAACCCTAACCCTAACCCTAAGCCAAACCAAACCCTACCCCTATACCTAAACCTAATCCTATCCCAAGCCCAAACACTAACCCTAATCCTACCCGTAACCCTAACCCAAACCCTAACCCTAACCCTAAAACAAACCCTAAACCTAAACCTGACCGTAACCCTAACCCAAACCCTAAGCCTAATCCTAACCCAAATCCTAACCCTAACCCTAATCCTAACCCAAGCCCTAACCCTAACCCTAATCCTAACCCTAAACCAAGCCCTAAGCCTAACCCGAAACTAAACCCAAGACCTAACCCTAACCCTAACCCTAACCCAAGGCCTAAAACTAAACCTAACCCTAATCCTAACCCCAACCCTAACCCTAAATCAAACCCTAAACCAAACCCTAACTTTAAGCCTAACTCTAACCAACACCTAAACCTTAACCCTAACCTTAATCCTAACCCTAACCCTAACCCTAAACCTAAACCTGACCCAAACCCAAACCCTAAACCTAACCCTTACCCTAACCATAAAGCTAACCGCTAACCCCTAACCCTAACCCTAAAACTAAACCTAACCCTAACTCTAACCCTAACCCTAACCCTATCCCTAAACCTAACACTAACCCGAACCCCTAACCCTAACCCTAACTTAACCCTAACCCAAACCCTAACCCTAAGTCTAACCCTATCCCGAACCCTAACCATAAACCCTAAACCCTAACCCTAACCCAAACCCTAACACTAACCCTAATCCAAATCCTAACCCTAACACTAAACCTAACCCTAACCCAAACCCATACCCAAACCCTAACCCTAACCCTAACCTTAACCCTAACCCAAACCCTAACCCAAACCCCTATCCTAACCCTAACACTAACCCAAACCCTAAACCTAACCATAACCCTAACACTAACCATAACCCAAACCAAACCCTAAACCTAACCCTAACCGTAACCCTAACCATAACCGTAAACCAAACCCAAACCATAACCCTAAACCTAAACCTGACCCAAACACAAACCCTAAACCTAACTCTTACCCTAACCATAAAGCTAACACCTAACCACTAACCCTAACCCTAACCCTAACCCTAAACCTAAACCTAACCCAAAACCTAACCCTATACCTTACTCTAACCCAAACGCAAACCCTAAAACTAACCCAAACCCTAACCCTAACCCTAAAACTGAACCTAACCCATACCCAAACCCTAACCCTAAGCCTAACCCAAACCCTAAACCAAACCTAAACCAAAGCCCTAACCGTATCCCTAATCCTAACCCAAGCCCTAAAACTAACCCTAACCCTAACCCTATCCCAAACCTAAACCCTAACCCAAACCCTAACCCCAACCCTAAACCTAAACCAAACCTAAACTCTAACCCTACCCTAACCCTAACCCTGACCTAAACCCTACCCCTAACCCTACCCCAAACCAATCCCTAACCCTAACCCTAACCCCAACCCTAATCCAACCTCTAACAATAACCCCAAACCTGACTCTAATCCGAAACCTAACCCTTACCCTATCCGTAACATTAACCCTAACCCAAACCAAACCCTAACCCTAACCCTAACCCAAAACCTAAACCTAAACCTAACCCTAATCCTAAACCTAACCCTAATCCTAACCCTAACCCTAACCCTAACCCTAACCCCAACCCTAACCCTAAACCTAACCCTAAACCAAACCCAAACTTTAAGCCTAACTCTAACCCAAACCTAAACCTTAACCCTAACCTTAATCCTAACCCTAACCCTAACCCTAAACCACCCCTAACCCTAACCCTAACATAAACCCACAGCCTAAACCTAACCATAACCCTAACCCTAAACCTAACCCTAACCGAAACACTAACCCTAATCCTAACCCAAACCCAAACTTCAACCCTAACCCTAACCCAAACCCTTACCCTAACCCTAACCCTAACCCTAACCAAATCCCTAATCCTAACACTAACCCTAACCCTAACCCTAATCCTAACTCTAACACAAAACCTAACCCTAACCCTTACCCTAAACCTATCCCTATCCCAAACCCTAACACTAACCCAAATGCTAACCCTAAACCTAATCCTAACCCTAAGGAAAACCCAAACCCAAATCCTCACAGTAACCCTAACCCTAATCCTAACCTTATCCCTAACTCTAACCCAAACCCAAACCCTAACCGTAACCCTAACCCTCACCCTATCCCTAACGCCTAACCCTAACCCTAATCCTAAACCTGACCCTAACCCTAACCCGAAACCTAAACGTAACCCTAACCCTAACTCCTAACCATAACCCTAACCCAAATCCTAACCCAAACCCTAACCCTAACCCTAACCCTAACCCTATCCCGAAACCTAACCCTAAACACTAAACCCTAACCATAACATAAACCCTAACACTAACCCTAACCCAAATCCTAACCCTAACCCTAAACCTAACCCTAACCCAAACCCATAATCAAACCCTAACCCTAACCCTAACCCTAAACTTAACCCAAACCCAAACCCTAACCAAAACACCTACCCTAACACTAACCCTAACCCAAAACCTAAACCTAACCATAACCATAACACTAACCCTAACCCAAACCCAAACCAAACCCTAAACCTAACCCTAACCATAAGCCTAACCATAACCGTAAACAAAACCCAAACCCTAACCCAAACCTAAAACTGACCCAAACCCAAACCCTAAACCTAACCCTTACCCTAACCATAAAGCAAACCGCTAACCCCTAAGACTAACCCTAACACTAACCCTAAAACTAAACCTAACCCTAACCCCTAAACCTAACTCTAACCTTAACCCTAAACCAAACCCTAACCCAAACCCTAAACCTAAGCCTAACCCTATCCCGAACCCTAACCCTAAACCCTAAACCCTAACCCGAAACCTAACCCTAACCCAAAAACTAACACTAATCCTAATCCAAATCCTAACCCTAACCCTAAACCTAACCCTAACCCAAACCCATACCCAAACCCTAACCCTAACCCTAACCCTAAACCTAACCATAACCATAACACTAACCCTAACACAAACCAAACCCTAAACCTAACCCTAACCATAAGCCTAACCATAACCGTAAACAAAACCCAAACCCTAACCCTAAAACTAAACCTGACCCAAACCCAAACCCTAAACCTAACCTTTACCCTAACCATAAAGCTAACCGATAACCCCTAACACTAACCCTAACCCTAACCCTAAACCTAAACCTAACCCAAACCCTAACCCTATCCCTTACTCTAACCCAAACGCAAACACTAAACCTAACCCAAACCCAAACCCTAACCCTAAGCCTAACACAATCCCTAAACCTAACCTAAACCAAAGCCCTAATCGTAACCCTAACCCTAACCCAAGCCCAAAAACTAACCCTAACCCTAACCCTATCCCAAACCTAAACCCTAACCCAAACCCTAACCCTAACCCTAACCCTAAACCAAACCTAAACTCTAACCCTAACCCTAACCCTAAACCTGACCTAAACCCGATCCCTAAACCTAACACTAACCCTACCCCATACCAATCCCTAACCCTAACCCTAACCCTAACCCTAATCCAACCTCTAACAATAACCCTAAACTTAACTCTAACCCGAAACCTAACCCCTACCCTATCCATAACATTAACCCTAACCCAAACCAAACCCTAACTCTAACCCTAACGCAAAACCAAAACCTAAACCTAACCCTAATCCTAAACCTAACCCTAACCCTAACCCTAACCCTAACCCTAACCCTAACCCCAACCCTAACCCTAAACCTAACCCTAAACCAAACCCTAACTTTAAACCTAACTCTAACCCAAACCTAAACCTTAACCCTAACCTTAATCCTAACCCTAACCCTAACCCTAAACCAACCCTAAACCTAACCCTAACCCAAACCCACACCCTAAACCTAACCATAACCCTAACCCTAACCCTAACCGTAACCGAAACCCTAACTCTAACCCTAACCCAAACCCAAACTTCAACCCTAACCCTAACCCAAACCCTTACCCTAACCCTAACGCTAACCCTAACCCAAACCCTAATCCTAACACTAACACTAACCCTAACCCTAATCCTGACCCTAACACAAAACCTAACCCTAACCGTTACCCTAAACCTTACCCTATCCCAAACCCTAACACTAACCCAAACCCTAACCCTAACACTAAACCTAACCCTAACAAAAACCCAAACCCTAATCCTCACAGTAACCCTAACCCTAATCCTAAACCTTATCCCTAACACTAACCCAAACCCATAGCCTAACCGTAACCCTAACCCTCACCCAATCCCTAACCCTAACCCTAACCCTAATCCTAAACCTGACCCTAACCCTCACCCGAAACCTAACCATAACCCTAACGCTAACCCCTAACACTAACCCTAACGTTAACCCTAAACCAAACCCTAACCCAAACCCTAACCCTAACCCTAAACCTAACACTATCCTCAACCCTAACCCTAAACCCTAAACCCTAAACCCTAAACCCTAACCCTAACCCAAACCCTAACACTAACCCTAACCCAAATCCTAACCCTAACCCTAAACCTAACCCTAACCCAAACCCATAATCAAACCCTAACCCTAACCCTAACCCTAACCTTAACCCAAACCCAAACCCTAACCAAAACCCCTACCCTAACCCTAACCCTAACCCAAACCCTAAACCAAACCATAACCATAACACTAACCCTAACCCAAACCAAACCCTAAACCTAACCCTAACCATAAGCCTAACCATAACCGTAAACAAAACCCTAACCCTAACACTAACCCAAACCTTAACCCTAACCCTAAACCTAAACCTAACCCCTAACCCTAACCATAACCTTAACCCTAACCCTAAACCTAACCCTAACTCTAACCCTAACCCTAAACCTAAACCTA
>CM069528.1:6132500-6177500 GCA_035773235.1 Eospalax fontanierii
CCTAACACTAACCCAAACCCATAACCTAACCGTAACCCTAACCCTCACCCTATCCCTAACCCTAACCCTAACCCTAATCCTAAACCTGACCCTAACCCTCACCCGAAACCTAACCATAACCCTAACGCTAACCCCTAACACTAACCCTAACGTTAACCCTAAACCAAACCCTAACCCAAACCCTAACCCTAACCCTAAACCTAACCCTATCCTCAACCCTAACCCTAAACCCTAAACCCTAACCCTAACCAAAACCCTAACACTAACCCTAACCCAAATCCTAACCCTAACCCTAAACCTAACCCTAACCCAAACCCATAATCAAACCCTAACCCTAACCCTAACCCTAACCTTAACCCAAACCCAAACCCTAACCAAAACCCCTACCCTAACCCTAACCCTAACCCAAAACCAAAACCAAACCATAACCATAACACTAACCCTAACCCAAACCAAACCCTAAACCTAACCCTAACCATAAGCCTAACCATAACCATAAACAAAACCCAAACCCTAACCCTAAACCTAAACCTGACCCAAAACCAAACCCTAAACATAACCCTTACCCTAACCATAAAGTTAACCCCTAACCCTAACCCTAACGCTAACCCTAAACCTAACCCTAACTCTAACCCTAACCCTAACCCTAAACCTAACCCTAACTTTAACCCTAACCCTAAACCTAAACCTAACCCAAACCCTAACCCTATACCTTACTCTAACGAAAACGCAAACCGTAAACCTAACCCAAACCCAAACCCTAACCCTAACCCTAACCCTAAACCAAAACTAAACCCTAACCCTAACCCTAACCCTAACCATAACCTTAAACCTAACCCAAAGCCTAACCCAAACCCTAACCCTAACCCTAACCCTAACCCTATCCCGAACCCTAACCCTAAACCCTAAACCCTAAACCTAACCCTAACCCTAACCCAAACCCTAACACTAACCCTAACCCAAATCCTAACCCTAACCCTAAACCTAACCCTAACCCAAACGCATACCCAAACCCTAACCCTAACACTCACCTTAACCCTAACCCAAACCCTAACCCAAACCCTTACCCTAACCCTAACCCTAAACCAAACCCTAAACCTAACCATAACCCTAACACTAACCCTAACCCAAACCAAACCCTAAACGTAACCCTAACCGTAACCCTAACCATAACCGTAAACCAAACCCAAACCCTAAACCTAAACCTATACCTGACCCAAACCCAAACTCTAAACCTAACTCTTACCCTAACCATAAAGCTAACCCCTAATCCCTAACCCTAACCCTAACCTTAACCCTAAACCTAAAACTAACACAAACCCTAACCCTATACCTTACTCTAACCCAAACGCAAACCCTAAACCTAACCCAAAACCCTAACCCTAACCCTAAACCTAAGCCAAACGAAAACCCAAACCCTAACCCTAAGCCTAACCCAAACCCTAAACCTAACCTAAACCAAAGCCCTCACCGTAACCCTAACCCTAACCCAAGCCCTAAAACTAACCCTAAACCTAAACCTATCCCAAACCTAAACCCTAACCCAATCCCTAACCCTAACCCTAACCTTAAACCAAACCTAAACTCTAACCGTAACCCTAACCCTAACCCTGACCTAAACCCTATCCCTAACCCTAACACTAACCCTACCCCAAACCAATCCCTAACCATAACCCTAACCCTAACCCTAAACCAACATCTAACAGTAACCCTAAACATAACTCTAACCCGAAACCTAACCCTTAAACTATCCATAACATTAACCCTAACCCAAACAAAACCCTAACCCTAACCCTAACCCAAAACCTAAACCTAAACCTAACCCTAATGCTAAACCTAACCCTAACCCTAACCCTAACCATAACCCTAACCCCAACCCTAACCCTAAAACTAACCCTAAACCAAACCCTAACTTTAAACCTAACTCTAACCCAAACCTAAACCTTAACCCTAAACTTAATCCTAACCCTAAACCTAACCCTATATCACACCTAACCCTAACCCTAAATCAAACCCACACCCTAACCCTAACCATAACCCTAACCCTAACCAAAACCCTAACCCTAACCCTAACCCAAAACCAAACTTCAACCCTAATCCTAACCCAAACCCTTACCCTAACCTTAACCCTAACCCAAACCCTAATCCTAACACTAACCCCAACCCTAACCCTAATCCTAACCTTAACACAAACCCTAAGCCTAACCCTTACCCTAACCCTAACCCTATCCCAAACCCTAATACTAACCCAAACCCTAACCCTAACCCTAACCCTAACCCTAACCCTAACAAAAACCCAAAGCCTAATACTAACAGTAACCCTAACCCTAATCCTAACCTTATCCCTAACCCTAAACCAAACCCAAACCCTAACCGTAACCCTAACCCTCACCCTATCCCTAACTCCTAACCCTAAACCGAATCCTAACCGTAACCCTAACCCTAACCCGAAACCTAAACGTAACCCTAACCCTAACTCCTAACCATAACCCTAACCCAAACCCTAACCCAAACCTAACCCTAACTCCAACCCTAACCCTATCCCGAAACTTAACCCTAAACACTAAACCCTAACCATAACATAAACCCTAACACTAACCCTAACCCAAATCCTAAACCTAACCCTAAACCTAACCCTAACCCTAACCCGAAACCTAAAGGTAACCCTAACCCTAACCCCTAACCCTAACCCTAACGTTAACCCTAACCCAAATCCTAACCATAAACTTAAACCTAACCCTAACCCAAACCCTAACTCAAACCCTAAACCTAACCCTAAACTTAACCCTAACCCAAACCCTAACCAAAACCTCTACCCTAACCCTAACCCTAACCCAAACCCTAAACCTAACCATAACCATAACACTAACCCTAACCCAAACCAAATCCTAAACCTAACCCTAACCATAAGCCTAACCATAACCGTAAACAAAACCCAAACCCTAACCCTAAAACTAAACTTGACCCATACCCAAACCCTAAAACTAATCCTTACACTAACCATAAAACTAACCCCTAACCCCTATCCCTAAGCCTAACCCTAACCCTAACCCTTCCCCTAACCCTAAGACTAAACCTAAACCAAACCAAAATCTAACCCTAACCCTAAACCTAACCCTATCCCTATCCCAAACCCTAACCCTAACACTTACCCTAACACTAACAATAAGCCTAATCCTAAACCAAACGCACACCCTAAACCTAACCATATCCCTAAACCTAACCCTAACCCTACCCGAAACCTAACCCTAACCTATCCCAAACTCAAACTTCAACCCTTACCCTAACCCATACCAGATCCCTGACCCTGACCCTAATCCTAATCCTATCCTCACCCTATCCCTATCACCTAGACCTAACCCTAATCCTAACCCTAAACCTAACCCTAACCCTAAGCCAAACCCTAACCATAACTCTAACCCTAACCCTACACCTAACCCCAACCCAAGCCCAAACACTAACCCTAAACCTAACCCTAACCCTAACACAAAACTTAACCCTAACCATGACCCTAACCGAAATCCTAACACAAACCCTAACTCTAACCCTAACCCTAAACCTAACCCTACACTAAACCCTAACCGTAACACTAACCCTAACCCTAACCCAAAACCTAACCCTAACCCTAACTCCTAACCCTAACCCTAACCTTAACCCTAACCAAAATCCTAACCCAAACCTTAACCCTAAACTTAAACCTAACCCAAACCCTAACCCTAACCCTAACCCTAACCCTAAGCCAAACCCTAAACCTAAATCTAACCCTAACTCCAAAACTAACCCTAACCCAAGCCCAAACAATAAACCTAAACCTAACCATAACCCTAACCCATACCGTAACCCTAACCATAACACTAACCGTAACCCTAACACAAACCCTAACATTAACCCTAACCCTAAACCTAACCGTACCCTAAACCCTAACCGTAACACTAACCCTAACCCTAACCCAAACCCTAACCCTAACCCTAACCCTAACCCCTAACACTAAACCAACCTTAAACCTAACCCAAACCCTAACTCAAACCCTAACACTAACCTTAAACATAACCCAAACCCTAACCCGATATCTTACTCTAACCCAAACCCTAACTCTAACCCTAACCCTAACCCTAACCCTAACCCTAAACCTAACCCCAACCCTAACCCTAAACTTAACCCTAAACCAAACCCCAACTCTAAACCTAACTCTAACCCAAACCTAAACCTTAACCCTAACCTTAATCCTAATCCTAACCCTAACCCTAAACCATCCTTAACCCTAACCCTAACCCTAAACCATCCCCTAAACCTAACACTAACCCTAAACCAAACCAAACCGTAACCCTAAACCTAAACCTAACCCTACCCCTAACCCAAACCCTAACCCTAACACTTACCCTAACCCTAACCCTAAGCGTAATCCTAAACCAAATCCACACCCTAAACCTAACCCAATCCCTAACCCTAACTCTAACCCTAACCCTAACCCAATCCCTAATCCTAACAGTAACCCGAACCCTAACCCTAACCCTAACAAAACCCAAATCCTAATCCTAACCGTAACCCAAACACTAAACCTAAGCCTAACCCTATCCCTAACCCAAACCCAAACCCTAACCGTAACTCTAACACTCACACTATCACTAACACTTAACCCTAACCGTAATCCTAACCCTAACCCTAACCCTAAGCCAAACCAAACCCTACCCCTATACCTAAACCTAACCCTAACCCAAGCCCACACACTAAGCCTAAACCTACCCGTAACCCTAACCCAAACCCTAACCCTAACCCTAACCCAAACCCTAACCCTAAACCTAAGCCTAACCCTAACACAAATCCTAACCCTAACCCTAATCCTAATCCAAGCCCTAACCCTAACCCTAATCCTAACCCTAACCCAAGTCCTAAGCCTAACCCGAAACTAAACCCAAGACCTAACCCTAACCCTAACCCTAACCCAAGCCCTAAAACTAACCCTAACCCTAATCCTAACCCAAACCTAAACCCTATGTCAAAACGTAACCCTAACCTTAACCCTAACACAAACCCTAACCCAAACACTAACGCTAACACTAACCCTAACCATAACCCTAACCGGAACCCTAACCCTACACCCTAAACCCTAACCCTAAACCTAACCCTAACTCTAACACTAACTCTAAACCTAACCCTAACCCAAACCCTAAAGCTATACATTACTCTAACGAAAACGCAAACCGTAAAGCTAACCCTAACACAAACCCTAACCCTAACCCTAACCCTAAACCAAACCTAAACCCTAAGCCTAACCCTAATTCAAACCCTGACACCAACCCTAACCCAAATTCTAACCCTAACCCTAAATCTAACCCTAACTCAAACCCAAACCCAAACCCTAACCCTAAACCTAACTGTAACGCTAACCCTAACCCTAACCCAAACCCTAACACTAACCCTAACCCAAATCCTAAACCTAACCCTAAACCTAACCCTAACCCAAACGCATACCCAAACCCTAACCCTAACCCTCATCTTAACCCTAACCCAAACCCTAACCCTAACCCTAAACCAAACGCTAAACCTAACCATAACCCTAACACTAACCCTAACGCAAACCAAACCCTAAACGTAACCCTAACCGTAACCCTAACTTTAACCGTAAACCAAACCCAAACCCTAAACCTAAACCTATACCTGACCCAAACCCAAACCCTAAACCTAACTCTTACCCTAACCATAAAGCTAACCCCTAACCCCTAACCCTAACCCTAACCTTAACCCTAAACCTAAAACTAACCCAAACCCTAACCCTATACCTTACTCTAACCCAAACGCAAACCCTAAACCTAACCCAAACCCTAACCCTAACCCTAAACCCAAACCTAACCCAATCCCAAACCCTAACCCTAAGCCTAACCCAAACCCTAAACCTAACCTAAACCAAAGCCCTAACCGTAACCCTAACCCTAACACAAGCCCTAAAACTAACCCTAACCCTAACCCTATCCCAAACCTAAACCCTAACCCAATCCCTAACCCTAAACCTAACCCTAAACCAAACCTAAACTCTAACCGTAACCCTAACCCTAACCCTGACCTAAACCCTATCCCTAACCCTAATACTAACCCTACCCCAAACCAATCCCTAACCCTAACCCTAACCCTAACCCTAAACCAACATCTAACAGTAACCCTAAACATAACTCTAACCCAAACCTAACCCTTACCCTATCCATAACATTAACCCTAACCCAAACAAAACCCTAACCCTAACCCTAACCCAAAACCTAAACCAAACCTAACCCTAATGCTAAACCTAACCCTAACCCTAACCCTAACCATAACCCTAACCCCAACCCTAACCCTAATCCTAACCCTAAACCAAAACCTAACTTTAAATCTAACACTAACCCAAACCTAAACTTTAACCCTAACCTTAATCCTAACCCTAACCCTAACCCTAAATCACCCCTAACCCTAACCCTAACCCAAAACCACACCCTAAACCTAACCATAACCCTAACCCTAACCCAAACCCAAACTACAACCCTAACCCTAACCCAAACCCTAACCTAAACCCTAATCCTAACACTAACCCTAACCCTAACCCTAATCCTAACCCTAACACAAACCCTAACCCTAACCCTTACCCTAACCCTATCCCTATCCCAAACCCTAATACTAACCCAAACCCTAACCCTAACCCTAACCCTAACCCTAACCCTAACCCTAACAAAAACCCAAAGCCTAATCCTAACAGTAACACTAACCCTAATCCTAAACTTATCCCTAACCCTAAACCAAACCCAAACCCTAACCGTAACTCTAACCCTCACCATATCCCTAACTCCTAACCCTAAACCTAATCCTAACCGTAACCCTAACCCTAATCCGAAACCTAAACGTAACCCTAAACCTAACTCCTAACCATAACCCTAGCCCAAACCCTAACCCAAACCGTAACCCAAACCCTAACCCTAACCGTAACCCTAACCCTATCCCGAACCCTAACCCTAAACACTAAACCCTAACCATAACATAAACCCTAACACTAACCCTAACCTAAATCCTAACCCTAACCCTAACTCAAACCCTAAAACTAACCCTAAACTTAACCCTAACCCAAACCCTAACCAAAACCCCTACCCTAACCCTAACCCTAACCCAAACCCTAAACCTAACCATAACCATAACACTAACCGTAACCCAAACCAAATCCTAAACCTAACCCTAACCATAAGCCTAACCATAAACGTAAACAAAACCCAAACCCTAACCCTAAAACTAAACCTGACCCAAACCCAAACCCTAAACCTAACCCTTACACTAACCATAAAGCGAACCCCTAACCCCTAACCCTAAGCCTAACCCTAACCCTAACCCTTCCCCTAATCCTAAGACTAAACCTAAACCAAACCAAAATCTAACCCTAACTCTAACCCAAACCCTAACCCTAACACTTACCCTAACCCTAACAATAAGCCTAATCTTAAACCAAACCCACACCCTAAACCTAACCATATCCCTAACCCTAACCCTAACCCTACCGAAACCCTAACCCTAACCTAACCCAAACCCAAACTTCAACCCTTACCCTAACCCAAACCAGAACCCTAACCCTAACCCTAATCCTAACCCTAACCCTAACCCTATCCCTATCGCCTAGACCTAACCCTAACCCTAACCCTAACTCTAACCCTAAGCCAAACCCTAACAATAACTCTAACCCTAACCCTACACCTAACCCCAACGCAAGCCCAAACACTAACCCTAAACCTAACCCTAACCCTAACACAAACCTTAACCCTAACCATAACCCTAACCGTAACCCTAACACAAACCCTAAATCTAACCCTAACCCTAAACCTAACCCTACACTAAACCCTAACCTTAACACTAACCCTAACCCTAACCCAAACCCTAGCCCTAACCTTAACTCCTAACCCTAACCCTACCCTTAACCCTAACCCAAACCCTAACCCAAACCCTAACCCTAACCTTAAACCTAACCCAAACCCTAACCCGATACCTTACTCTAACCCAAACCCAAACCCTAACCCTAACCCTAACCCTAAACCAAAACCTAAATCTAAAGCTAAACCTAAACCAAACACAAACCATAAACCTAAGCCCCACTCAAAATTTAAACCTAACCTAAACCCAAGTCGTAACACTAACCCTAACCCTAACCCAAGCCCTAAAACTAACCCTAACCCTAACCCAAACCTAAACCCTAACCCAAACCCTTAACCTAACCCTTACCCTAAACCAAACCTAAAGCCTAACGCTAACACTAAACCTAACCCTGACCTAAACTCTATCCCAAACCCTAACGCTAACCCTACCCCAAACCAATCACTAACCCTAACCCTAACCCTAAACCAACCTCTAACAGTAACCCTAAACCTAACCCAAAACCCAAACCTAAACCTTACCCTATCCTTAACGTTAACCCTAACCCAAACCTAACCCTAACCCCAACCCTAAACCAAAACCTAAACCTAAACCTAAACCTAAACCTAACCCTAATCCTAAACCTAACCCTAACCCTAACCCTAACCCTAACCCTGAACCAAACCCCAACTCTAAACCTAACTCTAACCCAAACATAAACCTTAACCCTATCTTTAACCCTAACCCTACCCCTATCCTTAAACCACACCTAAACCTAACCCTAACCCTAACCGTTCCCCTAACCATAACACTAACCCTAAACCAAACCAAACCCTAACCCTAACCCTAACATCTAACCCAAACCCTAACCCTTACCCTAACCTAAACCCTATCCCTAACCCTAACATCTAACCCAAACCCTAACCCTATCCCTAACCCTAAACGAAACCCAAACCCTAATCGTAACACTAAACCTAACCTTAATCCTAACCCTAACACTAACCCTAACCCAAGCCCAAACACTAACCCCAACCCTAACCCTAAAGGTAATCCTAAACGAAACCCTAACCCTAACCCTATCCCTACCCCTTACCCAAGCCGTAACCCTAACCCTTACATTAACCCTAACCCTAAGCCTAACCCTAACCCAAACCCACAACCTAACCCTAACCCTAACATAAACCCCAACCCTAACCCTAACCCTAACCCTAACTCAAACCCAAACCCTCACCCTAACCTAACCCAAACCCAAACTTCAACCCTTACCCTAACCGAAACCAGAACACTAACCCTAACCCTAATCCTAACCCTAACCCTAACCCTATCCCTATCGCCTAGACCTAACCCTAACCCTAACCCTAACCCTAACCCTAACCCTAAGCCAAACCCTAACCATAACTCTAACCCTAACCCTACACCTAACCCCAACCCAAGCCCAAACACTAACCCTAAACCTAACCCTAACCCTAACACAAACCTTAACCCTAACTATAACCCTAACCGTAACACTAACACAAACCCTAAATCTAACCCTAACCCTAAACCTAACCCTACACTAAACCCTAACCGTAACACTAACCCTAACCCTAACCCAAACCCTAACCCTAACCCTAACCCTACTCCTAACCCTAACCCTACCCTCAACCCTAACCCAAACCCTAACCCAAACCCTAACCCTAACCTTAAACCTAACCCAAACCCTAACCCGATACCTTACTCTAATCCAAACCCAAACCCTAACCCTAACCCTAACCATAACCCAAACCCTAAATCTAAAGCTAAAGCTAAACCTAAACCAAACACAAACCCTAACCCTAAGCCTCACTCAAAATATAAACCTAACCTAAACCCAAGTCGTAACACTAACCCTAACCCTAACCAAAGCCCTAAAACTAACCCTAACCCTAAGCCAAACCTCAACCCTAACCCAAACCCTAAACCTACCCCTTACCCTAAACCAAACATAAACCCTAACCCTAACCCTAACCCTGACCTAAACTCTATCCCTAACCCTAACGCTAACCCTACCCCAAACCAATCACTAACCCTAACACTAACCCTAAACCAACCTCTAACAGTAACCCTAAACCTAACCCAAACCCCAAACCTAAACCTTACCCTATCCTTAACGTTAACCCTAACCCAAACCTAACCCTAACCCTAACCCTAAACCAAAACCTAAACCTAAACCTAAACCTAAACCTAATCCTAAACCTAACCCTAACCCTAACCCTAACCCTAACCCTAACCCTAAACCAAACCCCAACTCTAAACCTAACTCAAACCCAAACCTAAACCTTAACCCTATCTTTAACCCGAACCCTAACCCTAACCTTAAACCACACCTAAACCTAACCCTAACCCTAACCGTTCCCCTAACCCTAACACTAACACTAAACCAAACCAAACCCTAACCCTAACCCTAACATCTAACCCTAACCCTAACCCTAACCCTAACCTAAACCCTATCACTAACCCTAGCATCTAACCCAAACCCTAACCCTATCCCTAACCCTAACGGAAAACCAAACCCTAATCCTAACACTAAACCTAACCCTAATCCTAACCCTAACACTAACCCTAACCCAAGCCCAAACACTAACCCCAACACTAACCCTAAAGGTAACCCTAAACGAAACCCTAACCCTAACCCTATCCCTAACCCTTACCCTAACCCTAACCCTAAGCCTAACCCTAACGCAAACCCACACCCTAACCCTAACCCTAACATAAACCCCAACCCTAACCATAACCCTAAACCTAACTCAAACCCAAACCCTCACCCTAACCTAACCCAAACCCAAACTTCAACCCTTACCCTAACCAAAACCAGAACCCTAACCCTAACCCTAATCCTAACCCTAACCCTAACCCTATCCCTATCACCTAGACCTAACCCTAACCCTAACCCTAACCCTAACCCTAAGCCAAACCCTAACCATAACACTTACCCTAACCCTAAACCTAACCCTAACCCAAGCCCAAACACTAACCCTAAACCTAAGCCTTACCCTAACACAAACCTTAACCCTAACCATAACCCTAACCGTAACTCTAACACAAACCCTAACTCTAACCCTAACTTTAAACCTAAACCTACCCTAAACCCTCACCGTAACACTAACCCTAACCCTAACCCAAACCTTAACCCTAACCCTAACTCCTAACCCTAACCCTAACCTTAACCCTAACCCAAACCCTAACCCAAACCCTAACCCTAACCTTAAACCTAACCCAAACCCTAACCCGATACCTTACTCTAACCCAAACCCAAACCCTAACCCTAACCCTAACCCAAACCCTAAACCTAAAGCTAAACCTAAACGAAACACAAACCCTAACCCTAAGCCTAACTCAAAATTTAAACCTAAACTAAACCCAAGCTGTAACACTAACCCTAACCCTAACCCAAGCCCTAAAACTAACCCTAACCCTAACCCAAACCTAAACCCTAACCCACACCCAAAACCTAACGCTAACCCTAAACCAAACTTAAACCCTAACCCTAACCCTAACCCTAACCCTGACCTAAACTCTATCCCTAACCCTAACGCTAACCCTACCCCAAACCAATCACTAACCCTAACCCTAACCCTAAACCAACCTCTAACAGTAACACTAAACCTAACGCAAACCCCAAACCTAAACCTTACCCTATCCTTATCGTTAACCCTAACCCAAACCTAACCCTAACCCTAACCCTAACCCAAAATCTAAACCTAAACCTAACCCTAATCCTAAACCTAACCCTAACCCTAACCCTAACCCTAAACCAACCTCTAACAGAAACCCTAAACCAAACCCTAACCCCAAACCAAGCCCTAACCCTAACCCTAACCCTAACCCAAACCCTAACCCTAACCCTAACCCTAACCCTAACCCTAACCCTAACCCACACCCTAAACCTAACCCAATCCCTAACCCTAACTCTAACCCTAAACCTAACCCAATCCCTAATCCTAACAGTAACCCTAACTCTAACCCTAACCCTAACAAAACCCAAATCCTAATCCTAACAGTAACCCTAACACTAAACCTAAGCTTAACCCTATCCCTAATCCAAACCGAAACCCTAACCGTAACCCTAACACTCACACTATCACTAACGCTTAACCCTAACCATAATCCTAACACTAACCCTAACCCTAAGCAAAACCAAACAATACCCCTATACCTAAACCTAACCCTAACCCAAGCCCAAACACTAACCCTAACTCTACCCGTAACCGTAGTCCAAACCCTAACCCTAACCCTAACACAAACCCTAACCCTAAACCTGATCCTAACCCTAACCCAAACCCTAAGCGTAACCCTAACACATATCCTAACCTAACCCTAATCCTAACCCAAGCCCGAACCCTAACCCTAATCCTAACCCTAACCCAAGCCCTAAGCCTAACCTGAAACTAAACCCAAGACCTAACCCTAACCCTAACCCTAACCCAAGCCCTAAAACTAACCCTAACCCTAATCCTAACCCAAACCTAAACCCTATCTCAAAACGTAACCCTAACACAAACACTAACCCTAACCCTAACCATAACCATAACCCTAACCCGAACCCTAACCCTACACCCTAAACCATAACCCTAAACCTAACCCTAACTGTAACCCTAATCCTAAACCTAAACCTAACCCAAACCCTAACACTATACCTTACTCTAACGAAAACGCAAACCGTAAACCTAATCCTAACCCAAATCCTAACCCTAACCCTAACCCTAAACCAAACCTAAACCCTAAGCCTAACCCTAACCCAAACCCTGACACCAATCCTAACCCAAATTCTAACCCTAACCCTAAACCTAACCCTAACCCAAACCCAAACCCAAACATTAACCCTAACCCCAAGACTAACTTTAACCCTAACCCAAACCCTAACCCAAACCCGAACCGTAACCCTAACCCTAACCCTAACCCCTAACCCTAACCATAACCTTAACCCTAACACAAAGCCTAACCCAAACCCTAACCCTAACCCTAACCCTTTCCCGAACCCTAACCCTAAACCCTAAACCCTAAACCTAACCCTAAGCCTAACCCAAACCCTAACACTAACCCTAACCCAAACCCAAACCCTAAACCTAAAGCTAAACCTAAACGAAACACAAACCCTAACCCTAAGCCTAACTCAAAATTTAAACCTAAACTAAACCCAAGCTGTAACACTAACCCTAACCCTAACCCAAGCCCTAAAACTAACCCTAACCCTAACCCAAACCTAAACCCTAACCCACACCCAAAACCTAACGCTAACCCTAAACCAAACTTAAACCCTAACCCTAACCCTAACCCTAACCCTGACCTAAACTCTATCCCTAACCCTAACGCTAACCCTACCCCAAACCAATCACTAACCCTAACCCTAACCCTAAACCAACCTCTAACAGTAACACTAAACCTAACGCAAACCCCAAACCTAAACCTTACCCTATCCTTATCGTTAACCCTAACCCAAACCTAACCCTAACCCTAACCCTAACCCAAAATCTAAACCTAAACCTAACCCTAATCCTAAACCTAACCCTAACCCTAACCCTAACCCTAAACCAACCTCTAACAGAAACCCTAAACCAAACCCTAACCCCAAACCAAGCCCTAACCCTAACCCTAACCCTAACCCAAACCCTAACCCTAACCCTAACCCTAACCCTAACCCTAACCCTAACCCACACCCTAAACCTAACCCAATCCCTAACCCTAACTCTAACCCTAAACCTAACCCAATCCCTAATCCTAACAGTAACCCTAACTCTAACCCTAACCCTAACAAAACCCAAATCCTAATCCTAACAGTAACCCTAACACTAAACCTAAGCTTAACCCTATCCCTAATCCAAACCGAAACCCTAACCGTAACCCTAACACTCACACTATCACTAACGCTTAACCCTAACCATAATCCTAACACTAACCCTAACCCTAAGCAAAACCAAACAATACCCCTATACCTAAACCTAACCCTAACCCAAGCCCAAACACTAACCCTAAACCTACCCGTAACCGTAGTCCAAACCCTAACCCTAACCCTAACACAAACCCTAACCCTAAACCTGATCCTAACCCTAACCCAAACCCTAAGCGTAACCCTAACACATATCCTAACCTAACCCTAATCCTAACCCAAGCCCGAACCCTAACCCTAATCCTAACCCTAACCCAAGCCCTAAGCCTAACCTGAAACTAAACCCAAGACCTAACCCTAACCCTAACCCTAACCCAAGCCCTAAAACTAACCCTAACCCTAATCCTAACCCAAACCTAAACCCTATCTCAAAACGTAACCCTAACACAAACACTAACCCTAACCCTAACCATAACCATAACCCTAACCCGAACCCTAACCCTACACCCTAAACCATAACCCTAAACCTAACCCTAACTGTAACCCTAATCCTAAACCTAAACCTAACCCAAACCCTAACACTATACCTTACTCTAACGAAAACGCAAACCGTAAACCTAATCCTAACCCAAATCCTAACCCTAACCCTAACCCTAAACCAAACCTAAACCCTAAGCCTAACCCTAACCCAAACCCTGACACCAATCCTAACCCAAATTCTAACCCTAACCCTAAACCTAACCCTAACCCAAACCCAAACCCAAACATTAACCCTAACCCGAAGACTAACTTTAACGCTAACCCAAACCCTAACCCAAACCCGAACCGTAACCCTAACCCTAACCCTAACCCCTAACCCTAACCATAACCTTAACCCTAACACAAAGCCTAACCCAAACCCTAACCCTAACCCTAACCCTTTCCCGAACCCTAACCCTAAACCCTAAACCCTAAACCTAACCCTAAGCCTAACCCAAACCCTAACACTAACCCTAACCCAAACCCAAACCCTAAACCTTAACCCTAACCTTAATCCTAACCCTAACCCTAACCCTAAATCACCCCTAACCCTAACCCTAACCCAAACCCACACCCTAAACCTAACCATAACCCTAACCCAAACCGAAACCCTAAACCTAACCCTAACCCAAACCCAAACTTCAACCCTAACCCTAAACCAAACCCTTACCCTAACCCTAACCCTAAACCTAACCCAAACCCTAATCCTAACACTAACCCTAACACTAACCCTAATCCTAACCCTAACACAAACCCTAACCCTAACAGTTACCCTAACCCTAACCATATCCCAAACCCTAATACTAACCCAAACCTTAACCCTAACGCTAACCCTAACCCTAATCCTAACAAAAACCCAAAGCCTAATCCTAACAGTAACCCTAACCCTAATCCTAAACTTATCCCTAACCCTAAAGCAAACCCAAACCCTAACCGTAACCCTAACCCTCACCCTATCCCAAACTCCTAAACCTAAACCTAATCCTAACCGTAACCCTAACCCTAACCCGAAACCTAAACGTAACCCTAACCCTAACTCCTAACCCTAACCCGAACCCAAACCCTAACCATAACTCTAACCCTAACCCTACACCTAACCCCAACCCAAGCCCAAACACTAACAGTAAACCTAACCCTAACCCTAACACAAACCTTAACCCTAACCATAACCCTAACCGTAACCCTAACACAAACCCTAACTCTAACCCTAACGATAAACCTAACCCTAACCTAAACTCTAACCGTAACACTAACCTTAACCCAAACCCTAACCCTAACCCTAACCCTAAACCAAACCCCAACTCTAAACCTAACTTTAACCCAAACCTAAACCTTAACCCTATCTTTAACCCTAACTCTAACCTTAAACCACACCTAAACCTAACCCTAACCCTAACCGTTCCCCTAACCCTAACACTAAACCTAAACCAAACCAAACCCTAACCCTAACCCTAACATCTAACCCAAACCCTAACCCTAACCCTAACCTAAACCCTATCCCTAACCCTAACATCTAACCCAAACCCAAACCCTAACCCTAACCCTAACCGAAACCCAAACCCTAATCCTAACACTAACCCTAACCCTAACCCTAACCCTAACCCTAACCCAAATTCTAACCCTAACCCTAAACCTAACCCTAAACCAAACCCAAACCCAAACACTAACCCTAACCCTAACCCTAACTTTAACGCTAACCCAAACCCTAACCATAACCTTAACCCTAACCCTAACCCAAACCCTAACCCTAACCCTAACCCACACCCTAAACCTAACCCAATCCCTAACCCTAACATTAACCCTAACCCAAGCCCTAAAACTAATGCTAACCCTAACCCTAACCCTAAAGCTAAACCTAACCCAAACACAAACCCTAACCGTAAGCCTAACCCAAACCTTAAAGCTAACCTAAACCCAAGACCTAACCCTAACCCAAACCCTAACCCTAACCCTAACCCTAACCCTAACCCTAACCCTAACCCACACCCTAAACCTAACCCAATCCCTAACCCTAACTCTAACCCTAAACCTAACCCAATCCCTAATCCTAACAGTAACCCTAACTCTAACCCTAACCCTAACAAAACCCAAATCCTAATCCTAACAGTAACCCTAACACTAAACCTAAGCTTAACCCTATCCCTAATCCAAACCGAAACCCTAACCGTAACCCTAACACTCACACTATCACTAACGCTTAACCCTAACCATAATCCTAACACTAACCCTAACCCTAAGCAAAACCAAACAATACCCCTATACCTAAACCTAACCCTAACCCAAGCCCAAACACTAACCCTAAACCTACCCGTAACCGTAGTCCAAACCCTAACCCTATTCCTAACCCTAACCGTAACCCTAACTCTAAACCTGATCCTAACCCTAACCCAAACCCTAAGCGTAACCCTAACACATATCCTAACCTAACCCTAATCCTAACCCAAGCCCGAACCCTAACCCTAATCCTAACCCTAACCCAAGCCCTAAGCCTAACCTGAAACTAAACCCAAGACCTAACCCTAACCCTAACCCTAACCCAAGCCCTAAAACTAACCCTAACCCTAATCCTAACCCAAACCTAAACCCTATCTCAAAACGTAACCCTAACACAAACACTAACCCTAACCCTAACCATAACCATAACCCTAACCCGAACCCTAACCCTACACCCTAAACCATAACCCTAAACCTAACCCTAACTGTAACCCTAATCCTAAACCTAAACCTAACCCAAACCCTAACACTATACCTTACTCTAACGAAAACGCAAACCGTAAACCTAATCCTAACCCAAATCCTAACCCTAACCCTAACCCTAAACCAAACCTAAACCCTAAGCCTAACCCTAACCCAAACCCTGACACCAATCCTAACCCAAATTCTAACCCTAACCCTAAACCTAACCCTAACCCAAACCCAAACCCAAACATTAACCCTAACCCGAAGACTAACTTTAACGCTAACCCAAACCCTAACCCAAACCCGAACCGTAACCCTAACCCTAACCCTAACCCCTAACCCTAACCATAACCTTAACCCTAACACAAAGCCTAACCCAAACCCTAACCCTAACCCTAACCCTTTCCCGAACCCTAACCCTAAACCCTAAACCCTAAACCTAACCCTAAGCCTAACCCAAACCCTAACACTAACCCTAACCCAAACCCAAACCCTAAACCTTAACCCTAACCTTAATCCTAACCCTAACCCTAACCCTAAATCACCCCTAACCCTAACCCTAACCCAAACCCACACCCTAAACCTAACCATAACCCTAACCCAAACCGAAACCCTAAACCTAACCCTAACCCAAACCCAAACTTCAACCCTAACCCTAAACCAAACCCTTACCCTAACCCTAACCCTAAACCTAACCCAAACCCTAATCCTAACACTAACCCTAACACTAACCCTAATCCTAACCCTAACACAAACCCTAACCCTAACAGTTACCCTAACCCTAACCATATCCCAAACCCTAATACTAACCCAAACCTTAACCCTAACGCTAACCCTAACCCTAATCCTAACAAAAACCCAAAGCCTAATCCTAACAGTAACCCTAACCCTAATCCTAAACTTATCCCTAACCCTAAAGCAAACCCAAACCCTAACCGTAACCCTAACCCTCACCCTATCCCAAACTCCTAAACCTAAACCTAATCCTAACCGTAACCCTAACCCTAACCCGAAACCTAAACGTAACCCTAACCCTAACTCCTAACCCTAACCCGAACCCAAACCCTAACCATAACTCTAACCCTAACCCTACACCTAACCCCAACCCAAGCCCAAACACTAACAGTAAACCTAACCCTAACCCTAACACAAACCTTAACCCTAACCATAACCCTAACCGTAACCCTAACACAAACCCTAACTCTAACCCTAACGATAAACCTAACCCTAACCTAAACTCTAACCGTAACACTAACCTTAACCCAAACCCTAACCCTAACCCTAACCCTAAACCAAACCCCAACTCTAAACCTAACTTTAACCCAAACCTAAACCTTAACCCTATCTTTAACCCTAACTCTAACCTTAAACCACACCTAAACCTAACCCTAACCCTAACCGTTCCCCTAACCCTAACACTAAACCTAAACCAAACCAAACCCTAACCCTAACCCTAACATCTAACCCAAACCCTAACCCTAACCCTAACCTAAACCCTATCCCTAACCCTAACATCTAACCCAAACCCAAACCCTAACCCTAACCCTAACCGAAACCCAAACCCTAATCCTAACACTAACCCTAACCCTAACCCTAACCCTAACCCTAACCCAAATTCTAACCCTAACCCTAAACCTAACCCTAAACCAAACCCAAACCCAAACACTAACCCTAACCCTAACCCTAACTTTAACGCTAACCCAAACCCTAACCATAACCTTAACCCTAACCCTAACCCAAACCCTAACCCTAACCCTAACCCACACCCTAAACCTAACCCAATCCCTAACCCTAACATTAACCCTAACCCAAGCCCTAAAACTAATGCTAACCCTAACCCTAACCCTAAAGCTAAACCTAACCCAAACACAAACCCTAACCGTAAGCCTAACCCAAACCTTAAAGCTAACCTAAACCCAAGACCTAACCCTAACCCAAACCCTAACCCTAACCCTAACCCTAACCCTAACCCTAACCCTAACCCACACCCTAAACCTAACCCAATCCCTAACCCTAACTCTAACCCTAAACCTAACCCAATCCCTAATCCTAACAGTAACCCTAACTCTAACCCTAACCCTAACAAAACCCAAATCCTAATCCTAACAGTAACCCTAACACTAAACCTAAGCTTAACCCTATCCCTAACCCAAACCCAAACCCTAACCGTAACCCTAACACTCACACTATCACTAACGCTTAACCCTAACCATAATCCTAACCCTAACCCTAACCCTAAGCCAAACCAAACCCTACCCCTATACCTAAACCTAACCCTAACCCAAGCCCAAACACTAACCCTAAACCTACCCGTAACCCTAACCTAAACCCTAACCCTAACCCTAACCCAAACCCTAACCCTAAACCTGACCCTAACGCTAACCCAAACCCTAAGCCTAACCCTAACACAAATCCTAACCCTAACCCTAATCCTAACCCAAGCCCTAACCCTAACCCTAATCCTAACCCTAACCCAAGCCCTAAGCCTAACCCGAAACTAAACCCAAGACCTAACCCTAACCCTAACCCTAACCCAAGCCCTAAAACTAACCCTAACCCTAATCCTAACCCAAACCTAAACCCTATCTCAAAACATAACCCTAACCTTAACCCTAACACAAACCCTAACCCAAACACTAAACCTAACCCTAACCCTAACCCTAACCCGAACCCGAACCCTAACCCTACACCCTAAACCATAACCCTAAACCTAACCCTAACTCAAACCTTAACCCTAACCCAGCCCTAACCCAAATCCTAAACCTAACCATAACCCTAACGCTAACCCTAACCCAAACCAAACCCTAACCCTAACCCTAAACGTAATCCTAACCATAACCCTAACACAAACACAAACCCTAACACTAAACCTATACCTGAACCAAACCCAAAACCTAAACGTAACCCTAACCCTAACCATAAGGCTAACCCCAACCCCTAACCCTAACCCTAACCCTAACCCTAACCTTAACCCTAACTCTAATCCTAATCCTCACCCTAACCCTAACCCTAACCCAAACCCTAACCCTAAATCTAACCCTAACCCAAACACTAAGCCTCAACCTTACTCTAACTCAAACCCAAACCCTAACCCTAATCTTAATCCTAACCCTAACCCTAGTCCTTAACCCAAGCCCTGACCCTAACCCTAACCCTAACCCTAACCCAAGCCCTAAAACTATCCCTAACCATAACCCTAACCCAAACCTAAATCCGAACTCAAACCCTAACCCTAACCCTAACCCGAACCCAAACCTAAATCCTAACGCTAAATCTAACCCTAACCCAAACCCTATCCCTAACCCTAACACTAACCCTAACCCAAACCAAACCCTAACTCTCATCCTAACCCTAAACCTAAACCTCAACCAACCTCTAACCCTAACACTAAACCTAATCCTAACACAAAACGTAACCCTTACCCTATCCGTAACACTAACCCCAAACCAAACCAAAACCTAACGCTAACCCTAACCCTAACACTAACCCAAAACCTAACCCTAACCCAAACCCAAACTTCAACCCTAACCCTAACCCAAACCCTAACCCTAAACCTAACCCTAACCCAAACCCTAATCCTAACACAAACCCTAACCCTAACCCTAATCCTAACCCTAACACAAACCCTAAATCTAACCCTTACCCTAACCCTAACCCTATCGCAAACCCTAACACTAACCCAAACCCTAACCCTAACCCTAAAAAAACCCAAACCCTAATCCTAACAGTAACCCTAACCCTAACCCTAACCTTAACCCTAACCTAAACCCTAACCCTAACCCTAACCCTAACCCTATCCCGAACCCTAACCCTAAACCCTAAACCCTAAACCTAACACAAACCCTAACACTAACCCTAACCCAAATCCTAACCCTAACCCTAAACCTAACCCTAACCCAAACCCATACTCAAACCCTAACACTAACCCTAACCTAAACCTTAACCCTAACCTTAATCCTAACCCTAACCCTAACCCTAAACCACCCCTAACCCTAACCCTAACCCAAACCCACACCCTAAACCTAACCATAACCCTAACCCTAACCCTAACCCTAACCGAAACACTAACCCTAAACCTAACCCAAACCCAAACTTCAACCCTAAGCCTAACCCAAACCCTTACCCTAACCCTAACCCTAACCCTAACCAAAACCAAAACCCTAATCCTAACACTAACCATAACCCTAACCCTAATCCTAACCCTAACACAAAACCTAACCCTAACCCTTACCCTAACCTTAACCCTATCCCAAACCCTAACACTAACCCAAATGCTAACCCTAAAACTAACCCTAACCCTAAGAAAAACCCAAACCCTAATCCTCACAGTAACACTAATCCTAATCCTATTATTATCCCTAACTCTATCCCAAACCCAAACCCTAACCGTAACTCTATTCCTCATCCTATCCCTAACGCCTAACCCTAACCCTAATCCTAAACCTGACCCTAACCCTCAAACAAAACCTAACAGTAACCCTAACGCTAACCCCTAACCCTAACCCTAACGTTAACCCTAACCCAAACCCTAACCCAAACCCTAACCCTAACCCTAACCCTAACCCTATCCCGAACCGTAACCCTAAACCCTAAACCCTAAACCTAAACCAAACCCTAACACTAACCCTAACCCAAATCCGAACCCTAACCCTAAACCTAACCCTAAACCAAACCCATAATCAAACCCTAACCCTAACCCTAACCCTAACCTTAACCCAAACCCAAACCCTAACCAAAACACCTACCCTAACCCTAACCCTAACCCAAAACCTAAACCTAACCATAACCATAACACTAACCCTAACCCAAACCAAACCCTAAACCTAACCCTAACCATAAGCCTAACCATAACCGTAAACAAAACCCAAACACTAACCCTAAACCTAAAACTGACCCAAACCCAAACCCTAAACCTAACCCTTACCCTAACCGTAAACCTAACCGCTAACCCCTAACACTAACCCTAACCCTTACCCTAAAACTAAACCTAACCCTAACTCTAACTCTAACCCTAACCCTAAACCTAACCCTAACCCTAACCCCTAAAACTAACTCTAACCTTAACCCTAAACCAAACCCTAACCCAAACCCTAACCCTAATCCTAACACAAGCCCGAACCCTAACCCTAATCCTAACCCTAACCCAAGCCCTAAGCCTAACCCGAAACTCAACCCAAGACCTAACCCTAACCCTTACCCTAACCCAAGCCCTAAAACTAACCCTAACCCTAATCCTAACCCAATCCTAAACCCTATCACAAAACGTAACCCTAACACAAACACTAACCCTAACCCTAACCCTAACCCTAACCCTAACCCTAACCCTAACCCACACCCTAAACCTAACCCAATCCCTAACCCTAACTCTAACCCTAAACCTAACCCAATCCCTAATCCCTACAGTAACCCTAACTCTAACCCTAACCCTAACAAAACCCAAATCCTAATCCTAACAGTAACCCTAACACTAAACCTAAGCTTAACCCTATCCCTAACCCAAAACCAAACCCTAACCGTAACCCTAACACTCACACTATCACTAACGCTTAACCCTAACCATAATCCTAACCCTAACCCTAACCCTAAGCCAAACCAAACCCTACCCCTATACCTAAACCTAACCCTAACCCAAGCCCAAACACTAACCCTAAACCTACCCGTAACCCTAACCCAAACCCTAACCCTAACCCTAACCCAAACCCTAACCCTAAACCTGACCCTAACGCTAACCCAAACCCTAAGCCTAACCCTAACACAAATCCTAACCCTAACCCTAATCCTAACCCAAGCCCTAACCCTAACCCTAATCCTAACCCTAACCCAAGCCCTAAGCCTAACCCGAAACTAAACCCAAGACCTAACCCTAACCCTAACCCTAACCCAAGCCCTAAAACTAACCCTAACCCTAATCCTAACCCAAACCTAAACCCTATCTCAAAACATAACCCTAACCTTAACCCTAACACAAACCCTAACCCAAACACTAAACCTAACCCTAACCCTAACCCTAACCCGAACCCGAACCCTAACCCTACACCCTAAACCATAACCCTAAACCTAACCCTAACTCAAACCTTAACCCTAACCCAGCCCTAACCCAAATCCTAAACCTAACCATAACCCTAACGCTAACCCTAACCCAAACCAAACCCTAACCCTAACCCTAAACGTAATCCTAACCATAACCCTAACACAAACACAAACCCTAACACTAAACCTATACCTGAACCAAACCCAAAACCTAAACGTAACCCTAACCCTAACCATAAGGCTAACCCCAACCCCTAACCCTAACCCTAACCCTAACCCTAACCTTAACCCTAACTCTAATCCTAATCCTCACCCTAACCCTAACCCTAACCCAAACCCTAACCCTAAATCTAACCCTAACCCAAACACTAAGCCTCAACCTTACTCTAACTCAAACCCAAACCCTAACCCTAATCTTAATCCTAACCCTAACCCTAGTCCTTAACCCAAGCCCTGACCCTAACCCTAACCCTAACCCTAACCCAAGCCCTAAAACTATCCCTAACCATAACCCTAACCCAAACCTAAATCCGAACTCAAGCCCTTACCCTAGCCCTCTCTCGATCCCATAGCTAAATCCTATCGCTAATTCTATATCTAAACCAGACCCTATCCCTAACCCTAGCAGTAGGGCTAAACCAAACCAAACCCTAACTCTCATCCTAACCCTAAACCTAAACCTCAACCAACCTCTAACCCTAACACTAAACCTAATCCTAACACAAAACGTAACCCTTACCCTATCCGTAACACTAACCCCAAACCAAACCAAAACCTAACGCTAACCCTAACCCTAACACTAACCCAAAACCTAACCCTAACCCAAACCCAAACTTCAACCCTAACCCTAACCCAAACCCTAACCCTAAACCTAACCCTAACCCAAACCCTAATCCTAACACAAACCCTAACCCTAACCCTAATCCTAACCCTAACACAAACCCTAAATCTAACCCTTACCCTAACCCTAACCCTATCGCAAACCCTAACACTAACCCAAACCCTAACCCTAACCCTAAAAAAACCCAAACCCTAATCCTAACAGTAACCCTAACCCTAACCCTAACCTTAACCCTAACCTAAACCCTAACCCTAACCCTAACCCTAACCCTATCCCGAACCCTAACCCTAAACCCTAAACCCTAAACCTAACACAAACCCTAACACTAACCCTAACCCAAATCCTAACCCTAACCCTAAACCTAACCCTAACCCAAACCCATACTCAAACCCTAACACTAACCCTAACCTAAACCTTAACCCTAACCTTAATCCTAACCCTAACCCTAACCCTAAACCACCCCTAACCCTAACCCTAACCCAAACCCACACCCTAAACCTAACCATAACCCTAACCCTAACCCTAACCCTAACCGAAACACTAACCCTAAACCTAACCCAAACCCAAACTTCAACCCTAAGCCTAACCCAAACCCTTACCCTAACCCTAACCCTAACCCTAACCAAAACCAAAACCCTAATCCTAACACTAACCATAACCCTAACCCTAATCCTAACCCTAACACAAAACCTAACCCTAACCCTTACCCTAACCTTAACCCTATCCCAAACCCTAACACTAACCCAAATGCTAACGCTAAAACTAACCCTAACCCTAAGAAAAACCCAAACCCTAATCCTCACAGTAACCCTAACCCTAATCCTAACCTTATCCCTAACTCTAACCCAAACCCAAACCCTAACCGTAACTCTAACCCTCACCCTATCCCTAACGCCTAACCCTAACCCTAATCCTAAACCTGACCCTAACCCTCAAACAAAACCTAACAGTAACCCTAACGCTAACCCCTAACCCTAACCCTAACGTTAACCCTAACCCAAACCCTAACCCAAACCCTAACCCTAACCCTAACCCTAACCCTATCCCGAACCGTAACCCTAAACCCTAAACCCTAACCCTAACCCAAACCCTAACACTAACCCTAACCCAAATCCGAACCCTAACCCTAAACCTAACCCTAAAACAAACCCATAAACAAACCCTAACCCTAACCCTAACCCTAACCTTAACCCAAACCCAAACCCTAACCAAAACACCTACCCTAACCCTAACCCTAACCCAAAACCTAAACCTAACCATAACCATAACACTAACCCTAACCCAAACCAAACCCTAAACCTAACCCTAACCATAAGCCTAACCATAACCGTAAACAAAACCCAAACACTAACCCTAAACCTAAAACTGACCCAAACCCAAACCCTAAACCTAACCCTTACCCTAACCGTAAACCTAACCGCTAACCCCTAACACTAACCCTAACCCTTACCCTAAAACTAAACCTAACCCTAACTCTAACTCTAACCCTAACCCTAAACCTAACCCTAACCCTAACCCCTAAAACTAACTCTAACCTTAACCCTAAACCAAACCCTAACCCAAACCCTAACCCTAATCCTAACCCAAGCCCGAACCCTAACCCTAATCCTAACCCTAACCCAAGCCCTAAGCCTAACCCGAAACTAAACCCAAGACCTAACCCTAACCCTAACCCTAACCCAAGCCCTAAAACTAACCCTAACCCTAATCCTAACCCAAACCTAAACCCTATCTCAAAACGTAACCCTAACACAAACACTAACCCTAACCCTAACCATAACCATAACCCTAACCCGAACCCTAACCCTACACCCTAAACCATAACCCTAAACCTAACCCTAACTGTAACCCTAATCCTAAACCTAAACCTAACCCAAACCCTAACACTATACCTTACTCTAACGAAAACGCAAACCGGAAACCTAATCCTAACCCAAATCCTAACCCTAACCCTAACCCTAAACCAAACCTAAACCCTAAGCCTAACCCTAACCCAAACCCTGACACCAATCCTAACCCAAATTCTAACCCTAACCCTAAACCTAACCCTAACCCAAACCCAAACCCAAACACTAACCCTAACCCGAAGACTAACTTTAACGCTAACCCAAACCCTAACCCAAACCCGAACCGTAACCCTAACCCTAACCCTAACCCCTAACCCTAACCATAACCTTAACCCTAACACAAAGCCTAACCCAAACCCTAACCCTAACCCTAACCCTTTCCCGAACCCTAACCCTAAACCCTAAACCCTAAACCTAACCCTAAGCCTAACCCAAACCCTAACACTAACCCTAACCCAAACCCAAACCCTAAACCTTAACCCTAACCTTAATCCTAACCCTAACCCTAACCCTAAATCACCCCTAACCCTAACCCTAACCCAAACCCACACCCTAAACCTAACCATAACCCTAACCCAAACCGAAACCCTAAACCTAACCCTAACCCAAACCCAAACTTCAACCCTAACCCTAAACCAAACCCTTACCCTAACCCTAACCCTAAACCTAACCCAAACCCTAATCCTAACACTAACCCTAACACTAACCCTAATCCTAACCCTAACACAAACCCTAACCCTAACAGTTACCCTAACCCTAACCATATCCCAAACCCTAATACTAACCCAAACCTTAACCCTAACGCTAACCCTAACCCTAATCCTAACAAAAACCCAAAGCCTAATCCTAACAGTAACCCTAACCCTAATCCTAAACTTATCCCTAACCCTAAAGCAAACCCAAACCCTAACCGTAACCCTAACCCTCACCCTATCCCAAACTCCTAAACCTAAACCTAATCCTAACCGTAACCCTAACCCTAACCCGAAACCTAAACGTAACCCTAACCCTAACTCCTAACCCTAACCCGAACCCAAACCCTAACCATAACTCTAACCCTAACCCTACACCCAACCCCCACCCAAGCCCAAACACTAACAGTAAACCTAACCCTAACCCTAACACAAACCTTAACCCTAACCATAACCCTAACCGTAACCCTAACACAAACCCTAACTCTAACCCTAACGATAAACCTAACCCTAACCTAAACTCTAACCGTAACACTAACCTTAACCCAAACCCTAACCCTAACCCTAACCCTAAACCAAACCCCAACTCTAAACCTAACTGTAACCCAAACCTAAACCTTAACCCTATCTTTAACCCTAACTCTAACCTTAAACCACACCTAAACCTAACCCTAACCCTAACCGTTCCCCTAACCCTAACACTAAACCTAAACCAAACCAAACCCTAACCCTAACCCTAACATCTAACCCAAACCCTAACCCTAACCCTAACCTAAACCCTATCCCTAACCCTAACATCTAACCCAAACCCTAACCCTAACCCTAACCCTAACCGAAACCCAAACCCTAATCCTAACACTAACCCTAACCCTAACCCTAACCCTAACCCTAACCCAAATTCTAACCCTAACCCTAAACCTAACCCTAAACCAAACCCAAACCCAAACACTAACCCTAACCCTAACCCTAACTTTAACGCTAACCCAAACCCTAACCATAACCTTAACCCTAACCCTAACCCAAACCCTAACCCTAACCCTAACCCACACCCTAAACCTAACCCAATCCCTAACCCTAACATTAACCCTAACCCAAGCCCTAAAACTAATGCTAACCCTAACCCTAACCCTAAAGCTAAACCTAACCCAAACACAAACCCTAACCGTAAGCCTAACCCAAACCTTAAAGCTAACCTAAACCCAAGACCTAACCCTAACCCAAACCCTAACCCTAACCCTAACCCTAACCCTAACCCTAACCCTAACCCACACCCTAAACCTAACCCAATCCCTAACCCTAACTCTAACCCTAAACCTAACCCAATCCCTAATCCTAACAGTAACCCTAACTCTAACCCTAACCCTAACAAAACCCAAATCCTAATCCTAACAGTAACCCTAACACTAAACCTAAGCTTAACCCTATCCCTAACCCAAACCCAAACCCTAACCGTAACCCTAACACTCACACTATCACTAACGCTTAACCCTAACCATAATCCTAACCCTAACCCTAACCCTAAGCCAAACCAAACCCTACCCCTATACCTAAACCTAACCCTAACCCAAGCCCAAACACTAACCCTAAACCTACCCGTAACCCTAACCCAAACCCTAACCCTAACCCTAACCCAAACCCTAACCCTAAACCTGACCCTAACGCTAACCCAAACCCTAAGCCTAACCCTAACACAAATCCTAACCCTAACCCTAGTCCTAACCCAAGCCCTAACCCTATCCCTAATCCTAACCCTAACCCAAGCCCTAAGCCTAACCCGAAACTAAACCCAAGACCTAACCCTAACCCTAACCCTAACCCAAGCCCTAAAACTAACCCTAACCCTAATCCTAACCCAAACCTAAACCCTATCTCAAAACATAACCCTAACCTTAACCCTAACACAAACCCTAACCCAAACACTAAACCTAACCCTAACCCTAACCCTAACCCGAACCCGAACCCTAACCCTACACCCTAAACCATAACCCTAAACCTAACCCTAACTCAAACCTTAACCCTAACCCAGCCCTAACCCAAATCCTAAACCTAACCATAACCCTAACGCTAACCCTAACCCAAACCAAACCCTAACCCTAACCCTAAACGTAATCCTAACCATAACCCTAACACAAACACAAACCCTAACACTAAACCTATACCTGAACCAAACCCAAAACCTAAACGTAACCCTAACCCTAACCATAAGGCTAACCCCAACCCCTAACCCTAACCCTAACCCTAACCCTAACCTTAACCCTAACTCTAATCCTAATCCTCACCCTAACCCTAACCCTAACCCAAACCCTAACCCTAAATCTAACCCTAACCCAAACACTAAGCCTCAACCTTACTCTAACTCAAACCCAAACCCTAACCCTAATCTTAATCCTAACCCTAACCCTAGTCCTTAACCCAAGCCCTGACCCTAACCCTAACCCTAACCCTAACCCAAGCCCTAAAACTATCCCTAACCATAACCCTAACCCAAACCTAAATCCGAACTCAAACCCTAACCCTAACCCTAACCCGAACCCAAACCTAAATCCTAACGCTAAATCTAACCCTAACCCAAACCCTATCCCTAACCCTAACACTAACCCTAACCCAAACCAAACCCTAACTCTCATCCTAACCCTAAACCTAAACCTCAACCAACCTCTAACCCTAACACTAAACCTAATCCTAACACAAAACGTAACCCTTACCCTATCCGTAACACTATCCCCAACCCAAACCAAAACCTAACGCTAACCCTAACCCTAACACTAACCCAAAACCTAACCCTAACCCAAACCCAAACTTCAACCCTAACCCTAACCCAAACCCTAACCCTAAACCTAACCCTAACCCAAACCCTAATCCTAACACAAACCCTAACCCTAACCCTAATCCTAACCCTAACACAAACCCTAAATCTAACCCTTACCCTAACCCTAACCCTATCGCAAACCCTAACACTAACCCAAACCCTAACCCTAACCCTAAAAAAACCCAAACCCTAATCCTAACAGTAACCCTAACCCTAACCCTAACCTTAACCCTAACCTAAACCCTAACCCTAACCCTAACCCTAACCCTATCCCGAACCCTAACCCTAAACCCTAAACCCTAAACCTAACACAAACCCTAACACTAACCCTAACCCAAATCCTAACCCTAACCCTAAACCTAACCCTAACCCAAACCCATACTCAAACCCTAACACTAACCCTAACCTAAACCTTAACCCTAACCTTAATCCTAACCCTAACCCTAACCCTAAACCACCCCTAACCCTAACCCTAACCCAAACCCACACCCTAAACCTAACCATAACCCTAACCCTAACCCTAACCCTAACCGAAACACTAACCCTAAACCTAACCCAAACCCAAACTTCAACCCTAAGCCTAACCCAAACCCTTACCCTAACCCTAACCCTAACCCTAACCAAAACCAAAACCCTAATCCTAACACTAACCATAACCCTAACCCTAATCCTAACCCTAACACAAAACCTAACCCTAACCCTTACCCTAACCTTAACCCTATCCCAAACCCTAACACTAACCCAAATGCTAACCCTAAAACTAACCCTAACCCTAAGAAAAACCCAAACCCTAATCCTCACAGTAACCCTAACCCTAATCCTAACCTTATCCCTAACTCTAACCCAAACCCAAACCCTAACCGTAACTCTAACCCTCACCCTATCCCTAACGCCTAACCCTAACCCTAATCCTAAACCTGACCCTAACCCTCAAACAAAACCTAACAGTAACCCTAACGCTAACCCCTAACCCTAACCCTAACGTTAACCCTAACCCAAACCCTAACCCAAACCCTAACCCTAACCCTAACCCTAACCCTATCCCGAACCGTAACCCTAAACCCTAAACCCTAACCCTAACCCAAACCCTAACACTAACCCTAACCCAAATCCGAACCCTAACCCTAAACCTAACCCTAAACCAAACCCATAATCAAACCCTAACCCTAACCCTAACCCTAACCTTAACCCAAACCCAAACCCTAACCAAAACACCTACCCTAACCCTAACCCTAACCCAAAACCTAAACCTAACCATAACCATAACACTAACCCTAACCCAAACCAAACCCTAAACCTAACCCTAACCATAAGCCTAACCATAACCGTAAACAAAACCCAAACACTAACCCTAAACCTAAAACTGACCCAAACCCAAACCCTAAACCTAACCCTTACCCTAACCGTAAACCTAACCGCTAACCCCTAACACTAACCCTAACCCTTACCCTAAAACTAAACCTAACCCTAACTCTAACTCTAACCCTAACCCTAAACCTAACCCTAACCCTAACCCCTAAAACTAACTCTAACCTTAACCCTAAACCAAACCCTAACCCAAACCCTAACCCTAATCCTAACCCAAGCCCGAACCCTAACCCTAATCCTAACCCTAACCCAAGCCCTAAGCCTAACCCGAAACTAAACCCAAGACCTAACCCTAACCCTATCCCTAACCCAAGCCCTAAAACTAACCCTAACCCTAATCCTAACCCAAACCTAAACCCTATCTCAAAACGTAACCCTAACACAAACACTAACCCTAACCCTAACCATAACCATAACCCTAACCCGAACCCTAACCCTACACCCTAAACCATAACCCTAAACCTAACCCTAACTGTAACCCTAATCCTAAACCTAAACCTAACCCAAACCCTAACACTATACCTTACTCTAACGAAAACGCAAAGCGTAAACCTAATCCTAACCCAAATCCTAACGCTAACCCTAACCCTAAACCAAACCTAAACCCTAAGCCTAACCCTAACCCAAACCCTGACACCAATCCTAACCCAAATTCTAACCCTAACCCTAAACCTAACCCTAACCCAAACCCAAACCCAAACACTAACCCTAACCCGAAGACTAACTTTAACGCTAACCCAAACCCTAACCCAAACCCGAACCGTAACCCTAACCCTAACCCTAACCCCTAACCCTAACCATAACCTTAACCCTAACACAAAGCCTAACCCAAACCCTAACCCTAACCCTAACCCTTTCCCGAACCCTAACCCTAAACCCTAAACCCTAAACCTAACCCTAAGCCTAACCCAAACCCTAACACTAACCCTAACCCAAACCCAAACCCTAAACCTTAACCCTAACCTTAATCCTAACCCTAACCCTAACCCTAAATCACCCCTAACCCTAACCCTAACCCAAACCCACACCCTAAACCTAACCATAACCCTAACCCAAACCGAAACCCTAAACCTAACCCTAACCCCTACCCAAACTTCTACCCTAACCCTAAACCAAAACCTTACCCCAACCCTAACCCTAAACCTAACCCAAACCCTAATCCTAACACTAACCCTAACACTAACCCTAATCCTAACCCTAACACAAACCCTAACCCTAACAGTTACCCTAACCCTAACCATATCCCAAACCCTAATACTAACCCAAACCTTAACCCTAACGCTAACCCTAACCCTAATCCTAACAAAAACCCAAAGCCTAATCCTAACAGTAACCCTAACCCTAATCCTAAACTTATCCCTAACCCTAAAGCAAACCCAAACCCTAACCGTAACCCTAACCCTCACCCTATCCCAAACTCCTAAACCTAAACCTAATCCTAACCGTAACCCTAACCCTAACCCGAAACCTAAACGTAACCCTAACCCTAACTCCTAACCCTAACCCGAACCCAAACCCTAACCATAACTCTAACCCTAACCCTACACCTAACCCCAACCCAAGCCCAAACACTAACAGTAAACCTAACCCTAACCCTAACACAAACCTTAACCCTAACCATAACCCTAACCGTAACCCTAACACAAACCCTAACTCTAACCCTAACGATAAACCTAACCCTAACCTAAACTCTAACCGTAACACTAACCTTAACCCAAACCCTAACCCTAACCCTAAACCAAACCCCAACTCTAAACCTAACTGTAACCCAAACCTAAACCTTAACCCTATCTTTAACCCTAACTCTAACCTTAAACCACACCTAAACCTAACCCTAACCCTAACCGTTCCCCTAACCCTAACACTAAACCTAAACCAAACCAAACCCTAACCCTAACCCTAACATCTAACCCAAACCCTAACCCTAACCCTAACCTAAACCCTATCCCTAACCCTAACATCTAACCCAAACCCTAACCCTAACCCTAACCCTAACCGAAACCCAAACCCTAATCCTAACACTAACCCTAACCCTAACCCTAACCCTAACCCTAACCCAAATTCTAACCCTAACCCTAAACCTAACCCTAAACCAAACCCAAACCCAAACACTAACCCTAACCCTAACCCTAACTTTAACGCTAACCCAAACCCTAACCATAACCTTAACCCTAACCCTAACCCAAACCCTAACCCTAACCCTAACCCACACCCTAAACCTAACCCAATCCCTAACCCTAACATTAACCCTAACCCAAGCCCTAAAACTAATGCTAACCCTAACCCTAACCCTAAAGCTAAACCTAACCCAAACACAAACCCTAACCGTAAGCCTAACCCAAACCTTAAAGCTAACCTAAACCCAAGACCTAACCCTAACCCAAACCCTAACCCTAACCCTAACCCTAACCCTAACCCTAACCCTAACCCACACCCTAAACCTAACCCAATCCCTAACCCTAACTCTAACCCTAAACCTAACCCAATCCCTAATCCTAACAGTAACCCTAACTCTAACCCTAACCCTAACAAAACCCAAATCCTAATCCTAACAGTAACCCTAACACTAAACCTAAGCTTAACCCTATCCCTAACCCAAACCCAAACCCTAACCGTAACCCTAACACTCACACTATCACTAACGCTTAACCCTAACCATAATCCTAACCCTAACCCTAACCCTAAGCCAAACCAAACCCTACCCCTATACCTAAACCTAACCCTAACCCAAGCCCAAACACTAACCCTAAACCTACCCGTAACCCTAACCCAAACCCTAACCCTAACCCTAACCCAAACCCTAACCCTAAACCTGACCCTAACGCTAACCCAAACCCTAAGCCTAACCCTAACACAAATCCTAACCCTAACCCTAATCCTAACCCAAGCCCTAACCCTAACCCTAATCCTAACCCTAACCCAAGCCCTAAGCCTAACCCGAAACTAAACCCAAGACCTAACCCTAACCCTAACCCTAACCCAAGCCCTAAAACTAACCCTAACCCTAATCCTAACCCAAACCTAAACCCTATCTCAAAACATAACCCTAACCTTAACCCTAACACAAACCCTAACCCAAACACTAAACCTAACCCTAACCCTAACCCTAACCCGAACCCGAACCCTAACCCTACACCCTAAACCATAACCCTAAACCTAACCCTAACTCAAACCTTAACCCTAACCCAGCCCTAACCCAAATCCTAAACCTAACCATAACCCTAACGCTAACCCTAACCCAAACCAAACCCTAACCCTAACCCTAAACGTAATCCTAACCATAACCCTAACACAAACACAAACCCTAACACTAAACCTATACCTGAACCAAACCCAAAACCTAAACGTAACCCTAACCCTAACCATAAGGCTAACCCCAACCCCTAACCCTAACCCTAACCCTAACCCTAACCTTAACCCTAACTCTAATCCTAATCCTCACCCTAACCCTAACCCTAACCCAAACCCTAACCCTAAATCTAACCCTAACCCAAACACTAAGCCTCAACCTTACTCTAACTCAAACCCAAACCCTAACCCTAATCTTAATCCTAACCCTAACCCTAGTCCTTAACCCAAGCCCTGACCCTAACCCTAACCCTAACCCTAACCCAAGCCCTAAAACTATCCTTAACCATAACCCTAACCCAAACCTAAATCCGAACTCAAACCCTAACCCTAACCCTAACCCGAACCCAAACCTAAATCCTAACGCTAAATCTAACCCTAACCCAAACCCTATCCCTAACCCTAACACTAACCCTAACCCAAACCAAACCCTAACTCTCATCCTAACCCTAAACCTAAACCTCAACCAACCTCTAACCCTAACACTAAACCTAATCCTAACACAAAACGTAACCCTTACCCTATCCGTAACACTAACCCCAAACCAAACCAAAACCTAACGCTAACCCTAACCCTAACACTAACCCAAAACCTAACCCTAACCCAAACCCAAACTTCAACCCTAACCCTAACCCAAACCCTAACCCTAAACCTAACCCTAACCCAAACCCTAATCCTAACACAAACCCTAACCCTAACCCTATCGCAAACCCTAACACTAACCCAAACCCTAACCCTAACCCTAAAAAAACCCAAACCCTAATCCTAACAGTAACCCTAACCCTAACCCTAACCTTAACCCTAACCTAAACCCTAACCCTAACCCTAACCCTAACCCTATCCCGAACCCTAACCCTAAACCCTAAACCCTAAACCTAACACAAACCCTAACACTAACCCTAACCCAAATCCTAACCCTAACCCTAAACCTAACCCTAACCCAAACCCATACTCAAACCCTAACACTAACCCTAACCTAAACCTTAACCCTAACCTTAATCCTAACCCTAACCCTAACCCTAAACCACCCCTAACCCTAACCCTAACCCAAACCCACACCCTAAACCTAACCATAACCCTAACCCTAACCCTAACCCTAACCGAAACACTAACCCTAAACCTAACCCAAACCCAAACTTCAACCCTAAGCCTAACCCAAACCCTTACCCTAACCCTAACCCTAACCAAAACCAAAACCCTAATCCTAACACTAACCATAACCCTAACCCTAATCCTAACCCTAACACAAAACCTAACCCTAACCCTTACCCTAACCTTAACCCTATCCCAAACCCTAACACTAACCCAAATGCTAACCCTAAAACTAACCCTAACCCTAAGAAAAACCCAAACCCTAATCCTCACAGTAACCCTAACCCTAATCCTAACCTTATCCCTAACTCTAACCCAAACCCAAACCCTAACCGTAACTCTAACCCTCACCCTATCCCTAACGCCTAACCCTAACCCTAATCCTAAACCTGACCCTAACCCTCAAACAAAACCTAACAGTAACCCTAACGCTAACCCCTAACCCTAACCCTAACGTTAACCCTAACCCAAACCCTAACCCAAACCCTAACCCTAACCCTAACCCTAACCCTATCCCGAACCGTAACCCTAAACCCTAAACCCTAACCCTAACCCAAACCCTAACACTAACCCTAACCCAAATCCGAACCCTAACACTAAACCTAACCCTAAACCAAACCCATAATCAAACCCCAACCCTAACCCAAACCCTAACCTTAACCCAAACCCAAACCCCAACCAAAACACCAACCCTAACCCTAACCCTAACCCAAAACCTAAACCTAACCATAACCATAACACTAACCCTAACCCAAACCAAACCCTAAACCTAACCCTAACCATAAGCCTAACCATAACCGTAAACAAAACCCAAACACTAACCCTAAACCTAAAACTGACCCAAACCCAAACCCTAAACCTAACCCTTACCCTAACCGTAAACCTAACCGCTAACCCCTAACACTAACCCTAACCCTTACCCTAAAACTAAACCTAACCCTAACTCTAACTCTAACCCTAACCCTAAACCTAACCCTAACCCTAACCCCTAAAACTAACTCTAACCTTAACCCTAAACCAAACCCTAACCCAAACCCTAACCCTAAGCCTAACCCTATCCCGAACCCTAACCCTAAACCCTAAACCCTAACCCTAAACCTAACACTAACCCAAACACTAACACTAACCCTAATCCAAATCCTAACCCTAACCCTAAACCTAACCCTAACCCAAACCCATACACAAACCCTAACCCTAACCCTAACCCTAAACCTAACCATAACCATAACACTAACCCTAACACAAACCAAACCCTAAACCTAACCCTAACCATAAGCCTAACCATAACCGTAAACAAAACCCAAACCCTAACCCTAAACCTAAACCTGACCCAAACCCAAACCCTAAACCTAACCCTTACCCTAACCATAAAGCAAACCGCTAACCCCTAACACTAACCCTAACCCTAACCCTAAACCTAAACCTAACCCAAACCCTAACCCTATCCCTTACTCTAACCCAAATGCAAACACTAAACCTAACCCAAACCCTAAAACTAAACCTAACCCAAACCCAAACCCTAACCCTAAGCCTAACCCAAACCCTAAACCTAACCTAAACCAAAGCCCTAACCGTAACTCTAACCCTAACCCAAGCCGTAAAACTAACCCTAACCCTAACCCTATCCCAAACCTAAACCCTAACCCAAACCCTAACCCTAACCCTAACCCTAAACCAAACCTAAACTCTAACCCTAACCTTAACCCTAACCCTGACCTAAACCCTATCCCTAAACCTAACACTAACCCTACCCCAAACCAATCCCTAACCCTAACCCTAACCCTAACCCTAATACAACCTCTAACAATAACCCTAAACCTAACTCTAACTCGAAACCTAACCCCTACCCTATCCGTGACATTAACCCTAACCCAAACCAAACCCTGACTCTAACCCTAACGCAAAACCAAAACCTAAACCTAACCCTAATCCTAAACCTAACCCTAACCCTAACCCTAACCCTAACCCTAACCCCAACCCTAACCCTAAACCTAACCCTAAACCAAACCCTAACTTTAAACCTAACTCTAACCCAAACCTAAACCTTAACCCTAACCTTAATCCTAACCCTAACCCTAACCCTAAACCAACCCTAACCCTAACCCTAACCCAAACCCACACCCTAAACCTAACCATAACCATAACCCTAACCCTAACCGAAACACTAACCCTAACCCTAACCCAAACCCAAACTTCAACCCTAACCCTAACCCAAACCCTTACCCTAACCCTAACCCTAACCCTAACCCAAACCCTAATCCTAACACTAACACTAACCCTAACCCTAATCCTAACCCTAACACAAAACCTAACCCTAACCGTTACCCTAAACCTTACCCTATCCCAAAACCTAACACTAACCAAAACCCTAACCCTAACACTAAACATAACCCTAACAAAAACCCAAACCCTAATCCTCACAGTAACCCTAACCCTAATCCTAACCTTATCCCTAACACTAACCCAAACTCATAGCCTAACCGTAACCCTAACCCTCACCCTATCCCTAACCCTAACCCTAACCCTAATCCTAAACCTGACCCTAACCCTCACCCGAAACCTAACCATAACCCTAACGCTAACCCCTAACACTAACCCTAACGTTAACCCTAAACCAAACCCTAATCCAAACCCTAACCCTAACCCTAATCCTAACCCTATCCTCAACCCTAACCCTAAATCCTAAACCCTAACCTTAACCCAAACTCTAACACTAACCCTAACCGAAATCCTAACCCTAACTCTAAACCTAACCCTAACCCAAACCCATAATCAAACCCTAACCCTAACCCTAACCCTAACCTTAACCCAAACCCAAACCCTAACCAAAACCCCTACCCTAACCCTAACCCTAACCCAAAACCTAAACCAAACTATAACCATAACACTAACCCTAACCCAAACCACACCCTAAACCTAACCCTAACCATAAGCCTAACCATAACCGTAAACAAAACCCAAACCCTAACCCTAAACCTAAACCTGACCCAAAACCAAACCCTAAACATAACCCTTACCCTAACCATAAAGCTAACCGCTAACCCGTAACCCTAACCCTAACCCTAACCCTAACCCTAACCCTAACACTAAACCTAACCCTAAATCTAACCCTAACCCTAAACCTAAACCTAACCCTAACCCTAACCCTAACCCAAACCCGAACCCTAACCCTAACCCTAACCCTAACCCTAACCCCTAACCCTAACCATAACCTTAACCCTAACCCTAAACCTAACCCTAACTCTAACCCTAACACTAACCCTAAACCTAACCCTAACCCAAACCCAAACCCAAACCCTAACCCTACCCCGAACTTTAACCCTAACCCAAACCCTAACCCAAACCCGAAACCTAACCCTAACCCTAACCCCTAACCCTAACCATAACCTTAAACCTAACCCAAAGCCTAACCCAAACCCTAACCCTAACCCAAACCCTAACCCAAACCCTAACCCTAACCCTAACCATAACCCTAACCCTAACCCTAACCCTAACCCCAACCCTAACCCTAAACCTAACCCTAAACCAAACCCTAACTTTAAACCTAACTCTAACCCAAACCTAAACCTTAACCCTAACCTTAATCCTAACCCTAACCCTAACCCTAAACCAACCCTAACCCAAACCCTAACCCAAACCCTAACCCTAACCCTAACCATAACCCTAACCCTAACCCTAACCCTAACCCCAACCCTAACCCTAAACCTAACCCTAAACCAAACCCTAACTTTAAACCTAACTCTAACCCAAACCTAAACCTTAACCCTAACCTTAATCCTAACCCTAACCCTAACCCTAAACCAACCCTAACCCTAACCCTAACCCCAACCCTAACCCTAAACCTAACCCTAAACCAAACCCTAACTTTAAACCTAACTCTAACCCAAACCTAAACCTTAACCCTAACCTTAATCCTAACCCTAACCCTAACCCTAAACCAACCCTAACCCTAACCCTAACCCAAACCCACACCCTAAACTTGACCATAACTCTAACACTAACCCTAACCGTAACCGAAACCCTAACCCTAACCCTAACCCAAACCCATACTCAAACCCTAACCCTAACCCTAACCTAAACCTTAACCCTAACCTTAATCCTAACCCTAACCCTAAACCTATACCACCCCTAACCCTAACCCTAACCCAAACCCACACCCTAAACCTAACCATAACCCTAACCCTAACCCTAACCCTAACCGAAACACTAACCCTAACCCTAACCCAAACCCAAACTTCAACCCTAACCCTAACCCAAACCCTTACCCTAACCCTAACCCTAACCCTAACCCTAATCAAAACCCTAATCCTAACACTAACCATAACCCTAACCATAATCCTAACACTAACACAAAACCTAACCCTAACCCTTACCCTAACCTTAACCCTATCCCAAACCCTAACACTAACCCAAATGCTAACCCTAAAACTAACCCTAACCCTAAGAAAAACCCAAACCCTAATCCTCACAGTAACCCTAACCCTAATCGTAACCTTATCCCTAACTCTAACCCAAACCCAAACCCTAACCGTAACACTAACCCTCACCCTATCCCTAACGCCTAACCCTAACCCTAATCCTAAACCTGACCCTAACCCTCACACAAAACCTAACCGTAACCCTAACGCTAACCCCTAAACCCTAACCCTAAGGTTAACCCTAACCCAAACCCTAACCCAAACCCTAACCCTAACCCTCACCCTATCCCGAACCGTAACCCTAAACCCTAAACCCTAACCCTAACCCAAACCCTAACACTAACCCTAACCCAAATCCTAACCCTAACCCTAAACCTAACCCTAACCCAAACCCATAATCAAACCCTAACCCTAACCCTAACCCTAACCTTAACGCAAACCCAAACCCTAACCAAAACACCTACCCTAACCCTAACCCTAACCCAAAACCTAAACCTAACCATAACACTAACCCTAACCCAAACCAAACCCTAAACCTAACCCTAAACCCAAACCCTACAACTAACCCTAACCCTAAGCCTAACCCTAACCCTAACCCTAACCCTAACCTTAACGTTAACCCTAACCCAAACCCTAACCCAAACCCTAACCCTAACCCTAACCCTATCCCGAACCGTAACCCTAAACCCTAAACCCTAACCCTAACCCAAACCCTAACACTAACCCTAACCCAAATCCTAAACCTAATCCTAAACCAAACCCTAACCCAAACCCTAACCCTAAGCCTAACCCTATCCCGAACCCTAACCCTAAACCCTAAACCCTAACCCTAACCCTAACCCTAACCCAAACACTAACACTAACCCTAATCCAAATCCTAACCCTAACCCTAAACCTAACCCTAACCCAAACCCATACCCAAACCCTAACCCTAACCCTAACCGTAAACCTAACCATAACCATAACACTAACCCTAACACAAACCAAACCCTAAACCTAACCCTTACCATAAGCCTAACCATAACCGTAAACAAAACCCAAACCCTAACCCTAAACCTAAACCTGACCGAAACCCAAACCCTAAACCTAACCCTTACCCTAACCATAAAGCTAACCGCTAACCCCTAACACTAACCCTAACCCTAACCCTAAACCTAAACCTAACCCAAACCCTAACCCTATCCCTTACTCTTACCCAAATGCAAACACTAAACCTAACCCAAACCCTAAAACTAAACCTAACCCAAACCCAAACCCTAACCCTAAGCCTAAACCAAACCCTAAACCTAACCTAAACCAAAGCCCTAATCGTAACTCTAACCCTAACCCAAGCCGTAAAACTAACCCTAACCCTAACCTTATCCCAAACCTAAACCCTAACCCAAACCCTAACCCTAACCCTAACCCTAAACCAAACCTAAACTCTAACACTAAACTTAACCCTAACCCTGACCTAAACCCTATTCCTAAACCTAACACTAACCCTACCCCAAACCAATCCCTAACCCTAACCCTAACCCTAACCCTAATCCAACCTCTAGCAATAACCCTAAACCTAACTCTAACCCGAAACCTAGCCCCTACCCTATCCGTGACAATAACCCTAACCCAAACCAAACCCTAACTCTAACCCTAACGCAAAATCAAAACCTAAACCTAACCCTAATCCTAAACCTAACCCTAACCCTAACCCTAACCCTAACCCCAACCCTAACCCTAAACCTAACCCTAAACCAAACCCTAAGTTTAAACCTAACTCTAACCCAAACCTAAACCTTAACCCTAAACTTAATCCTAACCCTAACCCTAACCCTAAGCCATACCAAACCCTACCCCTATACCTAAACCTAACCCTAACCCAAGCCCAAACACTAACCCTAAACCTACCCGTAACCCTAACCCAAACCCTAACCCAAAGCCTAACCCAAACCCTAAACCTAAACATGACCCTAACGCTAACCCAAACCCTAAGCCTAACCCTAACACAAATCCTAACCCTAACCCTAATCCTAACCCAAGCCCTAACCCTAACCCTAATCCTAACCCTAACCCAAGCCCTAAGCCTAACCCGAAACTAAACCCAAGACCTAACCCTAACCCTAACCCTAACCCAAGCCCTAAAACTAACCCTAACCCTAATCCTAACCCAAACCTAAACCCTAACACAAACCCTAACCCAAACACTAACCCTAACCCTAACCCTAACCCTAACCCGAACCCGAACCCTAACCCTACACCCTAAACCATAACCCTAAACCTAACCCTAACTCAAACCTTAACCCTAACCCAGCCCTAACCCAAATCCTAAACCTAACCATAACCCTAACGCTAACCCTAACCCAAACCAAACCCTAACCCTAACCCTAAACGTAATCCTAACCATAACCCTAACACAAACACAAACCCTAACACTAAACCTATACCTGAACCAAACCCAAACCCTAAACGTAACCCTTACCCTAACCATAAGGCTAACCCCAACCCCTAACCCTAACCCTAACCCTAACCCTAACCCTAACCTTAACCCTAACTCTAATCCTAATCCTAACCCTAACCCTAACCCTAACCCAAACCCTAACCCTAAATCTAACCCTAACCCAAACACTAAGCCTCAACCTTACTCTAACTCAAACCCAAACCCTAACCCTAATCTTAATCCTAACCCTAACCCTAGTCCTTAACCCAAGCCCTGACCCTAACCCTAACCCTAACCCAAGCCCTAAAACTATCCCTAACCCTAACCCTAACCCAAACCTAAATCCGAACTCAAACCCTAACCCTAACCCTAACCCGAACCCAAACCTAAATCCTAACGCTAAATCTAACCCTAACCCAAACCCTATCCCTAACCCTAACACTAACCCTAACCCAAACCAAACCCTAACTCTCATCCTAACCCTAAACCTAAACCTCAACCAACCTCTAACCCTAACACTAAACCTAATCCTAACACAAAACGTAACCCTCACCTTATCCGTAACACTAACCCTAAACCAAAACAAAACCTAACCCTAACCCTAACCCTAACCCAAACCCAAACTTCAACCCTAACCCTAACCCAAACCCTAACCCTAAACCTAACCCTAACCCAAACCCTAATCCTAACACAAACCCTAACCCAAACCCTAATCCTAACCCTAACACAAACCCTAAATGTAACCCTTACCCTAACCCTAACCCAATCCCAAACCCTAACACTAACCCAAACCCTAACCCTAACCCTAAAAAAACCCAAACCCTAATCCTAACAGTAACCCTAACCCTAACCCTAACCTTAACCCTAAACTAAACCCTAACCCTAACCCTAACCCTAACCCTATCCCGAACCCTAACCCTAAACCCTAAACCCTAAACCTAACACAAACCCTAACACTAACCCTAACCCAAATCCTAACCCTAACCCTAAACCTAACCCTAACCCAAACCCATACTCAAACCCTAACCCTAACCCTAACCTAAACCTTAACCCTAACCTTAATCCTAACCCTAACCCTAACCCTAAACCACCCCTAACCCTAACCCTAAGCCAAACCCAGACCCTAAACCTTACCATAACCCTAACCCTAACCCTAACCCTAACCGAAACACTAACCCTAAACCTAACCCAAACCCAAACTTCAACCCTAACCCTAACCCAATCCCTTACCCTAACCCTAACCCTAACCCAAACCAAAACCCTAATCCTAACACTAACCATAACCCTAACCCTAATCCTAACCCTAACACAAAACCTAACCCTAACCCTTACCCTAACCTTAACCCTATCCCAAACCCTAACACTAACCCAAATGCTAACCCTAAAACTAACCCTAACCCTAAGAAAAACCTAAACCCTAATCCTCACAGAAACCCTAACCCTAATCCTAAACTTATCCCTAACTCTAACCCAAACCCAAACCCTAACCGTAACCCTAACGCCTAACCCTAACCCTAATCCTAAACCTGACCCTAACCCTCACACAAAACCTAACAGTAACCCTAACGCTAACCCCTAACCCTAACCCTAACGTTAACCCTAAACCAAACCCTAACCCAAACCCTAACCCTAACCCTAACCCTAACCCTATCCCGAACCGTAACCCTAAACCCTAAACCCTAACCCTAACCCAAACCCTAACACTAACCCTAACCCAAATCCGAACCCTAAACCTAAACCTAACCCTAACCCAAACCCATAATCAAACCCTAACCCTAACCCTAACCCTAACCTTACCCCAAACCCAAACCCTAACCAAAACCCCTACCCTAACCCTAACCCTAACCCAAAACCTAAACCTAACCAAAACCATAACACTAACCCTAACCCAAACCAAACCCTAAAACTAACCCTAACCATAAGCCTAACCATAACCGTAAACAAAACCCAAACACTAACCCTAAACCTAAAACTGACCCAAACCCAAACCCTAAACCTAACCCTTACCCTAACCGTAAACCTAACCGCTAACCCCTAACACTAACCCTAACCCTAACCCTAAAACTAAACCTAACCCTAACTCTAACTCTAACCCTAACCCTAAACCTAATCCTAACCCTAACCCCTAAAACTAACTCTAACCTTAACCCTAAACCAAACCCTAACCCAAACCCTAACCCTAAGCCTAACCCTATCCCGAACCCTAACCCTAAACCCTAAACCCTAACCCTAACCCTAACCCTAACCCAAACACTAACACTAACCCTAATCCAAATCCTAACCCTAACCCTAAACCTAACCCTAACCCAAACCCATACTCAAACCCTAACCCTAAACCTAACCGTAAACCTAACCATAACCATAACACTAACCCTAACACAAACCAAACCCTAAACCTAACCCTAACCTTAAGCCTAACCATAACCGTAAACAAAACACAAACCCTAACCCTAAACCTAAACCTGACCCAAACCCAAACCCTAAATCTAACCCTTACCCTAACCATAAAGCTAACCGCTAACCCCTAACACTAACCCTAACCCTAACCCTAAACCTAAACCTAACCCAAACCCTAACCCTATCCCTTACTCTAACCCAAATGCAAACACTAAACCTAACCCAAACCCTAAAACTAAACCTAACCCAAACCCAAACCCTAACCCTAAGCCTAAACCAAACCCTAAACCTAACCTAAACCAAAGCCCTAACCGTAACTCTAACTCTAACCCTAACGTAAAACCAAAACCTAAACCTAACCCTAATCCTAAACCTAACCCTAACCCTAACCCTAACCCTAACCCCAACCCTAACCCTAAACCTAACCCTAAACGAAACCCTAACTTTAAACCTAACTCTAACCCAAACCTAAACCTTAACCCTACCCTTAATCCTAACCCTAACCCTAACCCTAAACCAACCCTAACCCTAACCCTAACCCAAACCAGAACGCTAACCTTAACCCTAACCCTAACCCACACCCTAAACCTAACCATAACCCTAACCCTAACCCTAACCCTAACCAAAACACTAACCCTAACCGTAACCCAAACCCAAACTTCAACCCTAACCCTAACCCAAACCCTTACCCTAACCCTAACCCTAACCCAAACCCTAATCCTAACACTAACACTAACCCTAACCCTAATCGTAACCCTAACACAAAACCTAACCCTAACCGTTACCCTAAACCTTACCCTATCCCAAACCCTAACACTAAGCCAAACCCTAACCCTAACACT